>OX411280.1:0-600000 GCA_948146005.1 Nomada fucata | reverse complement strand
TCGCGCATAGATTGCAAGTGTTGACAACGAGATACTCGTTGGCGCTACAAAAATTTACAGAGCCCGTATTCGATGCTGATTTTTCTTTCGTTCCTCCCCCTCGCGTTCCTTTGTATTCCAAACGCGGGCCAGTTGCACGAAATAGCCGATAATTGCGTGAAACAGGCTCGAAAATAAATAACACGAACTGCGCCCCAGATGAAGCATTTATACTCGACAAGAGCAGCGCAAGATTTTAATGGGAGACATTAAATAAGGGATATTACCGCGAGTGTCTTTGTTTCGCGAAATGAATGAAAAGGTCGCGAGTGAAGCGACCAGACTAGCGGGGAAAATAATCGTTTGTTTGCGAGAATGCAATGCGAACGTAAAGGCTGCTGAGGGGTAAAAGCTTTTTACCCCCATGCCAGGTATTTCCCCAACACGGGGACAGTTGCAAGGCTTTATAGCTTTCCAAATAATTTTGTTCAAATTGTAAACCAAGAACTGAATTCGTACTTTCCATTGGCATCTGGTGTGCTGAAGAAGTTTTGGAACATAAATAGAATAAATAAATTAAGTAACAGGTGACATTGAATATTCAGTAATATGTTACGATGTTTGCGGATCGATTACAAATAACAATAAACAACACAAGTGGATATCAATGATGGAAGGAAATCTCTGCCCCAGCGATTTTATGGTAAACAATGACGCCTCTCCCTCTGGTTGGAAGTTTTAAATAGTCCACAGGATTCCTCTCGGTAGTCCAGCAACTCTTTAGCGGCGCGATAAATTGATGAAGCAAAGGGGATGATTAAATAACCGAAGGACGGACGAGAGAAGAGTACACACCTCGTCCGATAAGTCTCTCCAGTTTGAAGGGTCGAACGAAGTTAACTCGATGTTAAAACAATTATTATTGTCGGCTCGCGGAGAACATCCACTTGAAACGATCGTGCCACTCCCTTTAACAGCGAACAACCGAACGATATTCGTTCGCGAGGAACTGCGGACTGTAAACTGTCAGTCGAGACGACACGGTCGTTGTGTCGTCGCACGAGTTGCCGAACTGTGGTCCAAGAAGTTGAATAATTGCGAGGGACGGTTTGAAACATATTGCGGCACTTTCACGAGTACTGCGGTGGTCGTTGTTATCGGGGAAGGAAGCATAGCTTATTTTCGAGATGAAGAATTGTACTGATATTACTACTACTGCCTGCACTATTATTATTATTCTTACCCTTCTTTTCTATTATTATTTTTGTACTGCTCTGTAGGCGCATATATCTATTATCGGACTGTGCGTATAAAATAATTGGTGGACTTGACGCTTTTAATCAGCCGCGTGGAGACAAGATTATGCATTCGAATTGAATCGCTTTACACGCGCATTTCAATTGCGTAATTTTATGAGACCAGCATCATTTCAGCATATTGCATTGAATTTTGAAAGCAGAACTTCCATTGCAAGATACTTTTACGTCGGCGTCTATTCTGTGCCTTCGATAAACGCCGGTGTATGCGTTTGTACGTTTCATCGTAGGCACGATTACTCGGGAGCAACAAATTCCTCGAATGTCTTCCGCGAAGTTCGTACAATCCACTTAAAGCGTAACTGTTGCAGATAATTATAAATGATTTCTCCGAAACGTGTTTTTAGTATGATTGAATTAAACGCAGAATTTCTATGCGAAAAATGTATTGCCCGAAGAGGGGTAAGAACAAAAAGGTATAATATATTTCACAATACCGCCATTAAAAATTCATCATTTGGGAACCATTAAATTCAACCTACCAATCAACGAATGTAGCTGGCTAAAAAAAATGGCGACAAAAGGGTGCACATTTAGAGCAACGTGCTCGCGATACGAAGCATACACGAATATGCTTTTATTCGCATGCTCTGGGGAGCAGAAAAAAGAACAATTTTCTTAAGCCTACACGACCCGATTTTGCTGGCATTTTGTTCTCCATAATGAACGCCCGTACGAGATCACGATTTCTACGATGATTTCCTGGCGTAAAATTTCGGAGACTTGCGCCATTCTCCATTGGACAGAGAATCGGGACCGCCATCGATTTTTTCGATTACGAACGCATAAGGAGCGGTGTTTATGTAAGCCGTCGGTGAACGGGCTTCAATTGGATGGCTCGAATTGAAAATGCTTTCAAACTAGTGTACGTATGTGTGTGGATTGGTAGGAATTTTTCAGCTATCGGCAGATTTCATGGAATTCAGACACGTCGATAGGACCGCGAGATGCAAGGAATCGTTTTGCACTCAATTTTAGTTAGAAGTTCACTGAGAATATTAATGTTGTTAATATATTAGTACAATTAAATGGGGAGCTTAAACGTCAAGAAACGAAACGAAATTTTTGTCGTTGATCTAAGAGGTCGATTAGTTTCGAAGAAATGTCTACATACGGAAATCCGCCGATATCCTGCTTTTGTTTCTTCGAGGAATCTTGTTTCTATTATACCACGCCGGAAAGTAATCTAACTATTGCCTCCTCTGTTAACTTATAATTGTGTGCCTGAGGGAAAAAGTAATACGAGGATTGGGAAAAGCAAAACACGATAAAATCTTATCAGTTTCCAGCAGGCATCACCCTGATACCTCTCCGGGGAATGTTGAGAATGAAACACAGAATCGAGTCTCGCGGATTCGTCATCGGTCGAACGATACTCGAACTTCACTGCCTCACCCATATTGGCCCGGAAATATTTCGGGATTTACGATCTCATATAAATCCGGGGGTCAATGGGGAAAGTTTCCCTATTATTTTTGTCGCCAGCAGTCGCGATCGAGCCCCAGGCAACACGTTCCAACGTGTAATCCACTGTTCTTCTATCTGCTCGAGACCGTCGATCCTCTTGCTCTCAGATAAAACGAGCAAAACTCTTGGTCGTTCGATCGTTTCGATCGTTTCGATCGTTTCGACCGTTTCGATAACAGCTGCTACAACCGACGGGACGTCACTATTGGAAGGATTATCGAAGCTGCTTCCTGTGCAAAATATTTTTTTTCTTTCTCTTTAATTTGCTTCGGAATAAGTTTGATTTACTAGACACTCTCTAGTATTAAGGGCAGAGATTGCAAAGGTATTTGTTTTCGGTCCTTATATCGAGGAATGTTCAGAAAATCGCATAGCACGTGTTGAGTAATCATTCTCAAAATTACAAATTATATAAATTTACTATTTTACGAAAGCTATTGCTTAGCCCTAAACATATTAGGCCACTTATAGTTCACTCACGAAATTCAACACAATTTCTGTCCCTTAATTCGACGATAAAACGCAACCAAACAAAGAGGCAATGCAATCAATCTATCCTCGATAAAAACCTAAAGGGGAGAAGCCAGTAAACAGTTAGACCCACGACACCGCGCGGAGCATAGGGGAAACTTTCCGTGCAAGCAAAAGTGGCAGGATCTGTCAAAACGTCCCGAGAATCGCAAACTATTCCTCGCGGGTGGTCGATAAAAAAAAATGTTTCATCGACGGATCAGACGTCCAGGCGGCCGCGAAACGTCGAAAGCTGTGGGAGAATGATCGGACTGTCCTTAAAGAAAAACGTTATCGAGCTTCTTGCGTTGGCGAAACTGGTTTTCGTCGCCACGACCGATTGCCACGGAAAGTTCGTGAACGCCGTGGAAACTTACTATCGACTTTTCGTCCAGCACGTTCGCTTTTTCTTCGCAGAGGTGACGTGTAAGTTGAACGAATCCCGGGACGGTCTCTTAATAAAATTTAAGTGCCTTCGGAGACGTCGACCAGATCGAATTGTTTTTAAGGAGAGAGCCAAGCCTCTGCCTTTATATAATGGATAAAAGGCTGAAAAATTTTCGGTGGTATCCGATTATAGCGTGCTTGTTTGAGGAATCAGATGTCAGAAACCGACGAGATGCACAGAAAGTTTTTGGCTGATACCAGGATCGACGTCATTATCGCTCTCGTTCATCCAGGAAAACAAAGGTTTCTCTCCTCTTCCTTGTTAATATTTATCTCGTGTAATAATCGCAATATAGAATCTCCACGCTTCTCAATCTACCCATGGGACGGCACGTTTGATCGAGGAATCCGGGAAGCGTTATTAATGGATTATTTGGAGGAAATTGCGCGACAACGATCGGTTGCTCGAGTAGAACGGGAAACCATACAGGAAGGAGATACGACTAATTCCTAGCAGAGGCATAGCTTGTGATACATTGCACACAAAGTGTGTCTGAAACGGAGAACATATTTCTATGTAAAGTCGGTGCATAATACGCCGGCGTGCACGCCTTCGCTGCAGGAATATTTAATCCGCTTTGGAACGCAAACAAGGATTTCGTCGTGGATCCACGTTCAGACATCTTCCCACAGTATTAACTGCGACATCGACGACGTGATTTGCAAGGCGACGATTAGAAAACAACGGTTGACTGATTGTCGGTAAGGTTTCGTGAAGAATGTCGACTGGTAAAATATAAGAATCGATAAAAATGTATAAAAATTCTGTAACGCCAGAAAAATAGCTCAACTAAGTTGTGCATAGAGTCCTTTGTACGTAGCTACCTGTTGTGGTTGGTGGAATTTTTTTAGCGCAGATACTGCTTCTGCTGATTTTTTCTTTTACTATTGATACAATTTCTGGTTCCCATTCCGTCGGTTGATGTTTTATTTTAATTAAGATTTCACTTTTCCATCGATTAACATCGCTGTAGATTCGAAATTGCAATAAACAACAATGTTTTTTTCAATTTCGAAATGTATCAATGTATTTTGACCGGTCAAAAGCAGTGTCCACCTTTCGCTCTATTATATTCTCAAAGGCGAATGGTGAAAATAATTTAGACAACAATATCGTACGATCCCTGTGTAAAATGGAATTCGTAAAAAAGGGAGGAAACGGTAAAACCGCATCGGAGGGTGAATAAAGTTTCAAAACGTTTCATATATCTTCCGAAAATGTCAGATGCAGCTGTGCTGTCGGTCACACAGTGCCTAGCGAAAAATATTCCGACGAAACCGGTTCATTTCGCCGGCAGACCCTTCCATCGGAAGCTATCGGTGCAGTCAGTTATTAAGTACTCAATGGTGGCTGGGAAATTGAGTTTCGCCTTCCAATTAAGCATTTACCGGCTCGATTTAGTTACTGAATACCGATATCGCAAGATCCCTGATATATTTTCTTTCCGAACCAACGCACCGCCATTACGATGCCACGAAATAAATATTATAAACCTAACTATGTTGTTCGAAAACTGCAATACTACATTACAATTTTTCTTTCGTAATAAATTGTCCCGTCCCACTGCATCCTGCATGAAACGCCCCAACAGACACACGCATCCTCCAAGAACGAAAGAAACTAGCCAAATGCATCCCAGTGTGGGGTAAAATTAGCAGCTTCCAGTGGTCGTGGTGGGATACCGGAAGCGCGCCGGTTATTACATTCTCAATAGAGGGTTGGTTAGGTGTTGCAGAGTCTCTTCGTGGGCCAAGCCACCGGATCGTGTCGAGGATACCATCTTGACCCCAAGATCCACAGGAGACTATACATTTGCTAGTCAGCAGCATTACTCGCGGCATCCCTCTTCGTGGCTTCCTCTCGAACTCTTGCCCCTACACCAGCGCAATTGCAGGCGAATCGATCGATTTTTTATACTTTCGAGCCGCCGCGGCGCGCCGTGAAAAGGCGTGCACGGGCGTCGACGCGATTCCTCAGACGACTCGCTCGTACAGCCTGAGCGATATTTTGTTTAAGGGCACGTTCGATTCCTCGTCGACCGCTCGAAGAAGTGATTTCAACGACGATACAAGGAAGATGCTTCTCATAGAAATTCGACGAACGGGGTTGAACGGGCAGAAAGTTCGCTAAATTTACAGGCACGTTCTGCTGCAGCCGCAGAAACAACAGATCAATGGTCCGTCAGGGAATCGTAAACTAGTACGATGACAAAAAGTGTCGCGAGATTGAGAGAAGAGATTGTCTCTTGAGGGCAGGTTTGATCTCTGGGCTGGTTTCGATTGGACAGAAATACAGCGAGAGTTTCGAGTTCTTTGACTCAATCGTGGCTCCCTGAAATCGAATTTGGATAAATCTGCATAATGTACCATACATTTATCTCACGTCGGTCCAAAAGTAGAGTATACTAGATCGTCGATCGTCAAAATGATGTTTCGATGACACGCTACTCTTACGAGTCCGCCGATGTCCGGCTGTGGTATTCGTGCTAGGCATCGCTGGCATTCTGTTGGACGACGAGACAATTCGAGAGATTCCGCCAGCGAGCAGAAAATGCGCTCACAGTGTACGCACGATCAAAGGGGACGCTGTTTTCGCCAGCTGCATGCTTCTGAGAGAATGAAATTTAGCGCGTAATTCTGGACGGAATGTCGAATTTAATGGCGGACCAGCTTACATCCGTTTGGTCTACCATGGCATTAATTTGGGGATCGAAACGGAGGACCGTTGACATTTCTCATTTGGCGAAACAGACTCTGGATAAAATTAATAACCAATGCTTCCTCGTGAAATGTTTTCTTTAGTGTTGAATTGAAATGATATAAAACAGAGACAATAATTGCATAATCGTGATCTATCTGTTTGTCGAATACCTGCTACTTCGCGAAGGGCGTATATTTGAAATGAGAACGGCTTGAAACGTTGAACAAATGTATCGCGCGCAGGTAATACAAGAAACGTCACGAAGAACGATGGCCTTTCCTACCGTGACGTATAAAGCCTACCTTCTTGTCCATAATAATGATGCAACATAATGCTGGAGAATGTCCATCGTATTTCAGCGTAGTCTTTCTTTTCTTTTGCAAATTTATTATTATATATATATTTTCATAACGAATTACAATAATTTCATTGCGACAAGGTGATGTCGAGGAAACAAAACTAGTAACAGTAAAACAATTCTACCAACTGGATCAGTTACGAATTGAGAGAAAGAAAAATATTTCACTGTTGCGGTAGAACGCTGTGTGCTCGAAAGCAAGTGATCAATTAACAGGTAGAAAAAGGTAGCGAAAAAGAAGCGTGATTAATCGAAATATAATGCTGTGAAAGAAGTTCGCGTGCAGCCATCGGAAACAACAATTATGCAGACTTTCCGTGTACGAGCTATCCGAATTGCATAACGCAAATGGGGAAAATCGATTTTCAATCGGCTGGTGAAGATCGCGCACTCGCATCGAAAAAACAAGAAAAAACCGTTTTACCCTCGGAAGGTGAACACGTGAACGTTAATGTTCCCTAAAGTTTTTCACAATCAATTCATCCATTTTTCACAATCGTTTACCATTTAGTAGCAGAAAATGGGCAAAAAATCAACTGGCACAATCTCGAGCATCAGTAAAACCTTTTAATAGGCTCCTCACAGGAATCGTGTTCCGATCATAGTAACTGACATAAAAAATGGCATAAAGTCGATTTAAAGGGTAAACAGACGAAATAAAATATGAAAATACATATTCCAAACCCGAAGCATAAGTTAATGAACGAATGCAATCTTAAATACATATTTCGAGGTCAAGATTACACATTACTTTTACACATTGTCGGCTTGAGCAAATTAATTTAATATCGCAGCCGATAACCAGCTTCGTATTGATCGAAAAAATTTATCTCGCAGCCCCTCGATTTTACTATCGCCGCTACTATCGTCGAATAATCACAAAGCCCAGAAAAAGCTAGAAGCTTAATGACTCTTCTCGAACTCCGGAAGATTAATAGTATCTACGATCCCGAGCTGTCGCTCCGATCAGACCAATTCCTGGTCCCGTAGGAATTATCAGATCGCGAGGAAACTTTTCAACGAGTTAACTGCTCGACCAGACCGTATTCTCTTCCTTGCTACGGAAACCATCGTTTCTGTAATTATTAATACCACCAGCCACCCTCCGCCCCTCGCGAGCCAAGAAACTTGCAACGAGACGACGTTGGAAGGGGCCATTTAATTTCCCTACGAATCCATTTATCTGCAAGGATCGAGCTGCCGGCTTTTGTAACCAGATTACCGAACAGTTCCACCATTGCTAAGAAATCGGTAACGTCCCGTGAACTTCCGTCCCTTGCCCCGCTGCCCTATTTCCCCTGTACCCGACAGTTTCGCGGTACGTAATCCCGGTGAATGCGATCCAGTTTTCCGCCGAATGGGAAAACTGAACAAAATAAACACGTTCCTGCATGTGTATATGCGCTGCATATGTGTACGATGTGTTTAGGTGGGCGCACGTGTGCAGGTGTACAGGGAAGAAAATTCGTAGGGGACTGTTTGGTGAAGTTATCTAAGGGAGTGTGCGCGATATCCGAATAGATCGGTTGCCTGGAAGGAATTGACTGTGAGTTTGGGAAGATTGCATTGTTCTTTCAGATGGTAATGTGTATTGTTATAGATACTGGTGCGGGGTACTGTTTAAATGCATGGAAACTCTTTGTTCAATACTTGGTTGTGTAATTTCACGGAAATGAAAATCATGTTGCCGTATCTTGAATGCTTCGTGGGTAAAGTCTAATGAGATCTTCGATAATTTGTATGAAATGTATTTACCGAATGGAATAGCACTACTGACTTTTCTTATTTTTATTTGTGCCTATTAAATTCTGTATCCGTACGTCTTCAAAAAATAACGAGCACCTTCTGCAACGAAAAATTTTATCCAACACTAATTGCTCACAAAAAACACGCAATTAAACCGCCAGGTAGAAATCATCTATCATCGCAATAAAAAAAAATCTATCCTTCCTGCGAGAGCCTTCAACGTTCTATCCATGTGCAACAAGCTGGATCCAATTATCGAAGCCAAAAAACCAGTCGGTTTCTCTGAACCGAGATTTTCCACTTGTTGGTCGATCATTAACGGTGTCCTATATTTTCTTCTTTTTTTATTCCAAGCGTCGATAAAACGACGATCGAGTCAGCCGAGAAAGGTGGAAATAAATCTGCGAGAAAAACAATCATTGAGGGTGTAGCGAAAAGTGGAAGGGGGCTGTTGAGTTAGGAAATTCAGGGCGATATTCCGTCGAGGAAAAATTTTATCGTCGCGGCACCTGTTGGTGTTGAACAGCGAAGTCAGGGGTCGCGTCACCATGGTTGACTCGAAGAAGCCTCTCTTAATCTATCTCAGAAATTCATTTTTATAATCAAACCCTACCACCGTGTCGCCAACAGTACAATTATTAACAATTGCCATTTCTTTCGTTCTTCCTTCCCTTGCTTCCCACCAATTATAAATATTTTTCACAAGTCACCTTTAGTGTTTCATTCGTTTTACTTTAATCAGCTTGAAAGTAAAATTCAATACCTGCTCTAGTGTTAATAATTTAAATAACACGTGCGACGCTAAAAAGATGCCACAATAATCTGAATTAAAGATACATTTATTACTCACCTGTGCGGATAGAAAATAATAATCAATTGCGCAAAAGATTGCTTCGAAACGGACTTTTTGGATATCGTGAAGATGGTGCAGAGCTATGCGTCACAAGGGTTGCGTTTGTCATTCGGGGTTTGCCGATGAGCGAAACATCTGTAGAACACATGTACAGATGCACTAGGGGGAATCGAACGTCAGCGTATATTTTGAATAATGGAATAAGGCCCTACTAGTATTGCACATTGTGACATTATTCAAACCACGTACGTTGTTCGATTGCTGTTCCCAAGAATTTCACATGCGTTGATAATTAATTCCGACCCCGACGCACTCGTTCTACCTCCACTCGTGGTAAAATAATTGATGTCACACAGAGTTGACATTGTCGAGGAAATTTATTCGACGATCTCACGGTTAATTAAAAATCTATATCCCGAGAATTAATAATAATTTATTCTATCCGAATATATCAATGAAATGGTCGAAATTATTGAACTGCCCAGGTATCTCGAAGAATATTTTTCATTTTACCCATCCCAAGAAAATCATTCCGTATTTCTACGTAATATCAAGTAACTTTGAAACCGTATATCATAATCTGGATAGTTAATTTCCAACAGATTCGCCAATAAAATAAAGAAATGAAACTTTAAAGAAACATGAAAGGGAATAATGAAAGCAGTGCCACAAGTAGGAAAATAATTCGCTCTAACTAGTATGTATACACAAAGCACGTATATTAGGTGGTTATTACGGAAACAGAGAAGGAGGGAGAAATTGTTCAGGATTTATAGTAATCTCCCAGAAACGAGGCTACACCTGCGAAGCACGCGATATATGCATAATATCGCGTAACACGTAACAATTAGTAAGGTCGACATTTTGAGTATAGCGTTATGGGGGTGTAATGTGGACATTCGTAATATTGGCAGTAATCCCGTAATAACGCGATATTACGAATATCCTTGGCTTTAACGCGTTTGCTCGTCCAACCATTGTGAATCGTTTTGCATCGCGGTGGTTGGTGTTGTTCTAACGTTGCCATCCAGGTTATCGCCCTGCTGAATTACAGCGGGCTTACAGCGTGTTACTGTTACACGGTCAATGTGCGTCCAACGTTACGTCCCGCGTCGACGGTGACGTCGTGTCAACGTTAAAGGGTCGAACTACACGGTTGATATACATATAATGTAAGTCGACTAGCCGCTTGATGCTGAGTAATGGTCGGGCAGCATTCGCATCTGTCCGATTGTCGTCTGTTCCTTCGGGCGACAAAGAAACCATGTAGACACGTCGCTAGTTATAATTTAATGGGCTCGCGACGATAAATGTTTGAGGATAGGGAAAGCTGAACCGGGGTGAACTGATCGAACTTCGTACAAAGTATTGGAATAGCGAATGAGAAAGATTGGCGACCATACAACTCCAAACTATATTGAAATTTAATTTATGTTCAATTTCGGTCTAATAAACACGCAGCATAAAATATTGCACGGTGAATTAATGAACGCGAACTTTAAACGCGCACGCATTGATTTATTCTCCGCGAGGACGAGCGATTCGCGGAGACTATGGAAAAATCAAATATTCTGCAACGACCGAAACGAGCACCAAGTAAAACAATTATGCGTCCAGTTCTTTCTTTCAGGGGTGTGAACAAAAAATTGTTTGACCGGTGTTAATTAATTTCGATTTGCATAATGTGTACCGCTTCTGTTTGTTCTAGTATTTCGTTGAATTGAAATAGCAGACACTGTTTGGCTTTCTTTGCTAACATTCATAGGAGCCCGTTTTCCGCGAGGAAAATAATTTTCCGAGTTGAACGTACAACTTAACGCGTGCCACCGTGGAGCTGGTTTTTATTAGGCACGAACGCAGGCTCGTTATTAGGCGTTCGTGGTGCCTACCGGACGTTTATAGGGGTGTTTCTTAATTGGGTTACTCGTGATAGGCACACAGAAACAATTAGGTCCTGTTCTACTAATAGCAGCATGGACGTGTCGGGGACATTCTCCGCAACAGTATTGGCTGACGATTTCAAACTGCTCCTAATTCCGTAGTTTCGACTGAATCCGACCCACGCGTGTAACTCCTAGCCCATTTACTGCTTCCAAATTTCTACGTCCAACTGAGAAGTCGAGGCACTTTTCTTATTCAATATTTATACAAGATTGTATCGAACACTAATTTCATTTACGACGATGCCAGCGTTCTAAAATTCGTGCGAGCAATTGGAAAATGATAGTACGTTGAAAATAGCTGGTGGAAGATTTGTGGAGCGAGTTTATTAAAGGGTACGTTAACACTGTGCGTGTCCAGCGTCAAACTTTCTCCCGAATTAGCGAATACCGCTCGGAGCGTGGGTTTCTTTCCCCAAACTTGCACATGCAGCCCTAAAAAGACTGAGCAGACAAAAAAATAAAACCAAAAGGCAACGAATTCCGAAGAAAAGTTTCCGAGTTCTCCGCGAAAACTCGCGGCAAAAACAGCCGCTTCTTCCCAAGGAGAAATAAGGTCGAAAGGAGGCGAAAATTCGGTCGTTCCTCGACTTAAAAACAACGAGAAAAGTTGTATTCTCGTAGTATACATGTCTATGCATTTCTGGATGCGTGTGTGTGAGGGAATTCCAGTTACGAAGAAAGAAATATCGTGGGGAGATATCTGTTAGATTTGTAGATATCAACATGGTGAGTGGTTGCAGCTTAAAAACGTGCAATGGCACGCGGAAATGACCCTCAGAACGAGTAACAAATCGGTGCTGCACGGAAAAGCTGCGATTTGTCGATGTTTCCGGTTATATTACGCTCGTTTGTCTAATCGCCAGCCAGGCTTGGTTGTTACGGGCAGATAACGAAGCAATCGCGAACAGAACCGACCAAAAGGGGATTCCTGATCGCTGGGGAATTAACGATACCGATATTAATGAACCAGCGTTTTGCGGTCCGGGGAATTGGAAAATTTTTATTATTTATTGATTAACTGAAACAGGAATGGACAGATCGGATAAAACATACTTCTCCATCTCCTGTGGCAAATCTTTCGTATAGCCGCATATTGTCGTACAACTTTCAGCAAACGCGTCGCTAAACTGTGACACCTTCATCCAGTTAGATTAATCTTGCCTTAAATATACGTTATTAACGACAGAGATAAATGTACCCACCCGCACCAGTGAAATATTTAAAATAAATATTACAAAAACTACAAACATACGTCATTTGTCCATTTCCCAAGGCATTTCCATTTATGGCAAAATATTCCTAATGCTAAAATCACACGAGAAAACGAAATCGCGTTACCGTACAATTCACCAGCCATCAGTCTTCGAAAGGTGAAGTTATTTCACCCGCTCGGCCCTCTACGTTGAAAATAATCGCGCCATAATTTCCATCGCACGGTCGCGTCCATAAAGGGCCGACCAGTTCAATCATGCCACGTCCACGCGACAAAGCTCAAGATTACCAAGAGCAGACAGTGCGGGTGGCACGTACATGCATCGACATCGATATTCGTCGGCTTGATCCAACGACAAGGGAGGGGAAAAGGAAGCACGAGAATAAATTAAATGCGGCGGCTGGTCGGTCCGGCGGCGAAACGAAACGGGTTGGCTGGTCGAACGGTATATCCAGGGCTTTCGTTCGTCCCGATCGATCAGCAGGACAACGTACAGCCAGCGTCCAGCCAGCGCACATCGAATCGAATTGCACTGCGCGCGTGGCCGTGCAATATGTCCACGATTATGCGTACGCAATAGTTCTACAGACCCGCGGTGCTTTATTCGGTGTTGACGTAGTTGACGTAGAGTAACCCCATTCAATCAGGTAGAATGGAAAGGTATACATACAGCAGTGAGAAATGTGAGTGGTGCATATTAGGGCCAAGGTTTGGATGGAGAGTTTGGGATTTGTTGCGTGGGAGGAGAATTAATTTTCAAGAATTTGCAACAATTACACAAACTTCCTTGTGTCAAGCTGTCTTATTATTATTCGGCAGCGCAGTCTATCGCGTAACCGTTTTGCCTCGCCATATTGAGTTGAAAGTTCCCCATTCTACTTCTATTTGAAGAACCAAGGAAGTTCGCCAACGGGCGGGCATTAAGAAAAGTGTGAGCATTGTATTGAAATTGGAGCCATCTAGATAATCCGAACTTACGCCGGGGCTTCCCCGAAGTTTTTCCAGCTCGTTACAACGATCGCTTCCGCCTCTTAGGTTCCGGGTAGGTCGTAGAACTTATGGACGATAGCAAATCCACTTTTAGCCCCGTATTAAAATTGCTGTGGGTGGGCGAGAAATATCTCGAATCGAAGTTTGTCATGAATAGGACAGTATAGGACATTTTTCCTAAGGAAAAACTCACGCCAGATAGAAGACATCCATCGTATTCTGCGCAACGTACCAAAATACACTTTCCAACCTATTCCTATGCTCACAAAATCTCACTCTGTAGTCCATCGACAAGTCCCACGATACAAGATTATCGCGTTCAATGTTAAGAATTGATCCCCCGAAGAAAATAGATCCAGTTAGATAGGTGAAAGACTCGTCCAATACCTCGAAATAAATTTGCGAACATTCTTCGGATCAAGATTAACAGATACGTAAGTGAACCTTAAATTTCCAATACACCACACTGTATCCCATCGAACAAGCATCTCGCAACAGATGAAAACACTGGGAACGACTGTGCGACTTGAAACCCTGGCGCAATTTCAGGTAATACAATCGAATGGACCATATCTGAGGGTGTTCATTGCAGCGGAACGCATCCAACTCGAGATCAAAGTTGGTGTCTGTTTCAGAGATTCAGAGGGGACAGAGAGAGAAGGGTTACCATGGAAATCGAGACGAGTGTCTTCGCCCTTTATTCCATTCGAAGCTGGCCCCCTCTTCCTCCCGTCCCTCGAACAGCTGTGAATCTGACAAAGACCGACTTGGCAAATTCTACCAACAGAATTCTGGGCCTCGTCATCGTTGTCCATTCTAGTTTCCCATCTCGCTTCTCCTACTCTTGGTACATAGTAGAATGGAATTACACTGGCAACGTCAATATTGAACTGACTGCTCCATAGTTTGCCGAGACATTTTTCCGCTGATCGCGTCTCGCGACGATAATAATAACGTTCTCCATTCTTACGATCCTTTGCTTCATCAGTCGATGACGTCGAGTCGACGGTAAATATCGTCGAGAACGAGCTGGATAAGCAATCATCTCGTGGAAAGGGGGATCGCGACGGGGAAATGTCGCGTAGAGCTGATCATACGTTCGAGGTACACATCAACGGTGGCCGGTAGAGTTGATCAAACTCATTAACCCTTTATACAGATGGGTGTCAGTGGCGGTGGAACGAGATAATCGGGCCAGATTATTCCGATCAGGCTCGACAGATGGTGTTATACTGTCACGAATCGAAGATTTAATTAGACGAATTGTAATCCAAAGCGCCACTGGTTTGCATTAATTTGTATGCGATGTTTGACTTCAATTATCAATATAGCGTTGGCGTGTATCGCCGTCTGTGTTAAATTAAAGGGAGGTTCGTGGTACTGATTTTATTTAGAACCCGAATGTTTCAGTTAGAATTATTGGTGGCGTTTCTCCAAGAACATACCATTAACAGATAACTAAATAAATAAATGAAACAAATGGAAATAAAAAAAAATATATCGCAGGAAACAGGTGGGATCCTGTTTCAATATTGTTTCAAAGAATACACGAGCATTGCCAGTGACATATATAAAATAACCCAGCTAAGGTTGAAATTTGTTGAAATTTCTAGAAATTTCTAGAGTTGGAATCTAGACGCACTTTAATCCCCCGTAGCGCAATCGTATCTCGTGCTCCATGGTGGAAACGAAAATTTGAGCGACATCCAAGAAGAACTACCGCAAATTGTACGTATGTATATATATGGTCCAGCCGTGTCTTCGCCGTCTGGCTCCTTTCATTTCGTGTTATTGCAAGAGCAAAACGATAGAACGTTCTTTGAGTTCGCGAAAGAACGATGCTAGCCCGGTTGGAAAATTTACAGGGTCCAGCGTTTCGCAGTGACACGTCCCAGAACCGCTTTTATGGCCCCGTAAATATGCTGTCCGGAAAGTATAAAGTGCCTATTACTGCAATCGATAACGAGGTCGTTCGACTTTTCGCGAATCACGGCTACAGATTGCGGTCATTAACTTCGATAAGTGGAGAAGTTGCTTGAACGCGATGGCACCGTGAGAATTGTCACGGCGTATTGACTTTATTCCAACGCATAGAACGTCTCTTTACGGCGCGGCGTCGAGCTGGTGGGGAATGACGAATGGGATAGTTCGAGTAGATTTGCCGAATTTAATCGTCTCTGCTCGCCACTGGCGGCTTTTCGCCGCTCACCGCTCCCTCGAATTCCTAGAAACTTCCTTTCGACGTAGAATTTCCACTCGTTCCATCGCAATGATCACTTACAGTTTAATGAATGAAAACACTTGGTCGTACAATCTAGCATCGCCTGATCGGGAAATCCATTATTTGCCGAAGCTGAGATGTATAGCCGTGATCGTTGAATATACGCTAATTGCAATGCGACCCCGTTACAAAGATGTAACTTCGTGGAGCTGCAGCTGTTCGATACTCGGTGCAGTTAAATATCGAATAGACACCCAGGTAGCGAGATCGACAAAAGTCTAGCGAGTAATTGACAACAAATCCACAGTCAGCCGAGCTCCAATTTTTCACTCCGAAACCGATAGAACGAAAAGTCGCCGACTGAAATTCTCCTCGTTCCAATAAAGATCCATGCGGAGAATTCTGCTGGCTGGTTTGGATTCTGCCGCCGGTATAAAACGTAGCACGCGTACACAATTAAGCACGCCCCTCAACGTATTCGAGTTGATGAAACCGGTTGATCGCTCGCGCAGAAGCTCGAGGCGGTGGTGCCCAAACGACGGAAAATCGAGCTGCACTTTTTCCGTCGCGGTTTACTTGTCCGTACTGTTTATAATTTTGTTAATTAAACCTGCGCGACGCACACACGATACCCCGCTTCTTTGCGCGCCACTAGTATTTCGGAGCTCGTTCTTTGTTAACCGAACTGTTCAGAGGAATCATCGTCTTAAACCTTTTAACTGGACGACCGCAGACGATTGATCACACGCACAGTTCTACCGACTTCGACGCGTCGATTCGAGGAAAATTCGATCGGCAGAAGTGGAGCAACGCTGGGATAAATCGGGCAGCGTGACGTTGCGCTAGTTGCCAGAGCGGATTGCATATTTAGAGGAGTACTACCTGGTGATTTCTCGCGCTAACAATGCCGCCGACGGGAATCCTGGCCGCTTGTACGAATAGGGCTTAACGCGGAACGAGCACAGGAGACGCGCATGAGATACAGAAAGCCGCCGTTTCCATGGCCACGCCGCTGTATTGGCTTAGAATCGGCTTTTCTCCGGCTGCATTTTCATAGCTGGTCCTCGCGTATGCTTTGTCACGTACAAATGCGAATCCTCGGAGCGCACGCATTCAATACGGTCAAACCCTCTGTTCAGGTGCCGCACAAAGCGAAAACAGTCGACTAATTGCGAGCCAGAAATTCTCCAACGTCGCATGCTTGGTAATAACTTCTGCTCAGTTTCGCCGGTCAGGGGAAAAACGTTGTACAGGAAGGGGGTTCGGCTGAACTGTAAACAGCAATTTTCTAAATTACGGCCGGGAAAGTTTTCTCTAAGAAAGTTTAGAACGTAATACCGATGAAGCGCAAGAACGTGTGGCGTGAACGCGGCTCTTTACTCGAGACACGAAGTTTCGAAGATACGAAACTGCGATAGAAAAGTCGAATAGGAAATTCCTCTTAATATGGTTGGAGAAAAAGTGCCAACCATAGAAGAGAGCCTATCTTATGAATATCTTTCTTGTGAAACACAGTTTATTTTTCTCGATATTCGGAAATACTACCCCCAAAATGAAAAGCCAACTCCAAACAAATTCGCTGCCGATCCACGTAAAAAGAAACAAAACTTCACGTGGCGAGAAACGTTCCAGGAAGGAATATAGAGCAAAGAGCTTTACTCCGACGAGTTCCTTTGTGAATACAAATCCTGTAACTTCCACGAGCTTTCTGAAATCCTAATTGCAGGATAGGTTTCGCAATTGTTGCCGAAAACAGGCCGCGTAAAGCATGTCGCTGGGCGTACGCTTGGAACAATCGCGGCTAGCTGGATCCGAGAATTAACGGATGCCGATGAAACATCGAAACCGCGGGCAACGGTGCATGAAATATAAATTCCGTATCAACAGGAAGCCAGAAGGGGAGCAAACGTGGGCGAGTGAATCGAAGCGTCTTCGGGGCGGGATTATACCGAGCACAATGAATTGCACAGCGAATTGCGAGAATCTCCCCTTTTGAACTTCGTTGCATCGCACGAACGAGAGAACAAAGGGACATTTCTGCACAAAGGGACCTGCAGAGCACCTGGGTACAACGGTTCTCTGTCCCTCTTTCGGCTTGTGTTTTCTTGGAAGAAAAAACATTTACCCCGATGCCACTAAACGCGTGACAACATCCGAACGAAATTGATTAATAGTGACGCGGGGTGGAACTTGTCTGAACGATCTGTTGGACGGCGTGGGTACATTTTAGATAAGAATGCGAATGAATTTATTACGAGTGGGCTGGTTTGATGCAGAGGGATACCTGCTGAGAGAAATACGAAAGAATATTATAAAGTTCAAACGTTTGGGTGTTCAAAATTGTTAACAGAGCGAAGGTAGATAGAATAGGTAGAATAGTTGGAGAAATTGATTATTTACAATCTTCTTCGGGGTTCTCGAGTTATTAGGTCAATCAAGTATCTCTAAAGAATTCGAGTAAATAGAACAGCTCGAAATAGAATCGGTACGTTCCCTCTAAATTTAACAGAATTGCAATAAAAGTCCTCCACGAATAATACCGAGTTACCAAAAACATATTTCGAATTCTCGAATAAACTGCAGTCTACTTGCAAACGCGATCTTGAACGCTCTTCACCGTGAAACAAATATGATTAAAACGAGCGGGACGTACGAGTCACTGAAATGAACATTCTAAAACGCTTTTTGCCAGTCCACGTTGCCAGAACATTTCGGCCTGTTCCGCGATACCGAATAAGAGCACTCGAGAATTCGTATAAAATATTGCCCGGGCGAAATGTTTTCTATGAGTTCAGCTATCAAACAGAAGGCGGGACGTGATATACAAGAGATACTTAAAAAATGCACGCTGTTATTGCGCAAGATAAATCCGTGGCGCAATGGAGGAATGACAAATACCTGCATCGTCCACGAAATATCAATCCACGTAATAGATTGCCTGACATTCGATTGGGTTCCATGGAAGCGCGGTAACTTTGCGAACGTCTGAAAGAAATCGCCGATAATATATTGTTGACGGGACTTTGGCGTTGCTTAAAGTAAGAAGGTGAATTAGCGGAGAACGAAAGTGAAGAGTAGTATAATGGATGGAAAAATTGATCCGGAGTATTAGTTTGAACAAAGAAAAGTATACCCCTTTCTGGTCGATCAGGCTTCTAACAAGGCTGCGTGGACACGAATAGGTACGAATGATCGATCTCCCGGCCACGCAATTTCCGAAACAATAACCGGCTGCGCCGGTCGATTATATTCGACGATTCAACTATTACCCCAATTAGGCAGGCAGTAATATGTCAAATGTAACGAAGCTGCGGGTTCGGGTATAGTTAGATGAGTCTATGGGGAAGTTTTGATTGTTAGCTGGCTGCTGAAAGATATAAGAAGTTTGTTTCGAAGATATTACAAACGACAGTGGAATCAGAACTCTGAGCTTAGTTGCGACATTTTATTCGACTGACAGGGAAACTTGGCAAAATTCTTTTCCCAAGATTCAACCAGCAGGAAATCTGTTCACGAAATTCGCTATTTTAATCTGTCAGTTTCAAACTAGCCAAATCTAGTCGCTCATTTATACGCAGAATGACCAAAACTTTATCCACAATATTTCCCATCCCTTAATAAACGACAGTGAAAATTTTCTTACGCATCTGCCCAGCCGATTCAATCCCTTCATTCTCGAAGAAAACAAAAAACAATCGAGTGCTATTCTGTCTTGAAGAGATGAAAACTTCTCCCAACCTTTCGTCCATCATTAATCTCGACAAAAAGATATTAACCCCCCGCATGAAACACCCCATACAATAACCATCCCATCGCGCTTCTACCTGTTTCTACTCGTTTGTCACGCCGAGATAGGGAAGAAAATAAATCATAGACGAGAATCGAATGGAAAGCGGATCGAAGGCGAATCGAAAACAGCACGCGAGCCAGTTTACCCGGATATGAGCAATAACCATGCACCGCCATAGGTCTGGCCAAGCTTTCCTATCATTTCGAATCCGATCGCGCGTATCCGGGGCCATGTCGGCAAGGAAATAGCCCGAAGAGCAAATATCGTTCGAGGAGGATCAGATTCCACGTGGAGCCAACGTCCTATACATCACCGTCCTTTTTTTTCGACATCGTCTTTTCATTCGCGCCACGCGAATTCGACAGCCTCGCGATAAGCCAGACTCATACGCTCCCCAATTCCTGAAGAGGCCCGATAATTTTACGACTTTCGTCGAGTTCCTCCATCTGGGCAACGATATCTTTCAGTCAATTCGAGAACGTTTCCTTATGGGCTGACAAATTTTTCCAAGTGATTGTCGAGTTTATCGACGTGGCGTGGACAAATGTTGAAATAGAAGACGAGACGTACCTCTGGAACTGTGAAAGAAACTACTTTATTACAGCTTAGTTTGGTCTGTTACATTGGATACTTATGGGAGTATTATACACTGGACACGATTCGCCATTCATTTAGTCGACATTTTCTTCGGGAGAATTTTTGTGAAAAATTGAACGATTTACAAAGATTCGAGATGGGAGGAAGATTTTATACAGACTTTATGTATATAATTTTATGGAACATATCGAGCTTCTCGCGGGATGATTTAGTAAAATTAATATGAAGTTCGTTCTTTCGTCTAAATCATGCTGGCCATAAACTATTTGTTCGTAACATCTATTTAACAATATATCTATGTACACGTCCTCGATATATTCTCATCAATTTAGAGCACTATAGATACTGCGAATTCCGCGTCACCCACATCTTCCAACTAGTACATATCCCGGATACATTAACACCTCGCGTAGTAGCGAAATCTGGTTAGCAACAACCAGGATGGCAAAAGTCCGGAGAAGCTTCGCGAAACTTCCTGTTTCTATTCTGAACAAGTTACCGTGATTGTGGCCGTACACGCATAATATCCAATACGCAACGTGGACACCCCTGTCCAAACATAAAACGTTTCAACCGTAAATAATACATAGTCCACGAAACTCTCCAAAGTACCCATTACGGGTAGCGGTGCAAACGCAATTATTTTATTGTCCCTGTATCGGTGCTACGTATTCTGCTTATTATTAAAAGGAAAATAAATCGTTGCTGCAACGAGATTATCCCCGTTCAGTTTTTGCTGTGGCGTGCAGGTGTGCAACCAGAGACAGTTGAACTTATGTACCTATTTGACCGGTTTCATTAGCCAAGTAAATCCCCGAAAGCAACGATACCCGCAACGAATGTTTTCGCTAATGCGTACGGGTGAATTGGAACGCGCAGTAACGATGGCCGATCTTGGCTGGTAACACGGATATTAATATTATACAAATTAAAATTGCTACCGAGAAACACAACTCGACAGGAATTGTCGGTTTCGCGGTATCGCGTGCATCGTTCGCACAATACTACACCCACATTTCTGTCATGATTGTATCATGAATATTTAATAATTTTCGCACGCGCGCACACGCATACCCACACACAGCATAGACGGGCACGAGTTGGTTGGTGCAGGAGTGCAGGGATTTCCAGACACGAACGGTTTAATTAAACGATCCTATCTCGTCGGCGTGGGCTACTTTCGCATAAATTATCGTTGCCGAAATTTTCACGTTAATCTATAATAAATAGGGTGCTTGAAACAAATAACGGTATTTTGCTCGATTAGCGACGCCCATGGAAATTAGTCGGTGAATATCGTTGGAAAAGGTTACACGTATTTGAAAGTGGTGGCGTGAGTTCGTGCTTGCGAATTTTCCTGACTTCTATTAGTTCATTGTTGCTGGATTTATTTATTTGATAAGTGCTCGAAGCGTTGCCTTTCCGCCGGTATAAATTAATCATTCGACGGAAAATGTGTTTATTAGTTTGGAGGGCATTTTCACTGAATTGTGTAACAATGCTGCTATGCGTGAGATGCAGTTGGATTTAGCGCAGTGTGGAAATTGGTGAGTCAATTTGCATTGCCAGAGTCAACTAGGAGATCTGCTTGCTCGCTCGCTCTCTCTCTCTCTCTCTCTCTCTCTCTCTCTCTCTCTTCCTCACCTGAGGCTATCTGAAACGAACTGTCGTTTACTTATTTCCCGTATCACAGTGGACGGTTCGTTAACTCACTTGGGAAGCTTTCATTGTCGCGAAGCAGTTGGAAAAAAAGAGACGTATTTGTTAATTTGCTTTGACCATACGAACTGGATCGATTGATAATATTATTTAATCCACACTTTATGCGATATGTGTTTCAAGCCCCATGTTTGTAAACAATTGATGTTAACTGGAGAAACATGCTGTGACCACGCAAATGGAACGAATAATCTGTATTTTTATCGGTGGCAATATTCGAAAAATTATTATTATCAACAAAAGTGAAGGGAAGATCGCGATTACAGTGAAACAAAAATATTCATCGCAATTGGGGTGTGCAGCAAGTATGAAACTAAAAATATAAAATCGTACGTGGAGGTCGTACAACACGTTGGCACGTTTCGCTTTCGATAGATAAGTATATAATGAATCTAGCAGGTGTGTTTGATGATACGAAATTTACCTAGACGCATTAGTTGAACGAAATTATGTTGTATTAAAACAAATAGACATAAATATAAAAATAAATAAAGAACCATAAAAAACGAAACACGGCCGTCTCCAGTAATAATGCTACATCCAGATGGCCCCTGTATCATCAAACTCGATCTACTATAATGTGTCCCTATCATTCTTGCTTGATTAGCTCGTTTAATAGTTTGTGGAAATTTGTCTCTGGACACGTGAATTCACTTTCGAAAATTTATCGTCTGTACGATGACTTTTGTCATCGTGTTTCAAATCGACTCGATTTCCACGTGGTTTATTTACTGCGGAGCGTCAAACGTTCGACGATACTTGAAAAACGAATTGCTAAAATCGACAATTTAATAATTGCAGAGGATAAAGCGTTCTTTAGCAACGTGTTTTACACGTTACACGTGCGTCACATTTTTGTAATGATAGATTTCATTCCACTTCTCCGACATAAACGATGATGTGCTTTTATCGAGCTTCGCCCACAAGATCCGCAGATGCATTTCGATGTGCGAGATGTCAAAAAATTCTCCTCGATATATCAGAGGAATGATTGAAGAACGTATCCAGCAACTCGGGAAATATTTGTCCTCCTTATCGCTGAAGGTATGATTGAACACGCGTCCGATGGCAAACATGAAATTTCGAATTTCCGCTTATCATGAACTTGAAAGCGAACTAGCATACTTCAATAGATTTCGTGCTAAATATCGCCACCATAGAATATACATTAAGAAAGGTAATATAAACTATTGCACCATTCGTCTTCGATATTTCCCGAATCTTTCCCTCAAAGGATTACAGCCCTCGCACAGTTTAATGATCAGCCACCTTAACTGTCTAACACCTGTACACAGTGTGCAGGGTGAAAATCATCCCCCAAGATATCCTGGCGCGGCAGATTCGACGGTCTGCGTTAATCACCGCCCCGTTTGATCCGATAAAATCAGAGCAACGGCCTAAACGGTGGCCCTCTCTTTGGTCTGATATTATCGATTCCAACGGCACGAAGAGCTTCTGGCCGCTGCGCGACGGCCGCTTATGTGCACGTTTCCCACGATATGACAAACAGCATGACGCTGTGGCGGCCATAATGCACACGGCTCGTTGATAGGCGCCGTGAAACGTCAGGGTGGCTTTTCATCCGTCTACGCGTGACCAGATGAACGAGCTGCTAGGTCAAGAGACCACGAAATGTTCGCGCGTTCGCAGCAGCAACGCAATGATGATTAAAAAATATCCAAATCCAATAGAAGGATGCTCGCTTCTTTTCTACGCGAAATAATTATTACTGTTATTATCGATTAAATAAATGGAACGATAAACGTGGATATTATTCCTGTTGAATCGTTGTAATTTGAATTTGTACGGCGCAGTAGTTTTCGGCCAGGTAAAATATCCGAATTATTTTCGGCACGAATGAAAAATGTATTATGCTTGGCCATTTTAGCTCGTGGAGGGTATTATGAATTTTAGAGCCGGGGAAAAATTCCGTAACTTTCTCCCCTTTTAAACTACCGATCCGAGTGGGATTTTACAGACACTATTCTAGGGAGGATTTCACTTACCTATTACACACATTTGCAATCCTAATGTTCATTTAATGTATTGTAACTCTTATTTCCCAATTGCTCTGTGTACGTAGAAATTTCATTGAAAAAGTTTTTCATCTAAGCAGGTACATACGTGCATGTGCGATATTCATAGCTTAACTACAATTTTACTAATTAATTAACGTATCAGTATGAAAGAATACAGGGGAATGCAGGAATCCATGCTGAACAGTTCGTATGGAAAGTGGAGTGTCGGTGTGAAATTATTTTGCGTGAAGAGTTTCGTGCTCGCGGTTGCAATTGGTACGGGTGAATCGTTTGACAACCGTGGAAAGGCTGTCTGATATTCCGTGGATACTTTAATGAGATTATTTCGAGGCGAGGACTTCGCAGCTGCGGCTCGGTGACACGAGAATATTAATAACTACGAAACTGTCGTTACAGAACACCTTTGAATACCTTGAAAACAGGCGGGCATCTATTTTAGGACAAAACTATTTTTACCATATTAGGTGGAACAAGACTATATAATTTATATTTTTAAACGAGCGTAGTATGTACTAAAACTGTATAAAAACTGTAACGTGAAAGAATCCGCAGGTAAAGAAATTCGACAAAAAAATATAGAAAGCCACAAAGGATTACAACACCCACAAAGTCGTGAAAGTTTCTGGCAAAGTTTCGCCGGCAAACATTTTCAATAAACTTCGAGTTGAAAATAGATTGAAGAGGTAATCGATTCGCGAGCAATGCCGCTCGATTAAATTTCATCCGTGCCCCGGTAATTATAATTCATTAAATTGGAACGAACGGCAGGGTGCTAGCAAATATAGGCGTCGCGACGCGTCGCCCGGGTCCTGCAGTTGATTAAAAAGAAGAAAGAAAAGGGAAAGCGGATGTTGATGAAACGCAGGATGCGGCGTTTTAGTGCAAAGGGCGAACGTGCACTTTAAATTAATTGAAGCGCGTAATTTCGTAACTGCCGCCACTCTTTTACAGGCTACTCGGGCAATTATTATGCGGCCTATTTTGTGAAACGTCACCCGCTTCCCATTCTTTCTCCCCTGTTTCGGTCCGCGAGGCCATTAGGTCTTCGGGCTGAGTGGTTAAATATTTTCGTAATAGCGTGCAAACACTCGATTCATTCTGTTACTGATACTGCTCGGTGGTACGCTGTTATTTAATGATGTATCCTGCCATTGATTTTATTGGCAGTTTCCTCAACGTCCCTGTTGAGAGTTTGCGCCAAAAATAAATACTTTTATGCAAATTCATATTGACGAAGCTGTAATCAAACAGAAATGATTAGTTCACCTTTACTGTGCGCAATCAAGTTTGCTTAACAAACTCGTATAGTAATAATAATAGTCTCTAGAAGAATCTTATTAAAAGCGTTTTGCATCGCCGATGCGCCTGTATTACTAATTACCGGCTCGTTGTTAAACGCATCTACTCTGTTAGTACCATCCATTCGATGGATGAATTATATGTATATACACGATTCATTCCACACATCCGATATAAATGCCCTGGAAAGAATTAAAGCAACTTTACTTTCACAAACCACGAGAAGTTTACTTTTCAGCAGCAATTCAATCGTATCGGTACACCTGAACGGTCATGCGTTCATGACAAATGTCCCGGCCAGAGGCTGTATTTGCAAGTACATTTGCTGCGGATTTGAAATCAAGCCCAGCGAACGGACAGTCGATGGACGGCAAAAAGGGTCGCGGAACGGGGCGCGTTACATCGATCTGGCCGTTTTACGCGAAGCAAAAAGCGCGGTGGTTCGTGTCGAACACGTCACAGGGAAGCCCGCGGGGCACACTGGAATATCAATAAAGCAACGCTGGCAACCGCGATCATATTTCACCGACGACAGCAAAAAAGGAATTCGAAACAAAGATTCCTGACCAACGCGTGCATCTCTTGCACGGTTCTATTCATTCCGATACTTTCGAGTCTGACAAGAATCGCTGGACCGATAGACGTCGCGTCGGTCCAATAACGACGCTGGCCCGCAACGCTTTCTCTGATATTCGCGGTGTGACGCGTCGCGAGACTGAAACGCGGATGGAAAAAGGGGTGAGATCGGTGGCGGCGTCTCAAAATCGACGGGGAAAGATGGAGGCGGTGTCGAAGCCGCGTCAATTTTCCTGGCGAATGTTTCGAATTTCCTGCTCGCGTAAAATCGACGAATAGAACGTTCAAGGAATGAGGAGAGTTGGTGAAATTTTATAGGGAAAGCTTCTACTGGGCGGTGGGAAGAATAGAAAATTTGAAGCCATTCAATTGAATCTGATGGGGGCATAGCGTGTAATGAGAATTCACCGTATCCAATTTTCGTTCGACGATTCATTTATGCGTCGTAGAATTGTCGATGGTATTTGCTTATGTTCTCGAACTAAAAGTAGACTATGGTGATTCTTTCCTAAACCTATCAATACATAACTGGTTTTGGGTTATTCCGTGCTTTTCATATAGAATAATTTCCAGTTTTCTTTCGATGGTTTAATAATCAGACAATTATCGAGATTATTGTTTCATTTGCATGTCAAAGTCACGGGTTCCTCTTCCCGATATTTAAATATTTATATAATATTTATTAAAATAGTAACTTGTTCGGGGTACAGTGTACCCAAAGCTCAGCACGTTTTGCATACCAGAGAACATATCGCTATTAGTTAATTAAATATTCTAATCATACTGGAGAATCTACCTGGCCGTTCGACAAATACTACCTCGTACAACTTAAACTCGACGCGTCGATGCGTTATCGTGCCGCTAATTATTGACACGACCTACTTAATTTATACCATGAACGATGGTACACCACACCCGTTAAATACGTTACAACGCATCATTTAACGCTCCATGTTATGCGCACTGAGACGTACTTCGAATAATTACAGAGTTACGCCGTTTGATACGGAAATCACGAGCTCGCGATCGTGCCGGCTGACCAGGCGCCGGCATATACTACTTAATTCCTGTATCTCGCCGCGAATAAGCGTTACTTTCGACTACATCGTTTCGCTGTTCGAATACTTCTAATCGATTTCCTTATTTTTTGTCTTCTTCTCCTTCTTTAGACATGCGTGTCGCGTGTCGCGTGTCGCGTGTCGCGTGTCGCGTGTCGCGTGTCGCGTGTCGCGTGTCGCGTGTCGCGTGTTACGTGCCTCGCGTGTTCTACACGCACGCTTTATTGCTCGTTACCGATTAACCTGGTGGTAATTCAATTGTTGAAAGGAGGAACGCGAAACTGGTTCCGAAATAACATATCTGAAGGAAACCTTGGAATTTTAGACTGGATATACAGTTTCGTACGCGGTAGACTGTCTGAAAATGTTAAACATATTATGTTTCGACGATATCCGCTCCACCGAATCCTTCATGGAATCTTGCGAGCCTTTGCGGCTTTGCTGCTCGTCGAAACAAAAGCTCAAGGAATATTATCAGACCAGGAAAGAAAGCTACGATCGTGAATTCTTTAGCGGAGTGATATTTCCTGGGTTCCCCGGTACACGATATCTTTTCCCATTGTGGAATTTCGCATCCATTGTAATCTTAGACGTATTCGTGTGTATTCGGTTGAGTATAAATAGTGAAATTATTGAAACTGTGTTTCTTGTGTTTCCTGTGCGAGAAAGAAAGAATTCAGGGACGTATTGTAGCAAATTATTATGGGATCCACTCGAGGCTAATGTATTCATGTTACATTTAACTCCATTTATCTTACGTTATGCAAACATTTTATAAATTAAAAAATGAAAACGAGAATTGAGAATAAAAACGCCTTGCAATTATAAAAAAATAAATTAAACTATACTATACATTCCACCACACCCTCAGCACACTTCTCTCAACCAGTCGGCAAACTGGCAGCGACCTAGAGCCTCATTGGGGAAACGAAAAAGCCATCCCACAAACGAACACAGGATAAATAACTGGCATTCAGGTTTACTGGTCAACGAGCCTTTGTTTTCAACCGCGTACCAGGGTTGCTCTGTCGCGCAATATCCATTTATTCCGAAGATAACCCATCGAACTCGAGGACAATGTTTTCGGCGTCGCGAACACGCTGGAACAACGATTCTCGTTTCCATGCCCTGGTCTTTAACCGTAGAACATTCGCATCTGGGTCACTGTGGGACAACTCAACGGCGAGAGGAAACGGCCGTCCCACCCTTCGTTTTATTCCCCATGTATTTCTTTTCCATCGTTCCTGTTCCCTTTCCGGTTTACTTTGGAAACGGTTGGTTAAGTGGAATCGCTTCCATGCGAACCACAGGACGAGACCTAGGAATTCACGAGAGAGATAGAGTGTGTAAAAAGTTTCTACAAAATAGTTTCGAAGACTGTCAACTTCACAGAGGAGACGCGTGACTTCCCGGAAGAATCTTGATGAACGGTCGACTGACAGAATTTCGAGGCACAGCGGGAATAAATGGGTTAGGTTGAAATTGAGAAAAGTAACGAAGTACTGTGAAACTATCTTCGTCTAACGTTTTGCAAATGAAGATTGCCACTTTATCAAATATACGGTAGGTACTTGACGTGCGATATAAATATCGATTGTTTTTCGCCGAGAATATTCTCCCCCGGAGTCGAATATTCTCGGGTTGGTCTCCTGAATTTTGTATGTGCATCAGAACGCCCAGCCGCATAAGCATGCAGGTGTGCATTACAGAGACGATGCACGCGTCGCTGCTTTTGAAGAAGAACGCCCATAAATCTTAAGCTCGCAGCCTGATCCGAGTCCAGGGATTCGCGGGATATAAATCACCATTGAGGATGACGTGACTGACATATTTTCAGAAAGTTCTCCGGCCCTTACAGGATTCTTATGCCACCTGATCGTCGACATATTTAGGCAAATAACGCGTCTAGCTTAATTCCCGTTCATTTTTCAAGAGGTCGTCGGGCAGTAATACAATAAAATTCAATTCTCAAATATTTTACGCAAGCAAGAGAATTCCTGTTACGATGGCATTCATTCAACGGATAGAAAAGAAAATTAATTCGTGGAGAAAACTTAAAGAATCAAATTTCACAATCTCGAGTAACCAATAATTATAATGAATTATTAGTCGATCCTTGAATATAGAGTTACTAACAAAATTTAAATACGCTCTTGGTCATTAAAATGCGATATCTTGTATGCATATCAAATCAATTGTCACATGAAATTCTTTTACAGACAATGTGTTAACGCATTAACGATATCAAGTCGGTCACGCATTACTAATCGTTAGAAAATTGGTAAGCCAAGCTGCGAGACAATTAATCAACAATCAGTCCAGTAATACGTCACGCGGTAACATATTCAGTTAGTCACCATTGCGTGTGTTTCTCTGTTTCAGTCCCGATATCGCACATCGTGGCACTAGTCGGAGATCCCACGTATCTACCCTGCGACATATCAACCACACACGAAGGGGACTCGGTGCATCTTGTGCTCTGGTACCGCGAGGACCTTGGTACATCGGTGTACAGGTGAGATGGAAATCAATCTATACACAACCGTTTATACGGCAGTGCAAACATGCGTGAACTGTATCTCTATCGAGAAACAATGTCTCGACAAACAGATATTCAGCGAAGTGTAAGATTGACAGCTGATATCGAACCACATGGAGCGATAAAAAATTTATTTCTGTTGAACGAGGAGTTGAGATCAGTGAGGAGACATTTTCTTCGATTATCGAATGATTTCGATCGTATGAACATGATTTTGTTTTATTTTCATGCTTAAATGGTATGTCGAAAATGTTTAAATATTATGCAGAGTGAATTACGGGGATGCAGGAATTTCTGCAAAATTGATTTCATCATTTTTGAATAT
This sequence comes from Nomada fucata, assembly GCA_948146005.1. Classification (NCBI taxonomy): domain Eukaryota; kingdom Metazoa; phylum Arthropoda; class Insecta; order Hymenoptera; family Apidae; genus Nomada; species Nomada fucata. The sequence continues at coordinate 570,314 of OX411280.1, read as the reverse complement.
TATATATTCGACAAAGATTTTTTGATTAACATTTAAATACAATCGAAAAATTGACTGTTTAACAGAGTTTTCGAAACTAATCGCTTTTCGATTTCCTCGGGAGATATGATCGTGACATTTAAATACAATTCATATCAAACTATGGGTTGCTCAAGTCATTACGTAACATATTCCTGTTTCCAAGAATTAATATATATAAAAAGAATACAGGGTGAAAAAAGTTAATAATTTTCATCTATTCTTGCTCAGCATTCATAATGACCTTTTACCCGCGACACTCGTGAATCTACCCTTTCAAATTCACACTCGCTTTACTGAAAGAAGCTCTTGCTAAAGCCATCGAAACTAGGGAGGATCTTATGAACGAACAGACCTGACGTTTGCTTTTGAGAACCGTCCGATTCACGCGTATTCTCAGGGAACTTTAATTTATTCAACACGCCACTCAGGGGAATACGTATCACTCCTGAGAACGACGCCCGCAGCGTTAATTAAAATAATTGTGATAAAATTTCGGCACCGTATCCTGCAGTTGCCTCGAGCACTTGAAATAAAAGAATTCATTGAAATCTACTAGCTCGCTCTTCGTCGAAATAAATATAATATCGTTGAAGAATGTTTTATATCGTTATACTTTTATAATGTATTCGCAGTGTCGACGCGAGGGATCGAGATTTTGGTATCGCTGAAAGATGGTCCGACGACAGTGTGTTCTCGAATCGAGCATACTTTATGCCAGACAAGAAACCGGCGGAATTGGGCGTGGATCACATAAGGGAAGAAGACGCCGGTATCTACAGGTGTCGCGTCGATTTCCAGATCGGCCAGACGCGAAATTCCAAAGTCAATTTAACGGTGATAGGTGAGTGGTTGAAAAAAAATTATTTATATGTCACATTAATAAACTTTAACTATAGATTAAGATTGACTCGCTAAGCTTGCTACATAAAATTGAAAAGAAAACAAGAATAAAAAGAGAAAATGTAGCAAGGAACATGTTCGCAAGAAAGACAGACAGCTCGAAAGGATTAACCAGGCAAAGGAAAAAAAGTAAACGAAACGTAAACCACCTACGCGTCGCGATAATTGAATTTTCATTTCATTCCTTCCGAATGCAAGCAATAAAAAACAAATCAGACGAACAATCTGTTTATCCATGGGAACATCGCGTCGCGCAGAGTGGAAACATACGGGGAGCGGAACACGATCGAATATTCACCCGGAACATATTGTTGCCGAACGGCAAACAGAATTTCCCGCCGGTAGACAATAAAGAGATCTGTCAGGTTGCACCGGCAATCGTGTTTCGCGATCGAAAAATCCGCGAGCAATCCCTGTTCTTCCTATAAAAAAGGTCTATAGCCACGACACAGCCCCGAATAACGCGTGGCATAAATCCAAGCCGTCATTGTTTTTGCCCGTCACATTAGCAGATCTTAAGATAACCTTGTACCGATGTTTATACGAGTTTTATACGCTTTCAACTCGGGCTTTTCATAAAATATTAATACGAGGCGAATACTTCGTGGCCGCTTTCGGTAACGTGCCATGCTACTCAGCATTTTCGAAACGCTTACGCGAATCACGATAACACGGAACGAGCAAAAAGAAAGGGCAAAAAAGAAGAAAAGATACATCCAGATGAAAAGTATATACCACCCATAGAAGGAGAGTGTCGTGTCTCGCCAAGTACTGGGCATTCCCTGGAGACTGCTCGCGTTTTATCTGGATTGCCATCGAGTTTCGAGCTTCTAATACTGGGGCTCACGGGTGCAATTTATTTGCATGGAATTCGACACGTTTAAACGGGACCCGCGACTGTTCCGTTCTATTTTTCTATTATAGTTTTAGAACGGCGGAGATGTCGTTGTTCCTTAATATCGAGATACGGAAGTTTGAAGTGAATCGTGAAAGAATTTTCAGGGGGTCATTTTGCCTAGAGAGATTTTTGATTTTGGGAATTCGATTCTGGATACGTTACGGCTGATATAAGGGGAACGTTTATTGGCGAAGATCGAATTTTTAGGGATTTTATGGTGTGCTATTGCTGCGATGATTTAGAAGAGACGCGCGGTACAACGCTCGCGACTGCGTCAAACGAAATGAGTAATCAAAGATTCGTTGTATATTTAAGTAGTGGTTAATCATTAATCAAACGTGAAAATAATTGAACGTGAGATTTTATTTCTGATAAACCATCAAGCTCGAACATGCCCGCCAATTGTAACATTTATCATCGTCGACGTGTGATGCCTTCAGCGATTATATTATGCTTCAAGTTATTACTAAAACCTTGATTCCGGATATCGAGGATGTCACGCGTGATCTACAGCTCGTATTTTCGCTTTAACGATCGCTGTGGCGTGATAAATAAAGGAGACCGTTCGCTCGGTCGCGCTGATCCCAACAGAATATGTTCGAGTGTTTAGTTTTCGAATAACAAAAGCAGGATGCAAATTGTTGGTAGCACTTTGCATTGGAAATATTACATTCGGCATATATATATATGTGTTTACTAATTACCGTAAATCATCTTACAAGACCACAAACGAGAACTCGAAACGAATCGATTTTATTATCAAATAGCTCACTATTCCCCAAGGATACTCTCCTTATTTTACGACTGGAGAAACGTGTACTACTTCAAAGCAACCGTGGCGAACGTTTCGAGCGACAGAACTCGCCGAAGGCGAGCACACCGCGGCAGGGTGTCAGTAAAACTTTCACAGTCGTTCACGGAGCACCTTCGATATCCTAGTCGATTCCAACGAGCCTCCGGCCGACAGTCGTCACTGTATTCCAGTTAACGTTTCTCCGCGACGGCGACGGCGACGGCGACGGCGACGGCGACGACGACGGGGCATTGCCGGACGAGAGGAAATAACGACGTCCCAAGAAACCGTGGCTCCAGAGACACGAGAAATAAAAGCTCGCAGGAAGTTGGTACAGTGTTTGGTGGAGGGTTGGAGGGGCGAATAAGAGGAATGAAGAGGGGCAGCTGTTTAAAAGAAAATGGTCGAGAGAAAGCACTATCGCTAAGAAAAAGGAACAGAAAAGGAGCCACAAGTCAGGAACAAATAGGTCAAGAGAATCCGAGGAGAAGCCTGTTACAGGGTGGTGGGTGAATGAAAAATTAGAGGACGGGGTAGACGGGAAAGCACAGAGGCGGTATCGCGGTGAACGTAGAACAAATAGCGCAAAACGATTGCCTAGAACGGGAACAGGGAGAAAGGTGTAGCGAGAAAAGGCGCGTTATAATTAAAAGAACGGACGTGGAGGGGGGAAAAAATCCAATTAACAATCCTGTTCAAGAGTTATGGAGATGCTGCAGACTGAGAAACGTGGAACATTCGCGGCACGTTACCTTTCCCCTACCGCGACCCCGTGGAATTTTTGCCGCAGGATGATTAGCTTTTCTTCCCTGTCTAACCGTTTCACACGATCCACCCTTATAGCCAACCCTTATTCCCGTTGTTAAACCTTTTCTAGTTGAACACCAATTAACGTGCTCTCCTCGTTTCTCTTGCTGAAGGAAATTCGCTGGAATCTCATCGGTCTACCTCACTCTTCTCTTCTATTTCTCGTTCCATTTCTCTTATTCCTCTCTTCTATTTCTCGAACGGTTCTCGACCTCGCACGAGACACGTACGCCTGGAACGGACGTAGGAACACAGCCACGCTTTCGGTACACGCTCGGGGATTTTTTGTGTACCCGACAGCTGACACGCAGGGCAATGAGGCGTGGTCGCTGCAATTTCCATTCTAAAAGGTCTAACGAAAACATTGCGAATTCTAGTGCGATGGTTGGATTTGATATTGCCTCTTTTCAGCCGTTCAAATATTCCGTGAAACGATGCGGGGGGGTTGAGATTGAAAAATATACCAAGTTTCTATCGTTCTATTTCATATTTGACGAACTCTGCGATTCGAAAACAGCCTAATCGGCTAAAATGCTGTAATGTGAAAATTGCTGGCGAACCATAATGTATTACGCAAACTATTATAATTACACGATGATTTTGTATTAATTTCCCAAGATTCCGATCGTTGTTTCTGACCTTTGTCGCGGGATTTAAACCAGAGAGGCCTCCTTTGTACACGTTTGCGATCCAAGTTCCGCGAGCACTTCTCTGAGACCCCTTCTGTGTTCGGCTGCCGTTCCACCAGGGTGAAGCGCGGCGCGCCGCGCATCCCTTTGTGATCCGTCGTTTGTTCAAGTTCAAACGCTGCAGACGTGGACTCGTCGCTTGATACGTGGTTAGACCTTAGCAAACCAAGATCGGACCATTCCATTGGGGGAACAGTCGTAAGAAACTTCGCGTGTTAAATACTCTGCACACGTGCAATTTAACCCTTTACACACTGATTTATTTTCACGCTTGACAAAATTTTCAACCGTTTACTAAAACTGGAAGAACGAGACTTGTCACTATGAACTGCACAATGGAAGCGACCAAACTTTGAACTGCCACAAGGCTTTTTGGTATTACCATTCACGAAATATAGATATCGAGTATGCGATGAGCAAAGCGTGTTAAAGGATGAAAGGTTTAAGTCGTATTTAGGGGTTAATTTTGATTCAATGATTTCTTTCTTTTCTTTTCTTTTATTTTCTGTCTTTCATTCTTCCATGGACTCGATCAAAAATTTGGACACAGGCAAAAGGTGAAATATACGTACGAGGTACGTTGCATTGCGAAGTAGCCAGAACTCCGAGTGCAGCAAAGAGGATCTTGTATTACATAAATACAGCCCAACGATTTTTAAACGGGAAATATGGCAGTGCATAAGGTGCTTCACAGGAATCCGATTTCACGGAGCATGAATTTTTATTAAACTTTGAAGTTTCATGGTTCCTGTCTATATGGGAAGACGATACATAGGAAATGCTTAAACCTATGCAAACCATACTTCAATGTGCATATATGCATGCACAACAAAATTGCCGAGCTTTTTGTTCATAGTCGTTAATCAAATTTTTTTAAAGCCTCACTTCATGTTGCACTTTCAGCATAACTTTATACTCGAAACTCTAAATGTATAAATCCTTTAAAATGAAAAATAGCTCTACACCTTATATTCGATTTTACTTTCGGCTCCTTTTTTATTAAGCTAATATATTATTACTCGGCTAAAGTGAATTAATATCCGTTCATTTCCCGTTCCGCCGACAGCATGGTTCTACAAAGTAACATAAATTTCGTCGTCGAAGAGATTACATTAATTCCAATTATTGTCAACGTTGACAAATTTCAACATAGAACACGTCATCGCATAATAGAATTATCAGAATTGCATCCACCCCCCGTTTCAATCAGAGGTCGCATAAAATGCCAAGTTTTTTTCATCAATACCTACCGTTACCTGGAGTCGCATCTATGGAGCTCGGATTATTTTCTTTCGAACGAGAATCGTTCGGAAATGCGAATGCGTTTCACGAATTTTTCATTGTACCCGCGAAACGAATACCAGCCCGCCATTCACGCCGTGATTTCTGCAGGGAATACGACCATCGGATATCATTCTGATCGTCATTTCGTCGTCGATGTAACAATCCAGTTGCAACTGAAAAGTCTTCAGGAATCTGTGCCGCGACAGAGTTCAACGTTTTCTTAAATACGACGCTCTGCTTCCGACTCATCTTTTTCTTTTTTTTAACCTCGACCGAGAATTTGTTTTGCGCCAAGAAAAATGTCTAGGACAATGCTCGACACGAGTAGAAGACGCGAGTGAAACATGTGACGAGTGAAGCGAGACACAGAGAGGAAGGAAGAAACGTTTGGAGTAGAAGAAGTGAAAAACGTGAAGGAATTGTTAGCTGCACGAGCACGAACGTTCTTTAAGGAAGATCAGATCTCGCTTTAATAGATTTCCGAGTTTCCGCAGTGAATTAAAGTTATTTCTGCAAAGTTTCAAGCACAAGAGAGGAAAAGGCGTGCAGCCTGGGATTTCTATAAAACCTACAGGACACCATTTGTCGCCCCGAATTGTTACTTCCGTTCGATCTTGCCAAGAAAATTGCTCGAGTTTTTTTGTCTACCATTCGAGTGAAATTTATTAAACACTTAAACAAATAAAAATCCTTGGCTTAATTTGAGAAACCTCGAAAGAAACATAATTGTTAGCAAGGAAATACAGCGTGAATGACAATCGTATAAATATAATCGGCATTCAGCTGCATTCTCTATAAACACAATAGTTAAGAATCTCGTACGAATTACGAAGAATCTTAACCACCGCTCAAAGAAAGTGTTTCGCTTCGCGTCAGAGTTACAGGTTTCACGAGCTGATGGCCCGGCTTTCGAGCGATTCTTTGCCTTTGGGAGCCCGCTAGAATTCAATATCGCCTACGTCAGTCGGACTTTGAAAGCTTGGGGGGAGCGTGCAAGCCGCGATTAACGATAGCGTCGAGCGAGAAAGTAGAACAAGAGCGATGGCAGGGAAAAGAAGAAGTTTTCTCTCCTTTGGAGAAAGCCGGTGTACGCTTTGAATTCGATAAAAGTTGAAATGTATTTAGCTCGACGCTACTTAAACGCAGCCCGACGCTTTTGAACGAACAAGTTCACCTCGTGGCTTTCTCCACGGGAAATTACCCCGCAGCCAAACGAGAATATCGGGGATAGTCGAGGACAGTAAGACGAGAAACGTTGTCCAGAGGCGCGTATTTTCAGCCAGGCTGCATCAGTTATCTTTTCAAATAGATCTCCTGCGTCGGACGAACGAAAACTTTGGGTAGTTTGCTTTTCCGAACGACAAAAATGGAGTACCCGGCTGAATTTGCTCGTGAAATTGGACGCAATCCTCCTGAGGGTATTATTACTTGACTTGCTACATACGAATTGCCGTTTTGAATTCGGCAATATTCATAGAAAATTCTTTGTAGCGTTTCGATAATATTTGAACGAAACAATGTCTCTTGATTCGTATACTTGACGATATACATGCATATATACAAATCTAATATATCCTGACTAGTAAGAATGAAATGGAAATTTATCGAAGCACCAGTTTATCTTTACTTCCTAACGAAGCAAGAAATCTATGGTATAGATTTTTCAAATCTGAAATTTTTTTATTTTCTTCAAGATTTACGATACTTATTAATTTAAGACAGCACATAAAATTCTAAATCACGTGTATACTTAAAAATTCTTCGCTCCACTAAAAGTGTACCACCCATTCAAATGAAATCTCGACTGACTGAGCATAACAATACAACAGCATTCAAAACCAACGATTCGAGACGATTATCAAGCACAGTTCCATCGAGCTCGAATAATCCAGCAATAAAGTAGCGAGGATAGGAAATACAAAGATATTGAAAAACCCTCGAAAAACCTTCCTGCTCGTTCCACCCACGTATTCGATTAAAACCAAAACGTATCGTGCTCCATCGATGTCAAGAAATATCCCGAGGCAATCGAAGGAACGAGCCAGCCGGCGCGCCGCGGCGTAACAAAAATATCCTGCTTTTACCAGCGATTGAAACTGTACAACGAGATACCTCTCAGCGGTTTGTTGATTCCCAACGGAAATGTAAATTTCCCTGAATATTAGACTGTGGATTTTTCCAAAAATTCGATGTCGCAAAGTTACATATTTATGTCGAGACCGCCGGACGGCGATACAGTTTTTGAAGCTTGAAACAATCGACGAGGACCGTTTTATTGAACTCTCTAGATAAACCACATCGATTGACCAGAAGTGAAAGACGAACGGAAAGCGTCGGTTCCTGAGGACGTGCTTGATTACTGTGCTCCGTTCCTCGGTGTTGTTCAATCAACGCCCCAAGACTTTTCTCTGGTTTTCTCTGTGCTGCCGGGACCTTATCTAGTGACGATAAATTAATGGTCCGTCTCAGATGGAATCTTCCAGGGAAACGTGGAGCGTGTGGTGTAACAGGTACCTTTGTGTTGAAAGGTTCACGCTATCGACTGTTGCACGAAGGATGCACAATGTGCTCGTTTCACTGATTTCGGTCGCAACTTTTTTTTGTACATTTTCTTTAGTACACGGAGGAAGATCGAGTGGTCCATGATACTTTTATGCGTTCGGTATCTTCACTCTCGCCCCGTGGAACGAGTTTCGAAGCGGAATTAAAAGGGATTAGTATTTTTCTCCGAGACTGTTTTGCACGACAGAGGAACGCTTTAAGATGTTCCACGAACCGTCCGAGTTTACGTAACGACATTAATGAATACGAGAGGATTATTGAAGGTGAGGCAAACGCGCGCGACTCGGAATAAAAATTAGCTGGGACGATAAAGGGAAACGAAGTAATGACGATAAAACGAACTACACCCTTTCCGAAAACTTGATCTCGCAGTTTTAACATACTGGAGGCTGAATTAAATAGCTTCTAGACGTGAAAAATTTGTCAACCACTAACCAACGGATGCTCAAGCTGTAACTTATTTTTGTTACTGCAACTCTTGAATTTCATTTGAGGCTTCGTGGATTATAAATGACTACCTGGAATCAAGATAATTTATATTCAAGAAACTGGGGACGCGTGTAAATATTGTTATATTTACGACTTGACAATTATATCTGCAATCGTGCCTTATCCGCTTTTGTGTAAGCGCACAATTTTCGTCGCTAATCCGGCAGCATTCAGATATTCACGAAACTGTTTTCCCGGTAATTTTTAACGGCCAGCTTACACGCGTCGAGTTGCTTTCTTGTTAAATACACCGAGACTCCGCGAATAAAAGGTAACTGAAAAGTCTGGCTTTCTTTTCGAGTTCCTTGACACGCTTCTTACTTTCCACCGACTCTTTGACGAGCGTGCGCTGAAATGTTGCTTTTATTCTTGCCCTCAAAAATGCCCGGGGCTTCAGAGATGATTTCTGCCCAGAATACGCTGGAGATCTTCCGTCGTAAAGTATTACCGAGCCACCAAAATCACCCCGCACGTCGTAGTAAAACATAAAGGCTGTAATCACAACTCGACTCACTCTCTCTGACAAAGAAGTATTTGTACGCGATGGAAATTTTGTTTTTGCAACAGTGAGTTTGTGATTTTCGTTGCATCCGTGGCCCATATTCACTAGCCATTGGGCTAAGAGTGTTCTGTAATTACAATTGGTGAGGTCTATTATCTAGTAATCTAGTTCAACTAATCTACTTTTGCACACTTTATCGATATTTTAATGGTTCTTCTATTTTTTCTACGAAACTGCATATTCGGTTCTTTCAAAATTGTTGCGAAACAAATATGACCTCGATCTAAACAAGTACCATTATAATTTCCCAACTAGAAATCCATTGCCAATAACAAATATCCATCGCATCTCTGTACCTCGAACCGTAACACGCTGCACCTTGTTAGAAAAGAATGAACCAGACCGTCTGCTTTGCATTCAGAATTCCTCGTGCAAACAAAAACAGAACAGAGGAGCACGCAGTGAAAGCAACGTTTTAGCGAAACGTTCAGCAACTGTGTATTTTAACCACCCCGTTATACCGTGGCAATTGAGTCGTTCAAAGACACGAACGAACGCGATTGCGAACGCAATCAAGTTTTTGCATGCAGCTGGTCGTTCGCGCGGCGTTATTTGCCAAACAATCGTGCCGTCGCGAAATGTGGGACGGGACAAGATGGATGCAGTTAATAACTCGGGTTTTAGCGGGCAACAATTTGTTCCGGCGTAACGGAATGCAATAACTGAAACATTTCCGGCCGTCTTATCGCAGCCACGCTTGGAACGTTAGCCGTTCTGGCCTCGCGAAAGATCTTCTCGCGTGAAACGACATTGTCTAGATTGTAAGATGTTTTTTGCCCAGCGTCGAATCGTGTCGCATCGCGAACAAACGCGTGAAATCCATGAGGAAGAGAAGAAAAAAAAAAGGAAAAATAGGAAGCTCGAACTGCGCGTAAAAGAAGCTGGTTTATTCAGCCGCGTGTATATTCTCGGCGCTTTGTTCCGAGTGTTGCGCGGGAACAATGCTTTCCAGTCGACGTTTCAGGGTGGAAGCCAGAAAATAATGCGATGTCCGACGTTCGTAGAGAGTGGAATGAAAAGAAGGGCAGCGGAAAATGAGAGAAAAGAACGGGATGAATAATCGTAAGTAACAATAACGGTATACAATTAAGCATCCTTAGTTGGTCGCGACAAAAGGGAGAATGTCCAAATGGGCCCGGTACGTGAATGCAGTCGATGCTGCAACTACCTCTTGCACCCTCGATTGTGTGCAGAAGAAAGAAAATTCGAAAGTTACGATACTACGCGGAGAGTGAGCAATTTTTATACAGCACTTGTCCGATGATAATAAACGTGTCGATGTGTCGCTTTGTTTTATCTTTATATGCATAGAGACGCGCAGTTATTCCTAATAATTGTCATGCGCTGCATAATTTAAATTAACAACAAAGAGATTTTTTTAGAGATTTTTAGAGATTTTCAATATTTGTAATACTATATACGTATATCTGTACGTATTTTAATATAATAATAATAATAATAATAATAATAATAATAATAATAAGATTGAACGTGAGAATCGTTGTCACGTTGTCGAGGTAGGACCCGGTACTTTGCGAATATTACTCCTTTGGTCAAGGATTAAACCCTCCATCGAATAAGCTGCAGCAGACTACAAGACCCATCACAACGGTTTAGGATTTCGTGATAAAGCAATAACGCCAGCGACCAGGACAACGTTGTAACTTGAAAGGGGCGAGGGTGAAAAGGCAACAATCGACGGGGATCATAAAAGGAATTGCAGTTTCCGTTTTAAACGTTGACACAGGGTACACATCTATTTCAGTAAATGCAATTACCCATTTCTACCTTCACCTTCTTTTCTCTCTAATGTTAGCGCATAAATTAATCTTGCATTCGGCGAGAATCCAATCGATGGCTTCAAAATTATTAGGAAGTTGTAAAACTTATTACACATAATTGCCACTTGCCTTTGTGTAACATATTATAATAATTATCATCAATATTTATTTAATAATAATTATTATAACGAATAGAATTTATAAGGAAAACGAATCCACTCGTTTAATCGAGATCGATTGAACATAGCGATGTTAATACGAAAAAGTGCGACGAAAAGAACGTCGAAGGGATGGAAAACGGGTGGAATTGCATTATCGGTTAGCTCCAGCAACTCGTGCAATTAACGAAATAAGGGTTTAACGCTGTTATCGTGCCGAAGACCAAATCGTCCTCGCTAATGAGTTACCTAGTCAGTGAAGGAAACCCAGTTAGCGTAATTGCAGATTGTTATTGTCTCGAATCGGCAGCATTTATGTTTCGTCTTTCGTCTTCGATATTTTTCACCGCGATAATGGGTTAATAATCGTTAATGGATTCGTTCCGCCATATTACAGCGATATTACGCGATATAGAGAACAATCTCGTCGCGGAAAAGCAGATTTCTCGTGTATCGAAAAGTCACAATATGTCTTAATGTCTGCAGGTTCTGACCAACTTTGAACCGAACCTACGACTCTAGGGTTGTACCTACTGTACTTCTGCGGCAGCTGACCTTTCATTTCTCGAGAATTCTCGAGGACACTAGTTGCGACACAACCAAAGCCACGTACAACGTTCTCGTACATCGTTTCTCAGAGATACTCTCAGAAAATTGATTCGCGGTGCAAGAGCAACGCGACGAGGAATCCATCAAAACTTTTCCGTGAAACTTCCTCGCTGTACTGATTAGTTTTCGTCAGAAATTCTAGCTGTATCCCCCTGCGCCTTAAACGAACCGCATCGCTGGATTAACGAAACAGAGATCTCCAAGCCTGGGAACGTGTCCTGGATTACAGTCACGGTCGTTTTAAAAATCTGCGATATTCGGCCGATATACAGTCGTGGAATCATCGAGCCAGAACGATGGGCCTATCGAAACTTGCAGATAACTTGGCCGAGCCTCCTCTGATGAGTTCCTCGAGAAACAGTCTTATTCCATACCGTACAGGGAGTTGCGAAGCTATCGTGGCGTTTCAGAAGATTCAAGCTAGATTACACAGTATTGGCGAGAGCGGAAATAGAACGAACAGAGATGCGAACGTCGGCAGATCTATCATTGGCGACCGCGACGAGACGTCATCTTGTCCGCAAATTAGAACACGCCACTCGCTTTAGCCCCGTGCATATCGGTTTTAGAAGTTGCTTCTGTAAAGAGACGCGTCGACCGAAGGATAGGTAGATTTGTCGACAATGATATTCAGGTAAGCTTTGGACAGGTAAAGACGAGTACAATGATACTGTTGTAGGAACACTTTACCTCTTCGACCTTTTCCTATTCTTCAAAATGAAAATGTCCTTGGCAGAAAAAGTGGCACAGATTTTATTAACACTTGGCTACTCTGGTTAATTAACTAAGGTATCATTTGTTGAAATAATTTCAATATTGGTGTATCGTTGTAGAGAAAGTTTGTATAGATTTTTAGTGAACAGTATAGCTGTAAACATCTTGCGTGTTTAAAAATGGCTGGAAGTTAGTTTTCTGAGAACCAAATTAGGGCGATGAAAGGATCTTATTCGTCGACGCTTCCTGAAAAATTGTTTGTCCGAAGTTAGGAAGAGTTTCAAGTAGTTTCTATACGCATACACAGGCAGCGATAGGTTGGTAACACGGTTGCCGGGCATTGAGACGACTCTATACCGATGAAATCGCTTCGAACTTTAAGCAAAATTGCTTTTTCTTCCTCCACAGGGTGGCTGGAATACTGAGATTGACTAAAAGTTGTTTACAGTTTATCGCTGGCCATGAAAGATTTCACCCGTCTCTTCGTGTTCTTTCACCGTGGCCTCTCGATTACTCCAAAACCAACAAATCCAAAATATAACTTGTTATCCTGTCATACAAATTTAGCCTCGCGTTGCATAATAAAAAAAAAGGTGTTTAAAATTCAGCTGCCGAAACTAAATTTTGGTTATATCGAAACTTCTGCTTTCTGCTTCCGCGACAATACTTAATACTTTAAACAATACAGTGGTGCAGAAAATGGAATTTTTTCGAAAGTTATTGAGAATATTTCGTTTCGTTTGAGTTTCCTCTATTTCCTTTTTTGAGGGGCGTTCACAGTGGCACCAAAATAGTTGAAAGCTACGCACAATAACAATCTACTCGGCAATATTTTGAACGCCCACAATGCACGCGAAGCTTGAAGAATCGGAGGCCGCGTGTCAAAGGATGCACGATGGGATTGTGGCTTCTTTGCACGATGTTACAAAGGCATTTATGTGTTTCATGCCACACGTCACGGGTCTAATATCAGTGTGGCACTGTGGCGAAAGAGTATTGTATCTACGGGCGACGTGACTCCTTTGGAAAAATGTCTTTCATACATCAGAATCGGGAAAATATTTTCTACGTCGAGCATTCGTCTCCTTTTCGCGACAGACATTTTCCATAACGTTGGATAAGCGAAAGACTGTTGCCGAAGGGGCTCCTGAAGTATGCAAAATTAATCGAAACTCGGTCAAAAATTCCGTGCAACCTTTACCGTTAAATCTACTTCGAAGTGTGTATATTAAAAATCGCATTGAAAGACGAATAAATTCTGAAATAATATATTTCTCAGCCGTCCTACATCTCCCAAAGTGCGGTCCATTTCCATCGTATTCGTTCATTCTTGCAAGCACACCCCGCAAACAAAAGTTCCTTTCGGGATAAAAAGGGAACTCTACATTTTACGGATGTTCGTACTCGTACTCGGACGAATAACGAACTCGTATTGATAATAAATGTCAGATGAAAAATTGCTCCTCCTATCATTTGGATAGATCGTGTTGCTCGCGTATGGACACGATATACTTGGAATTTATCCAGAGAAAGAGGGAAAAAAAGAAATACGTGTCTTGTGCATAATAGCGTACAGATAGAGGCGAAGATCGATATGCGGTTGGGCAAGGGAAATGGGCCACGCTTTGGCCAGACAAGGGTGTATAATCCCTGTACATGGTCGCACACGTGGAATAACCCGCTATACGGGCAGATAAGTGGAATAACTCTGTACACGGTGAAAATATGTAGTACGATCCCGTGGTATAGTCAGGCAAGTGGTGTAAAGTCAGGTACATGGTCAGGAAAAGTAATATGATTCTGGGATATGGTTATGGGAGTAGAATAACCTTGGTGCACGGCCAGACAGAATGATATGGTCTGGTATAAATTCAGATAACTAATGAAACCTCTCCACACCATATAGCTCGCCGAGTGACGAGATAATCCATAATGTCCTTATATTTTTTTATCGGCCCGGTCGAGTAGAAGGTGTCTGCGTGTTATAAAATGTATATTCGTTATGCGGTGTTCAACCGAAGCAGCAAGAATATTGCGCGCATTATTTTCTTCGCGTTTAACAGTAAAATCCTTTATCAATTTCTCTTACACTTAGATGGTTGACTTTTGATGTACGTCATTAGAGAATGTATTACGATTGTCGTTGTGAAAACAGTCTATCGTATTATTTCCCAAAGTATCGAAGCTTGAACATTATTCGATTAGACAGAAACTCGGGAATTCAAGGTTCAGTCTTCTGCGACGAATAGATTAGACGGATTTACTTTCGACTGTTAAGCTCCTGACTGATTCGACTATACAAACGCAGATAAGGGCCGCAGCGAAACGAATTTCACGCGATTCGATTTGTCTGGTCACGCGAATGATCTGAGATCGAATACGAGCGTGACAATTCAATTCATGCCACGGGGCTGGATTTACTTAAACGACAACGAAGGAAGGATTAATCTAATCCGGCTGATTGGTTATGAGACTTATCACTCGACTCCGCGTTCTCAGTTGCGCAACACGGTCCCGCCGATTTGCATATTGCTAAGCAAGATACGAAGTACACGCACCTTGCACCGCTCCAATTTATGTTTCCTGTCAAATATTAAGCCGGTTTGCTCTGCTGGCTGGCTCTATCATTCATGGAGATTCAACGATATTATTATTGTGATTATTCCTTTATACATATTATTCCAATAATTCCAATCGATTACAGGAAGATCTGGCCGTAAATAAATAGAATAGTGATGGTAAATTCCCTGTTCCCGGTATAATCCAAGTTTCCAGTGCGAAAACGGCGTTGCTGACTTCGTCATCAATATTTATACCGTAGAATTCAACTTCCGATGGGTAAAATTATTGGAAATCGAACCGTTAAAATGTACAATATTCTCGGTATATCTAGACTTCTGATATTTGTAACCAAAAATATGCCCAGCGTAATAATGAAACATAATGACTACCTCGTTAGTGTATTTGACCAAACTGTATCGAGTGTAAGATTTAAGAAAATGGTTGGTTAACCTTTTGCACAGGACTCTTCCAACTTTCTTTTCTTCTAAAGGATTCTATTAGACGCGAATCCAGCCCGTATTCCTTTCATGGATGATAGAACCGTCCTATATCTAGGCAAACCGAATCGAAAAGTGGGTCTCTCGACAAGCTAGGACAATCTTATCCCTAGAACAAGCTCACGACGAAGGAAGGAAGACACCTACGAACAGCTGAATGCTGCAGTTGTCCGATCCATAAAAAGGACGACGTGTCGACGAGTGTATTTTCTGCTGTCAAAGCGAATTTACAGAAAATAAAAATAAAAAGTCGTCGTTCGCCGATCGATGGAGAGGCGAAAATAGGTCGAGAAGAAATCATAGAGCTTCTTTAATTTGTATAACAGGGTATGCCTTGCTTAACACGCTTCGAACAATACTGGTACGGTTGATAGAAAAATACGTAGCACGCCAATATATAATTGGAAAACGAGGAAATTAATTACAGTCGCTGTTTGAACGTATTATTGAATTCATTATTGCTGTTTATCGACGACCGAGTAAATAGCCATACATGTGCTATTTAATCACTGTATCTGGTTTAACAATTTCTGTATAATTCCGTACCTTCGTATCCACTCGATCGGTGCATGAATTATTCTAACGGTTTTTGTTAAACGAAGTTGCGAAAGTGAGAGGGAGTCGCCAGTCGAGTGTAAAGGATTAATTTGTCGAATATCGTTCGCAATAAAACCATAAATTCCCAGTGAATCTTTTGTTATTCTACGAACCTTATATGGAAAAGCCCGACGAAATTCGCGCCATTGCGTTGAATTAACGTCTTCGCGGCCGAGAAGCGGAAGATTCTTGCAACGGCGTTCCATTTTACCCGGGATTCATTCACACCCTATTTCCCTTTCACGACAGAAAAATCCACGGGTCTGGCCCGACGTCTGAATCAACACGAACGACTCTCGACGAAATCTTGTCCCCGAGACCTTTCCAGATCGTCGCTCCTTTCGGTCGCCTCGAATCTTGCCAAAACCCTCTGTTACCAACCACCGAGACCTAAGAGATTACGGGTCAACACGATATTGGAGGATATTTGAAGAGGCACAGTATGATAGAGGTAAAGGGATCGTGTATTTGAAATATTAAATACGAGTTGGGCAGGGAAGAATTTTTTTTCTCCGAACCCCAGAAAGGCAGGAGAATAAAACGAGAACGGGAACGAAGAACCGTTCGAATCGCAGTATTTAAACAAATACATGCATAAAACAGCATGAAAGTAGATGACTGTCCACGGAGATGGAATTAACAAACGCGTCGTGTCGACTAAATAAACTAAGGCGGCAAGTGGAGGAACTGAAACAGATAGAGAGGATGAGAGTAGAAGAAAGTGGGACACGTTGGAATCGAAACTCGAAACGAATTGGATCACTGTATTCATCGATGCGGCGTACGACGAAAATCCGGAACGAACGAGCCAGCTCTTTGGAAATTTGTATACAGAGAGGCTCGAAACATCGACGAATATCGATTCCATAGCTCTTGCAACTGACGCGGAATGCGTAAGAAAGCCGTTTACATTCCAGCCAATAAATGTTCCCCTGAGCAGAAGAAGAGAAATATTCTTCAACCTATTGCGCATCGTTGCACTGCCTATAGATATAAATTATTGTAACCCGACGAGGGTATTGGTAGTGGAGAAATTGCGAACAAGCTGCCAAACATCGTTCGATGTATACGCGGTGGAAAAAGAAAATTCAGAAACGAACTTTAATGGAAATATTAATATTCTCTTGCAAATATTCTGTTCTTTGTATGAATACTGTGATGCTTCTTATTTCACTGTGCTGGAATATGTTTTTTATGACAAACTGATAAATTAAGAGTGTGGCGAGAATAGCGATGGATATTTTTCAATTAAGTTTATGGAAATAATATAATTCAGGTCAATTTTAGAAGTCGTGGATCACTGTGATCGTAACCTTATTTTTTTCTTTTTATTTAGTCTCATCGACAATAACCTATACACGAGTCCTTGCAACTCGCCCAGGCAGGAAACCACCCCAATCAATTCAAAATATTTCACAACCATTCTCATATTCCAAGACATTTGGGTGACGTATATGAATAAGGTCCTTGCATAAATCAGTCGACTGAGTGCTTGCATCACAGAAAAGGCAATCGACTGGATACTCGGATAAAAGTGCATATCCTGACCATGGTACATGTCGATGGATTCCGTAAAAATACAGAAACTTCCTTCTGCGCGATGCACCGTGAACGGAAACTTTTAAAAGCCTCTGTAAGCTCAGTAAACCATTAAATAAATAATTCACGTAAATAAGAATATATAATGTCCTGATGAACTATTTTTGTTCTTTTTGTTTTATATTCAACGTCAATAAAACCACCGTTACCATTTGCTTGCGGGAATTGTTCAAGACACGTCAAGAAAGCGAGAAAATATTTGACCCAAAAACTCTGCCCTTCACCCCCTGAACAATGTACGGAACAAGAGAAAAACCACCATTCCCCACGACCCACCCCTAATCCATGCACGAGAAAAAGAGGATCGGCAATCCAAACACTCGACGCCTCCATGCAGAACGTACAAAGCACATCGAGTACAAGGAACTACCAAAAGTGTGCGGCCACCAGATATAAGCTGCACACATATTTTGTAATCGATTCATAATTTTACGTTGGAAATTTAAAAATACCTCCAAGATGGAAAATATCGAAAGAAAAAGAAATTATCTACACTGCACTATCAGTCTCTACGGTATTAATTTCGAACTGATGAGTCGTTAACGACCCACTCAATATTTGTCCAACTACGGGAAGGGTCTAAAATTTTTGACTGGCAGTGTACATACATACGTCCGTACATACATCCGTGGACTGGGCACGTAGCAATGGAGAGCCCCGTGTGTACCAGACATATGTGCACTGTGTACGGATAAATATTACGGCCTTGCTTCCGTCCAACAATTCATGTTATGCATACTTTTCCACCGCGACAGACGACACCGTGCGATTCAGCGAACGGAAGCTGCCGAAGCAATTATTGTAATGAGATGTTCGGTCTGGGACGAGTAGGAACCGAGACAGGCTGCTGTCTGAGTCAGCTATGTCTTTGTAACATCTTGCTGTCTGCTTTAGGGTGGAGGAACGAGAAATTGTGGAGGTCGTTAGTTTCGCTTAGGCTACGAATTGAGATTTATTATTTTCTTGAAAGGATACAGAATTTCCGACAAATCCCCACGAGGTTATAATTCGTAGCGGTTCTATTAACTTTAATGTGACCGTGATTGAAATAATGCTGCCGCTCTATAAGCAATGCAATTTTAATTCGTTACGCAAAATAAGCAATAACGATTGGGAATAACTGGAGCAAAACTTTTTTAGCAAACTTTGTCGATAATTTCGTTCGGGTTTTGTTGAACAGCCGCTTGTTGAAACGTCTTCTAATTTTTGTTAATTATCGTAGTACAATTTTATTGTCGATTCTTTCGGTTTATTCGTTGGGTATGCGACGAATGATTATCGACGTGCACTTGACAAATTCTGTGAACACCAGAGAATCGATCAGAGGGTATGCCGTCTAAGGTACTCTTCCACGAAGCTCAAACAATCAAATATTGGCTTCATGGGTGTACCGCGATTGCCGCTGGAACACCGCTGATACAGATCAAATAGTCTAAGTTACAAGGGACAGTTAATCGATCCCCTAATGTTACTTGCGCCTTGCGGTTCGTGGCCCATCCCAAAGCTGCCGAGGAACTCATTACCGTTGGAATTAAATTACCATCCGATAATATATTGAAGTAAATCCAATTAACATCGAACGTACGGCTTCTCGAAAAGAATCACCCGACAAAGCTGATACGAGCGACCTCGATTCTTCGCCTCGAAACAAAGTGGCATAACGAACGAACCGCCAAATAAATAGCTAAGGCTGGTCGAATTAATAGCGTTTCTCTACGGTGGTCAGCCACTACGGTTCTCGCATTGTGACGTGCCAATAAATGTCGCCATACGCTCGCCACAGACGGAAGGGCAAGCCTTAGGCAAGAATCCTTACCATCGATAAGGCTTGCATTACACTGCGTTCGCTGTATCAATGGGATCGATTTTGTTAATATTGCCTGTTGAAAATTAATCAGAGAATTTATGTTGATATCGGGTGTCATTTATGGATTCCTGAGGAACTTGAATTAATCGTAGATATTGCGTCTGAGTCGCATAAAAAGTAAAACCAACTTCGCAAATCGATTCTACGTTCATCAGAATTGTCGAGTCCCTTGATTTCGTTATGGAAACGAATTCGTCGCGGAATGAATACCGCACGATCTTCCAGAACAATTTAATATTTTTCCGATACGCGTCCATGATCGTTGCACAATGTATTACACGGCAGGCTATTATACTGCAAATAGTCGAAAGGCTAATACCGATAAATGGCGCGTTTCCTCTCATCATTTGTCAGGATCACGTGGCCACGCCGACGAGAATTCGTCGAGCAAACGAACGAAAGCATAATGCCGGACGGTCGACTTTCACGACGGTAATTTTTCAATTACCTTCTCGTTGATGCCAAGGTATTTTCCCTTCTCTGTACAAAAGAAGAGGAAAGAGGAGCGATGCTGCGAGCCGTATCGATTTCAGATTCCAATTTAATGCCGCCGTGGTATCTGTGCCACGATCTTCCAATACCAATTTCGTGTTATCGGCCTCCGTTCGTCGACGACGGCTTCCGCCTTGCGACCACCAGACGTGGCCGGCGCGATCTTCGAACTCTAAAGACGATTTCGCCCGCGATTCGAGAAATCACAGGACGGCGGGAGTGTTCGGAAAATTTTGGTAACGGAAAGGTGGCTGAGATTTGCGCGGCCCTTCGAATAGTTCTGTATTTCGAATTTTGAAATTGCGAATCCGATCGCGATTCCGATCTTCAGGATCGAGGACCCCGGCGAATGTATCACTGCTGTTTCGATTCGAAGGCTTGGCTCGAAGACAGTGACCGTCCACCTTTTTCTAAAAATCTCGTTTCAACCAAAGGTAGTCATTTAATAAATATTCGATTGCCGGTTTCTGTGTTCCAGTTCCACCGCACAAAATCGTGATCGTCGATGACTCAGAGATCGCGCGGAACTCGATGGTGGGCCCCTACGCGGAGGGCGACACACTGCGGCTCTACTGCGACGTGTACGGTGGTAAGTACAATGTAATGTCACGTCGCCTCGTGTTCCGGTGGTCCGCCTGAGAGAGGGCCACTGGAACGTCCGTGGCAATTCCGAAAGCGAGCCCGGCTTTCGTGGATCGTTGAAGGCCCGTTTGCGACAGAGTTTACGTGGCGTTTACGTGGCGTTTACGTGGCGGGGTTCGTGTGCATGGCAGGAAACGTCCAGAAATTCACTTTAATCGTTGCGTTGCACCCTATCCTCGCGAATAATATCTGCGAAGAACATTCACGGCGCTGAGCTAAAATTAATATCGGTTTAGAAAGTCCGTGGGGAACGCGATGGCTATTTAATCGTAGTATTTATCAACATTAAATTGCGACCCTCGATGTGAACTTCGATGAAGTGAGATAGGGCAACGTAGTACTACGATAAGTTTATTTACAATAAAGAAACGTGTATCCACAATCAGAACGTTCTTTCGCTTCTAGCCCCGGTAAATGGACCCAAAATATTAACCAAGGGGCAAGAAGCGTCGAGAATCGTTTTATAAAAGCTTGTCAGAAATGGAAGTGATACGTCTCCGCAGGTAAGCCGACGCCGACTGTGTCCTGGCACCGCAACGACCAACTCGTCAGCAACAAGACCGTAACCGTGAGGAACGGCGTGACGCGCAGCGAGCTCGTTATCAAAAATTTAGGTCGAAACGACGTCCGGTCTGTGCTGACCTGCAACGCAACGAATAACAATAGGTCGATCCCGCTCTCCTCTGCCGTTCACGTGGACATGAATTGTAAGTATTCTCTGCCCATTGTTGCGATAATAAAAAATCAGCGATACTTTGCTTTCTTGAACGCTGCCTTTTGTTGTCTATCCACTCTCGTTACGCGAAGAATACGTCGGCTTTGGATTTTCAACGATAGAAATTGTATACACAACAGTTCTATCTACCGTGGAAAACTCGTGGAGCCTCGCGGAACTTCCATCCTGATAAATAAGAGGAATATAAATCGTTTTATCGAAATCACTTGCCACATCGAATATAAAGTAGCCGAGTAAAGGAGGGATCTTTGATATGCTTCACGCGAAGTATGTAAAATAGAAGATTCCGTTGGTCCGACTACACGCGTCTTCGCGATAGCGTTTTACTATTGACAAACCGTCGTTGGGCGATGGTTATCGGGATAATAGAAAATCCAAGGGCTATTTTTCTAAACCCGTTTCGCGGTCTGCTATACGTTATCGGAACAAAATACCTTGGCGACGGGGGAACCAAAAATTTCCACTCGGTGAACGGTCGCGATCTATAACGAATCTATAATATTAGAAATTCCTTGTTATAAAATACAGTAGAACCTCTTGAATCACCAGTTTCCCGTCGAATCAACATTCTCGTATTTAATATTAAAAGAGAAACGCTGCGAGCATATCGGAGGGAATGTGAAAAATATACGACTGAATATAAAACACAAGAACTCGCGATTCTGGCCACGGTCGGCTTTTTCAATCTAAATTATTGGGAGTTAACCCCCATAAAAGGGGCCAACGAGAAATAATAAGTATACGCGTCGGAGTAGAATCAAGATGAAAGATAAGATCGTCCAGAGGGAGGTACACAAAGCAAAGGTCTCCGGATCCAACCCCAGAGAAGCCCTAATATTCTTTAGAGGACCAGACCCATTTTCCAGCCACGATGCGTAATGGAAACGAAGGATAGGTGGCCACAGGCGTGGCCATTAGAGGGTGAATTACAACGATGGGGTCGGTGATACCCTTCTGATCACTCGTAGAAAGGAGTTCGATTATCTGCACAATGATTTAAAATATTCCCCAATAGCTTTCGAGGATCAGGAAGTGACCATTCCCACTCGACTATCCCCATATTCGGCTGACTCTACACGTTTACCCTTTGGAAACAAACCGGGAGGTGATATATCGTTCGGTCCAAGTATACTTAGGGAGGATGAGTAGGTTCGAGGGAATGATGGCCGATAATCAGATCGAGCAGTCAGATATTTTAGATGCCGCAATATATTTTCAACGAACCGGGACAATGGGAGGATCGAGTTTATTCTTCCAAACAGTCAACCGAATACTTCTATAACGTCCTAGGACGAAAGTGTTCAAGTCAGTGTGGTTTCTCAAACGTTCAACGATCCAAGTGATTGAACATTCCTGTCGAACGAGCGGAGGTCATTGACGACCCAAACAATCGACCGTCGTTCGATGTCTTGTTTGCGGCTACTTTCCGGCTCCGACAAAGTCATGAGTTTTTCCAAATTCAGCGAGAAACTCGTGCTGGTCGGAACCTCCGCCAGGGACCGCTCGTCGCGTCCCCTGTCGCGCATTACTTCGAACGCAACCGTACTCTGAACAGTAACGAGTACACATATTGTAGAACTCCTCTTGCGCGGGTCCTCTATTGAAACAGCTACGTGCCTTTGATTGGCCGCGTGGCGTACCGTCCTCGTCGTCGCGTTAGCGTAACCGGATTTCTAACCCGGAAGATTTCAATGAATCGCGGTGTAGCCGCACTGGTGTGTTAGATGTTTCAACGCCTAGAGCATCATGGCGATGCGACAGTAACAATTCTTTCTTACGAGATTTCGTGGTTCTATCGATAGCGGAACATTTAACAAGCAGCACACTCGATACACAACAGATCGCTAGACCAGATTACCTTGTCTCTCGGTGCACAAAGTTTCTCGAGATCGCGACGCAATTTACTACAACGATGAAGTTCCGTCTGATAGCTTCGTTTTGCGTCTCACAGTTCTTAAACAAAGTTCGACCCTTACAGTTAGTAGACACTACGATGTCGTTTGTTGGAGTGCGTCTACTCGATTGTCCTGAGATTGTCGTTTGCCAAATGATAAAGCTGGAACTAAACGGAACAAACGGGATTGTTCTTTCGAGGTCAAGAACTAGAGAGCAGGAAACCAACCTCTCCTCGCGTTCGCTTTGCAGCGAACTGGCTTTAATGTTAGCAAGACTCCTGCCACTACCTAATACCCAAGTTTTAGAGAATCCACCCTACTGAGAGATATTTAGGAGGGTCGTTCAATTAACAGACTTTGGTTCGATACACAATTATATGTCGTATTAATTGCACGAATATTGAACCGTAGGTAAATAAAATATTCTGCGACGAATACGAAATTAAATACAAATGATTTATAGCTACAAAGTATTGTCAGCAATGATGCATCGAAATTCTACTTATCGATCTGTCGAACCTGCACAAGTATTTCCTATAAGAAAAATAAATCGTTGGTAAACAGGCATAACTTCGATTCACTTCTGGCACTCCACAAATCTCGACCAGACTCTAAACGCAAGCGCGTGTTCCGGAAGCGAGCATGCCGTTTCCGATACGAGTTCGTGACGCGAAAAAAAAAACAACTGCCGCACCCAGTCGTTCGTATTGAACTTGGCAATCCTGATCAGCGTGCGCCGTGAAAGCACCACGGTTCCCGGGAGATCGTTAAATAATTTCTCCATGTGCAATTCCCAGAAGTGGTAAAGGGAACGAGGCCGGAATTTCGCATTGTCGCTGGACGACTTTATGCAACCGGATGTCTCGGCCTCGTGAGACTATTGTTCGTAACAGGGGGAGTAGTACGACCAGTCTCTGCACGTTGACTTTCCACGCAGCTTTCTATTCGATCCTTCTGATTCGCGTGGACAGTGTTGCGACGAATAAAATTTACAATCTAATCCGGAGCAATTTTAATGTCGCTGCCGGCTGCGTAAATTTGATTTATTACGTTGCAAATTGAATCGTGCCAGCGATATACGACTTGTTAAGCTGCAAATATGACATGGGTCGAGTTGCACGTGGGTTCGCCAGCTGGAAGGTGTTGAGTGATTGCGTGCAGAGGGTCTCTGTTTTGATAAATCGTGTTTAGAAGATGTTTATCTGTAATATAATGCCGCAGAAAGTTCAATCGATATTGTCGGGCCGTTAATGAAAATATTCACACGGGTTCTGAACTGTGCTATATGAAAAAAGAAGAAAGTAGCGGCCTGACATATCGTCGAGTTATACTACTTAAATGTAGGTATACTTGTGTATACATTGACCTGCACTACTGAAATACTTTGATACACTTCTTCACCGATTAAATTTAATTTATACGAATATTGATAGTTAGAAAATTCATTTAAAATTATCGGTAGCCCTATATTTCGTATAGGCAAACGTGAACAATCACTGCTTACTTCCCAGCTTGTATCCTTCGTTGTTTCGTCGCATTCGTTAAGGCTCTCGCCTGCGATACTGTGGCGTGCGTGGGAATTCATTAGAAGATCTCGTCAGGCAGCTTCATCAAAGAGAGGATACTAGAGTATTGATACAGAGTCCGGGGGGAGGGGGATTAGCATCGCTCGTATCAGTAACAGCACGCCCTCGTATCTCTGACGAGACTGGCAGATATTTCTGGCGAAACGTTCCAATGAATCCGTCCTCGACTGTGTCTCCAACTCGTGAAATTCGTGAAACCTCGCCCAACAGGATGATCTTCGTTCCAAGTTAATAACGCAAACCGAAGTAGTGATATTTAATTTCTTTTATTACCCACTATCTAACCAGGTATTATCTCGCGAAAAGTAGATCAGAGCTGAGTGGCCAGTTAAATTCGTTGGAAAAAGCCTAACCATTTGTTTTAAACCTCTCCGTTCTAGCGTCTTCGCGGACAGTTTATCGGGTTCGCTCGTAAAAACTTTCGCCGGTTTTAATCTCGTCTATGTCCCTGGGAAACTGTTCTGTCTAGGTCGATACCGCTGCCACGGCGTGATAAGCCGAAAATTATTCTCTGGGTAAAGAAAAAAGGAAAGAAATTGAATTTTTGGCAACTAGTCAGATAAAGAGCATCGATAAAAGTATTCTTCGGGGGTAAGAAGTATTCTCGTATCTCCAGAAACGAATCGGTTTGTTAGCTCATTGAATCGCCATAACTTTGTATTATCACCGAGAAAACGCGATATCCAGATCCACTTGTCTTTAATTGAAGCCTGTCATTTATCCGTGCAATTGTAATTTCTCGTTGCTCGCATCAAGTGTCGCTCGAAGTACGAGGATACGAATTCAATTTAAAGCAACCGATTGGTTATACATACAATTCAGATGCCGTATATAATCCACAGAGAATCGAGATCGGGACGAGGAAGAATATTAAGAGGATTGCGAAAGGGGAGAATTAGTGGAATTCTTATTTGAAGATCATCACCGGAGCAGTATAATTCTTCTGATTGGTCTGACACGATAACGAGAACGTGCATATTTCCGCCTCGCGTTACAAATAATCGCGTAATACAAGACAAATTCAATGGCACTGAAAAGTTTCGAGATCAAAAATTCTTCGAATTGTGGGCGATCAAATTAGACGATCGAAACAGAAAGACAAGAGCATTTGAATTCGTAAGGTCGCACGATTCAGCTCAGCAGGAAGCTTTCGCACGAACGGTTCATTACTGTACACGTATCTGTATACGTACCGTGTACGCATAAACGTGACACGAACACGAGTTGTTCGAAATCACCGTCGAGGCAGCGACCTGAAAGTTGCAGTGTAAATTCCGCCGTAACACGCGACGCGATTTCATAACTAATTACCCCCGATAACTCTGGATTATCGAGTAATTATGCGTATCGCGATGAAAAAAAATAAGTGAGGGGGAGTCTCGTGATTTCCATGCGAGAAACGAATCAGAATATGGCAGTCGTTCACAATTACGCCCCGATTCCTATCGGAACGAGCCAGAGGAAAATCGACCATCGAGAAATGTTATTTTACGCTCGAGTACTACCGTTGTTTCCGTCGGTGCAGCTACTGCCACGCGTGGCTTGCTGAAACAAATCTTTACCAATTTTTGCATTTAGCCTGTCTCGTGCTTTTATGTGGCAAAAAGAAAAAAAAAACAACAAATAAAAACGTCAATGATTTATGGAGTAAAAGGAAACACACAGTAACGACGCACAATGGCCTCAACGAAGATAGTTTATTAAAGGGAATGCTAAAACAAAGGGGTACCCCGTTGATCGTGGAATAAACCGTCGAATCCCTTTAAACGGGACGGGACTTGCGGCGAGAAGCGTTAGATATATTGTTGCTTCATCCCACGAGGTCGCAAACGCGGTATTTCAACTTTGTTCGCCGTAACCACAAAAAGAAACAGGCACAATAGCTCGGCCCTATTGTCTACCTTCGATCCGACGCCAATTTCGCGCGACCCCACCTCAGGCTTACATATACACGATACGCCAAAAAGACCTCGGAGTTTCGACCTAAATGTGTAGAAATATCCACGCTCGTCCCATGAAAGTGTTCATTCTCTGCACGCGAAACAATTATAAACAACGAAATTGACACAATCACCGTGGCGTTGCTAGTAGCCGCGCGTCAAAGTTCACGGTTATGCCGACATATTTATCTCATATCGGGAACGCTGTGCAACTCTTACGAACGATCGTTGCGCTAATTGAAGGAAAATAGAGGCGGGGAATAATTAAAGAGACGGAAAAGGAAAGGATAAAAATGAAAGATCGTGCGACTCTGCGTGCGTATCACAAAAGCGGAATCTGGAAACGAGTTCCAGGAGGGCTGTGCCACCCGACGGAGTTAATAATACGTTTCCGGTGTTCTTCACGAATGGCGAAACGTATCGCGAGTACGTCGCTGCCATTTCGATGGTCAAAAAGGGGGATCGTCGCTTTCAGCGGCGCCAAACCGCTTTCTTATTTGCCTTTCGCTCAGATACGCGGCATTCGTTGACACGGATATCCGGTCTGATATATTATCTGTCCGCGTCGCGAAATGTTCTCGGCGATCGTTCCCCTTTCGAGCCGATTACAACTGCGACGATTCGTTCCGTCGGAACGGCCGCGGGGAAATAGTTCGACGACCTTTCGCCGGCTCGACGATGGCTATTAAAAACACTCGTCGTTTCTACAGAAGTCACTTGGCTCGAGATTCTCGTTCGACGAGGCCTGCGACCGAGCTGAGGGATTTTAAGATTTTTACAGTTTCCCTTGGCGATCCAGTTTACTAGAAGCTTTGGATGTCGATGCGAAAAGATGAACGGACTTCGTTCCAATTATAGCAACGATGATTTTGTAGAAGAGTAGATTTTCTTACATAGTTCTTTCTTCCTCGAATCAAACATTTTTTTCAATCAATCGAAGCATACATGAAACACGGAGAGAATGATAAGTGGGCCAGGTAAAAAGGTCTTTGCTTCCCAAAACAATTTGCGCTTCTAAATTGTACAAACCCTTTCCGCGAACGGACCCGCGATCGAGCACATTTATCAGCACGTCTGTTGCTTCGTGTTTCCATTTAAAACTTACGCCCAGACGGGAACGAAGGCGGACTTTTCCCCGACGCGTTCGTTATTCGAAGACAATAACGCCCGTGGAAGGCGAATAGGTGAAACTGAATTTAATCAGCGCCGTTTTCAACCCCCTCCTTTTAATACAGGGTAAATGGAGTGTGCCAAAGTCCGAGCCGGCCGAGAATTTATGCGTCCCTTTTGTTTTCACTTACACCAGTCCGGTTAGACGTGATAAATTCACGCTTAAACTATACATAAGTACATCCATTTATCGCGGTTTACAGAAACCGGAGATAGCCTATGTATGCTCACACTGACTATTCGTTTAGAATCGCGGTTTCCGTGAATCAATAATTAATATGAACGAAAGGGGAAACCATTCAATATAGAATATAGATAGAATATAGACAAAGATGAAATGAAAATTCCTTGCAAGCATTATCATTTTTATCAAATATCAACTACTACCCCCGTCCGTACTACTTGCTGACTTCATTTATTTCCTGGCCAACTTACTTGCCGTTCAAAATTTCCCCGCCAAAGTGAATATAATTGCACGAGTTTCGGTCACCTAAGGACAACCAGAATTCATCGCCACTTATTTCGTTGCGTTCCGCCGAAATCAGGAGCACTCGCGTGAATGCACAGAAGGGCTTCGCACCAAAATGGAATAAGGTCGATCATACGGCGAAGGAATCGTCCCGTTTTCTCGGCTGAATTTCATTATGCGAACGAAATTGGATCCCGTCGATCAATTACCCGGCTCGGGAGAGCCAAACCGTTCTCGCGTTCTCACGGCCGATTAGCGTTCCCTCGCTCGCTCTTTCTCGTTTGTCGAAAATCTTGCCGGCTGCAGTGGCGCATCCGATAGATCCTCGCACAAAACCGGTGCACGTTCGTCCCAGACGACTGTGCACGATGTTTCGTCACGTTCTCAAGAAATGCTCAATTGGAATGCTTGGAGGATTTATTGATGGAAAGGGTTCGAGCAGCTTATACATTGGTACTTGATACATGCGACGATGAATACATTGAAGTGTTACCATCTACGTGGCTGCATCTGCTTCTCGGCATATTTCTCTCCTTTAATATTCGTTTAACCCTTTCGTTAAACGAATATTAAATAATTAATAATTAATCATTTAATACCAGGGACACTCTATATGCAAGGGGTATCTCAACGGTATCTCAACAAATAATGTGGCAAAAAGGTGAGAGGGATCTGAGAAAATTGGAGGGTAGGCATAGTCGACTACGTCACCGCGGTTTCACCCATCGGCAACTCCATACTCACGAAGTTCGGTTTTCATTCGCTTTGCAATTCAATTCGCTGAATCTCGCGGGACATTCTCATCTAACTCTGTGCCCATCCAGCACGTTCTCAAACGTCCCCGTTGCACGACGACAAGGTTGCAGCCCCGATGTTCGAGATCGTGACACTCTTCAGCTTATGCTAGCAGCCAGAGGCGTCGACTTAATGACTCCATACAACCATCGTTCCTCTTCGTCTTCTAGCTGAAATTCTAGCTGATAGTATGGTAATTCAATGTCTTCCATGGTAATTGGAATGTTGAAACAACAGCCAGACAATTGTCTCGCGACTTAACGACCGACGCGAGCAATCGACTCGAAAAAAATGGTACATCATTTCACGTACACTCATGGCGCATATAAAATAAATAAGGCTCGGTTCAATACTTCTTTAATCTTAAATGAATTGATTCACTGATCAATAATATTTTCGTTATTCAATATTAATAATAAATGAACACACGGAGATGAACAGAATGAAACCGAATGGTTTCATCGAATCTTATGAACCGTGGGTGTATAACGCGGTCGATGATAAAGATACCAGTTGCATACAGAAAATTCAATTCCAATACGAAAGTAACGAGGACGCACCGCCGACGATCCACGAAGAAACAGACTTCGCATTTCCCGGCATACCAATCCACTTCAGCTCGGGGCATTCTTTCCAACTCACAACGCAGCGATTCTCGAAAGCGTTCCATCCAGTTCTATTACTTCAAGGACTAACGCGTGCGTGCATACGTCCGCATCGAAAGGCCCTGAATATCCGAGCGTCCGCATTAAGTATTCTTTTCGTACGAATTCCGCATACAAAGTGACGCGGCCCGGCGTCGTTTTTATTCATGACGTTTATATTATCCTCAGGTATTTCAGGGGTAACTGACGTTTGACGTCGCGTGAAATCGATTCCTGTTTATACGTCAGGGCGGGCAGAAAGGCGAGAAATAATGTCTCCTTTGTTCGTGAACACGCAGATTCATCGGGGTCCCTTGAAACGCGACATTATCTCGCGCGAGCAACGTAGACTTGGATGCACTGGCTGCGAAACGGTTGAATAGACAGGCCAGCCAAGGGGTTTGGCCTAAATTTTCCACCGGGAAAACGCCGCCATAGCTGTGCCCCATGGCTGAAGAAACGTGTGGGTGAAAGAGGCTTCAGCCTGGGGCGAGAGAAAGTCTAGGATCGACACTGTGCCCTCCGGGGAGAAGCTGCTCTTCGTATACACGGTGCTCATCGCTGGAATTTGTTTAAATATCCATATCCATATTTTCTTGCGGTAACAATGGAATAGTGTACTAGACGTACAATCAATGGTCTTTAATTAATTAATATGGCAGTGTCATTCAAATTTTCGAGATGGTACGATTTCATTTCAAAGTAAAACGAAAAGGAGAACGTGGAACGAACACCCTGTATGCAAGTTTCACGTGCACGTGCATGCACAGGATACGAGAACGGAAATACCTAGCGTGCCTCGGGCTATGGAACACCTATCGACAGCCCTTTTCACCCTTGCAAACTTCCCCCCTGGAAAAGTTACACTCCCGTTTGGCGAGCAGCAAGCAACTAAAGAGCCACGTGTTTCTTTGGCGAAAGAAACTGCAAGAGCGTGTTCCAGGCGAGACCATTTGTATCTCTTTTCTTTGCCCGGCGTATTCGTTGCTTCCTCTGTATACTCCTCCAAGGCGAAAAATGAAAAGTGGCAGGGAAATATGATGATTTCGTGCACGGTAGAGTCCATGGACCGAATATTCGGCAGTTCCACTATGCCCCGCTTCTCTTGGCGAATCCGACGCGTTTGGTGCGACGAAAGTTGCTTCCATTTATACGTAGAGCAAGATGAAATTTATCTAGTGGAATGAAAAATTCAAGAAAATAGGAAAACGATAGAGGGATGATTTCTTGCTTTGCTTGAACTTTTCGACCATCTTGTCTTTGCTCGCGGGGTTGAGCTTCTACCTGTCTACTTAAGTATATTATATCGCTTTATTATGGAATAGACTTCAGGTAAGAACGGTGGTCTCTCCTATGGAAACTCGGGAAAAACTGGAGCACAGTCTGATCCCCAAGGACGTAGTATCTGTCGCCTTTGCCAGTGATGAGATAAATCCAGTTTCGAGGCTGACAATATATGTCTGAAGAATAGCCGATTTTCTCCTGCGAATCCTGCGCCAATGTTTGCATAATGCACGCGACAAATCCAGTCCTCTGAATCATCGATTAATCAACGATGAGCTTTGGCGATGAAAGACTTGGTGGTTGTATATTGGGGTCGATTCTATACTCGATGGCGATCGATAATCGTATCTTTAAAAAATGCGGTTGCACTCGACTAGGCATTGTAGAATTTCATAAAGACGAGATGCATAAACGATGCAACGTTAAAAAATTGTTTCTATCGATCACTTGACCAGCCGCCTTTATCCACGATATTCTTCCAACAATTTTCCATCGTCTCGAAGCCATCTTCATTCACCACACGATACACCGCAGCCACTCAAAAATCGAAGTGCTCGTTTACTCGACGTCCGTCACCCTGGAGACCCATTGTAGGCCTCAGGATTGACAACGTCACATGGCCCATCGCAACGGATCTTCTTTCGTGTCCAACGTTTCGCACGAAACGTCAGCAACGATTCCCACGGGATAGCCTCTTTACTTCGCCGTCCACTGGCGGGTTCTCGTTGAAAAATTCAATTACAGCTCGACCTTTGCTGCGACGTCCCGCGACGTCCCGCGACGCCCCGCGACGTCTCGACGATCACCGAACCACTTGCCTCGGTTCGATGTTGGTTAGTAACGATCCATGAATGGTGGGCTGTAACGTTGTTAGGTTTTGAAGGTGCGTTGATAGGATGGATTGAAAGGCATTTAATCTGGCATTTCGAGTGTTTAAAATAGAGCTCTCAGAGTTTTTGCAATATTGCTAGTCGAGAGTCGACATTGTTCACCTTATTTGAAACTGCAAATTAAAAATTCACCATTTCAATCATGAATTTATAAATTTGGAATGAAGATTAATGAAAACGTGGCGCGTGCGTTTAAGCAACAACAATACCACTCCAATTTCCTGTATCAAAGAGTATTTACATTTTAAACAAACTCGGCCACGTTGACGCGTCGAGTATATGCAACAGCACCTGAAATTTGGATGTTATATTTATTTTCATCTCGTAACTGCAACGGACAAACAATAACAAGAGCACGAGTAGGCGAGCCATCAACTGCCGCATCACTTTGGTACAGTGAAAAAAGGGTAATTGATTAAATTCTCATGTATCGCGAGCCGGCTTCGGCAGTTCGATCAAAATCGTTGCAAAAAAATATGGCAAGAGATGGAAAACCGAAAGGTGCATCAACAGCATCGACAGACAGTAATAAAAATTTCATACGCGGAAAGATATCGTTAGGTGACGAAGCGACATTATTTATACTCAACTCTTCTCCGACTTTTCCTATGAACGCATATTTTTCTTCACTCCATACGCGTGCCGACATGTATATTCCAACGTGATGAAATAAAAGCTACGTTATGGAATAAATATGCCAACGTAATGCAACTCTTCTAAACACTTCGTATATTTATTATAGTCTGTTCAATTTCTGCATTCTCTGGCATCATTGAATATATTTGTCATTTGGACTGACGCTCTCCCTGTTTTATTAAAAACAAATAACACAAATATTCTAACAACGCATAGCTATCAATGGTTAAAACAACATATTACGGCTAGCATTTAATTGCACAGCTTGAGTTTCACACTTTCACCCATTTTTCCTCCTATTCTCCAAATGCGAATAAAATTTCTACGAAAATAGCGTTAACTAAAGTTTCTCGTTCCTCTCGAAAGTTTGCCAAGAAGTTACCAAAGACCGTTGATCGTCCAAACGTATCTACAAAGGGATGCGTTTACCTCGCGGCCGCGGCGACCCGCGCAGAAAAATCCTAGCTTCCGGTTACTGCATGCATGTTGGCCTCAAAACCACAAAAGGAATAGTTGAATACGAAATATCACGAGGCGGCCGCGATATGGACCACCGCGTGAAACAAATTTCTACCGCCCCTGTGGAGAACGACGCTGCTACCTTTATGGCGTCGACAACGGTGTTCCATAGAAACAATGCTCGACATGCGTCTCGATTTCACCGCTTTGTCGACGCGTAGGTATCAACGAAACCAGGTGAAACATCTGCGCGGAAAGCCCTGGACGCGTGTTCCACTTTATGAGAATTATAAATTCAATATTCGAATGAGGGATTTGTCAGATCGTGCACCAAAATTTTGTCACCGTTGCACGGTGTTATCTGCTATACGAGAAGAAAAATTGTACGCTCGAAATAAATTCAGGTTGCGTTTTGGTGTGGTGAAACGAGTGCCTGCATGTTCGAATGTAACCAGAAGCAGTAAATTTTCTGGCTATGGAACGATGATAATTGAAACACTATTAAACTCATTTTCTTGATATTTGGGAAATATTTGGGAATATTTGGGAATATTTATGCTTCCTTAGAAGATAAACTGTGATGAAGATGGTAGTGTACTTCACTGTTTTAAAAAATGGAAGCAACGTGTTAAATGTAACAGGAAGCCAAGAGTTTCGTGAAACAGTTCCATTCGGTTATAAGATCCGCAGTTGCTCGTTTCCGGAGCTGGAAAGACTGCTGCTAAGGACTTGGGATTCCTTTCAAAGTTTCTTAATGGAGTCCTGAGTTGTTCTTTCTTCGAGATATTAATTTATCGTTGAAGGAACGTCCGGTAAGTCGCGAAAGAAGATTAAACGCAGCATCTTATCCGTGTTAATATTCCACTTTTTCAACGACGAACAAAAACTGAGTAAAAATTTTAACTCCCGAGATTATTGTATTTAAAAGGACCAGATTTATCGTCCAAATACAATGGCGGGGCAAATATCAGAGAGAAGAAAAAGTGGCAGAAACATTAGTTAAATAAAAATTAAAATTGTACTACATTTTATTAACTATAATTCATTCACTGGCATCTCTCGTATCAATTTAGCAATACCTTCGATTATTGAATTAAACAGTTCCGCTGCGAAATAATGATGAAATCATTGCCAACTCTGAACCCGCTTGAGATAATAGATAAATCCATAATATCGTAACAATACCTTCCGGTGTGCTGTGTGCCAGAAATGTCTAACAAAGAGAACAACAGGGTGTGTTTAAAAGAGCCATAAGGCGATTCTAAAGCAGCATCCGCCGTGCCTCCGTCAATATTGAGTTCCCCGTGATTACATAATAAAGTAAACATCGTTTCAACCCCTTTAGCCGACGCTATCGACCGTCGCTCGAATTAGCCCGATGCAAGTCATGTAAATTAGCAACGGCCGCAACTCACGCAGGGACGCGGGTCTATTCTCTTGGCCACCGCTGGCGACAGAATGGAATATTTGAAACATTAGCTGGTCGATCCGTGTCTGTCTGGTAGCATTCGTGCGGCTAGCTAAACCCCTTTTTGCCCCAGCAATTCGATGATCACTTGGACGACATATGAGATCGTTCTTCATTCGACAACGATGAGATTTTTTGTCAGAAACTATCTGCGTGATATGAACGTTGTATACATCGTTGGTAGTCTAACGGTGTTACGACGCGACGAAGGGGAAATAAAGTGAAGAGGATACACAGCGATGGGCATATTGTAGTTCGTGAAAATATAAATATACAGGATGGGATGCGAGAAAGAAAAAGATTAAGTATTTTTGACTCGTAGTGAAAGATGCAAGGAGACCAGTGTTTTATATTGTTAAATTGTTGAAGATAAATTGTAACGGCCCGACTGAAGAGGAAACAAATTTATAAGAGTGAATGTAAAATATGATCAGATACAGGCCGATTCCACTTGCCCGTGCAGATACCGTCCTAATTTACTTTCCGTCTTCGTGTCGCAAGATTAAGTACTTACTAAATCAAACGAACACAGTTAACCCGCAATCGCGTTCAATTCCCACAGAATGTTCGACGTTGAATACATAATCGTAGCACGTCGGACGGAAACTAATTGAAATTAATACTTATCGCTATCTGTTACAAATTTATGAGAGGAACTCTCCCTTTTGTGATTGAAGCCAATTAGGGTAAAAGAGACACTCCATCATCCTGCGCCAGAAAAACACGAACATCCATCCTTCGACGGAACATCGATGATTAAGCTTCAAAGAAGAAACAAGTGAAATTAGCCTGTCCTTAATAGACTTAATTTCTACTTGAACGAAATTCCAAATAGGTAGTACCTTACTTTAAAACTGCAATATTTTACATCAACAGGCAATGTCGCCGTTGCTACAATATCAACTTCGTACACAATTAATTTTACATTCTACTCTATACATTATTATCGAACAAACAAAACAAATTGCATACCGCACGGACATTCTCCCCGATTCATTCATATATTTCCCCTGACTAGTCATTCGCTTACAACTACGAACTTACGCCAGCAATGCACAAAGAGGTACGCCGCGAATCCCATTTTTACATATCACAGCGAGTCGTTTCCCTTTCCTGGACGACTCGTTCGTACCTAGCCAACGTGCAATCGCCAAAGGGGAGCTTCACGATTTACGCACCGAAATCTGAACGCAGGCAGTCGTTGCCTCGATCAGATTCGACCAGACGACGTCGTTCACACCTGGCCGACTGGTAGAGAAATCTCTCGACACACCTCTACGCAGAAGGAATCTTCAACGGACACGGAACACATAGCCAATTAGTGATGGAGCGAAGGTAGAAATAGAGGCGAACAATTTTCTGAATAACCCCGAGTCAAGGCCTGACAGCGATGATGTATCGTTTTGTAACAGAGAGGATTTATCAACGTCGAATTTGTCGCGCTGGAGTCTCGGTACATATGTACGTCGCGAACGGTTTCAGTGTCGTGGAAGAATGAAGCAGACTAGAGAGACGTAAGAAGGACACTCAATTCTCGAAACGGCGTCACCGTTCGATTACGAAGAGACATAATGGAAAACGGATTAATTCCCGGTCTGCTTCTCGTTCGTTTCGAATGTACAAGGCCGCGTGGATATAAAATCGTTCCGATCCGTAGCGACACGAACCGATTTTTCATCCTGCAATTGCTTTTCACTGCGGATACTTTGGGTAGTTGCACGTATGGCGAAGTTGCGTCTGAACGCTCGTCCTATTTGCTTGGTGCGATACCTGGGCGAATGAAAGCGAAAAACGTGGTTTTCTGAATTCTCTGAGTTCGATTTTTTTTTCTGAATTCGATGTGCCCGTGGAAAATATCGATTAGGGCTATATTGTGTTATTATGCTATCGGATTGCATCTGAACTGGCGTTCCGCGTACTATGTAGAGCGTAACAAAGGGTCTCGAAGCTGAGAGAAAATAATAGAGGACATCGCGAGGTGGGGAATGAATAATCGATGGATCGGACTTGAAAACGCAAACAATTACCGGCGTAAAAGAAATAACAGTAACATGGCCGACAGCAGGGGTTGATTTGATGAAAATATAAGAAAAGCATGGGCAAACTATATCAATCGTCTCAATTGTAACTAGAAATTGTATGGCGTTACATAAACGCGATTTAATATAAGATAAGGTTAAATGAAAAACTATCAGCCACGTCTGCCCAGCCGAATGCGGTTGCATTATGAGTGTCTGGCCGCGTGCAGGTCTATTCTACTTGCCCGCCCAAACACGTTGGGGCATTCTCCTAAGCCCAGCCATCGCCTTATTCTAGTTATCTGTTCATACACCGTGCTATTCTACTTGGTCTAGCATCCGACTTTTCCACTTCTCGCATCTGATAAGGTTTCGTACCATTCTCCTTCCGCGTACATACATCGTGTTCCGTTCTACTTCTGAACAAGTAGAATCATTTTCTATTTAGTTTCTATTTTCTATTTCATACAAATCACTATTACTTATTTCGCAGGTACGAATTTTATTTTACATTAAACTGTCCAATTGTTATCTGCTTCGCCAATAACTTAAATGCTGTATTGATGTGATACTCGCCAATCTAACACGATTCCTATACAAACGCAGCACT
The DNA here is from genome assembly GCA_948146005.1 of Nomada fucata. NCBI lineage: Eukaryota > Metazoa > Arthropoda > Insecta > Hymenoptera > Apidae > Nomada > Nomada fucata. The sequence continues at coordinate 533,191 of OX411280.1, read as the reverse complement.
AATACCACGATCACATTTACAGTCAGTCCACTGGACGTGAAGATAATCGGGTCGAACCAGCCGCTGTCTGCAGGCAAGAGGTACGAGCTGGTGTGTATCACTTCCGGCTCCAGGCCACCAGCCGCGGTAACTTGGTGGAGAAATCGTCAGCGTTTAGTGGAATCTAAAGAGACTGTAAGTAGAGACACCACAGATAATATGGGTCGTTCGGTATAGCCGATGATCCGCCCACTTATTCCCTTGTGGAGCGTAAAACGAAGCCACCCTCTTCAATCAGTCAAATATCTGGAGGCTAGAAATATATACTTATTGAGGGAAACTAGCCCAAAGGCCGGGGAAGAAAATACCTTCACCGAACCATGAACCTAACGCAACCCAGAAACGACCAGATACGGGTATTTCTTTCCTATGAGAAGCTGGTGGCATAAAGAAAATATACAAGCGTGTAGACAATTCTGTACATTCAATAATATCTTTTGCGATTCAACCGCAGGATAATTGACTTACGATAATTCTTTAACATTGTCTTGCTCGTTAACGAAAATTTTCTGCCGGTAACTTGCTGTTCGTTGCAAAGAGGAGACTCCAATCTTCGAGCCCATGCGAAATTTAAGTTGCGCAAAAAATGTCTCTAGCATTCTACAGACGTTTGAATAATTCAGAAATTTCGGAAAAAAATACCTTCACTTTGCCATTCCCCGCATAACGCAAGAAATTGTTTACAAGCAAATGTGCTCAGGTACGTTAAAGTGATCCAAGATAGATTACAAAAAGTTACAGCAGTTCCGACATCGACCAGTTCGAAGACGTCTATGGCTTTTAGGAGCTTAAAAATGATTATAATCGAACTTTTCCGATACGAGCGCTATTTTCTTGCTCCCCGTCGACAGTCCATTCCTGATCGCGCATACACGTGTACTATCGAATAAAAGGTAAAACGGCTTGCATTTGACACGATTTACTTACACGCGAACGTGCAGCTCTACATAATTTGTAATCCCAGCTCGACGTGGCCCCTTAAAGGAGCCGTAAAATAGGTGTTCCCGCGTGCTTGTACCAAGAACGTGTTACGTTGTCGTGTCCAATACGATAGCGTGCTAGGATATTGTTATCGCGGCTCACAGGGCCCACGGCTTCAGCCACGTTAAAAGCGCCATTAGACGACGAATAATTTAAATCAAAGCATACCGGTGACGTGGATAACGCTGCGCCTATTCGACTAGCACGATTCTAAGCTCTCGTTACGAGCGTAGAATTAAAGCAAATTGAGGGACTGTGATCGGGAATACAACGACCATCGATTAATTAGCCTTGGACGAATGTCGTTTGACGAAAAACAATGGTCCATTTAGGGTGATTCGAAGACGATTTAAGGGACAATTGGCTCGTCTACGAATGAAATCGTTCAATATAGAACACGCAGGAGATTACCCGTGATTTTTATGGGATAGTTCCAAAGAATCGTAAAGATTTTTCTATGAAACAGTTGCTCGTATAAAATGCAGACGATAAAAGATTTTTCGATGCTTCTTTCTGAACCGTTGAGGATTCGGTCAAGTTTTAACAAGTTTTTATAAGTTTTTATTCCGCATCCTTGAATAGGCCAATCGAAATCTGATAGGAAGTTAGGCCGCGACGTGCTTCACTGGGAAAGATTATTCGGAATAACTTGTCGATCCGAGGAGACAAATATGGGGGCAGAACGATGCTAGACGTAAAAGCGTGTTAGCGAAACTGATGGAACAAAAGTTTTCGAACTGTGTAAGATTAGAGAGGGAAGATGTAGAAGGTGGCGAAGGAGAGGAAGAGAGATTCCACAGATTATACTTCCCCGTGTATTTCTTCTTATGCTTCGTCCTCTTATGTTTAACTTTCTTATATAAGCGGCAGAGTAAAGTCTCCCGGAATGAGAAGCATCGATCTTGGAACAATATTTTCTCTGTTTCCTTACTTAGGTAGGATACCTGGATATCTTTTCTTTAGTCCGTTGATCCCTCAATCTTTCTATACCAAATATTTCTGCCTCGATAGAAGTAAACATGCTAACGCGACAGAAAAAGGTATATAGCAACTTGAATTTACAATTTGCGAGAAAGTTCCAGGATTATAGTATAAGCGCTTGGATTATGAAATTAACATATTGTTTGCCGAGGGAATTTCGTCTAATAATTGAATAAAGAAGAAAGTAGTAGCTTCATTCTGCGAGAAACGGGAGGGAAAACTTGCCAATTTCCTGGTAACATCCGAACCGGTCCACTTTCCAATACGTTCTTCGTAAATGAAAACATGTGGCTATATTATCCTTGGAAGTGGAAATGGGAAAACGTGGTAGCGTGGAAGTTTCGGTGATTCTACTAACGATAAATCGCCAGATTCTTCTTCCTCTTCTCACGTTATCCTCTCCGTCGTTCAAATACTATCGTTGTAAATGATTTAGTTGACGAAAGAATGTCAGTGGCGCTCCAAACTTTTTAATTACAATTCGCCCAGAATAATAACTGTGTACCGAAACAGTTAACAAAGTTCTCTCTATAATTAGTTCTAAAAGTTACGATACACTTTTCCGGCAAGTATAAAATAAAGTAGAGTGCTGTAAAAACAGCTGACGTTTTGCGAGCACGTGAATAATGTTTCCATTTTCACAAAACATCCTGTGCGGGTCAATCTTCAAGAATTTACCGTCGTACAGTGCACCGCAAAACTAAACAGATCCGTCAGAAACGATCCAACTCTATGGACACTTTGGACCGAAGAAACTCTAAACTTGGCTATTTCTACGGAATAACGCGGTCGAAACGTGCTTTTCTAAGTCTACACGGCAAACCGACCGTCACACCTACGCATTATCCCACAGTTTACTACTGGAAAGCTTAGGACGAACGCCCAAACGTAACATTTCTATGCTCCGTCCTATGTTTCGCAAACGAAAAGTAAGAAGGTTAGTTGTAGAAAATAAATATCATTTTCCCACGATTCGTGTGCGTCACCAATAGTCGAAAGAAAAAAATGTCATGCTATACAGAAACTTTACGACCGATCCACATGAACATTTACAAACATTATTCGTGTCAGCCTCCACAGTGTAAACGTCGAATCGCTTTTAACCGTCAGTTCACATATTATACTCGGACAATGCTTCTCCGCTGGTTGATCAAAAATAAAAGTGCACGTCTACTCGATTGTCGAGCCAGGCGAACGTACGAAGTGAAATAAAGAGTAGAAGGTAGAGGGAGACGCGAAAAGGAAGTCATCGTAACGCTTGTTACAGAGCTCGAGCGATGGGAACACGACCACCAGTGTCTTATCTTTCATGGCGACCAAGGCAGATGCTGGTAGACACTTGTCGTGTCGGGCTGGAAATCCAATCGTGGGAACCGAGCCTATAGAGGACGGCTGGATGCTCGAGATACAGTGTAAGCGTATTAAAGACACACTTCGGAGAAACCGTTTCGACTGTACGACGTCCTGTATCGATCTGCTACGATTATTCACCGCTCGTCCTTCTCGGCATATTGACGTTTTCAATTTCCAGACACGCCAGAAACGCGGATACAGCTGGGCACGTCGTTGAAGCCCGACGCGATCCGCGAGGGCACGGACGTCTACTTCGACTGTCTGATTCACGCCGAGCCTTCGGTTTACAAGGTTGAATGGCGCCACTTGGTAAGCAACTTGTTAATTAACGTCGTTACTCTTTTACCGAGGCTGGTACGTGGCTTCTTTTTTCATCGTTGAAACTAATCGAGAAACGGTTCGATTCTCCACGTGTAATTTTAAGGGAGACGCAGAGAATTCTCCAACGAAGAGAATAGGTACATCGTTTCAAGGAGAAAAATATTTCACTTGAAAGAAAATTATTTCCAGGATTAATCGTAACTCTATTATTATTATCATCGTTGTCTGATAAGAAGACTATTTAAAATCTCAAGTTTCTTGTTTCTCAGGGACTAGATTTCCTGCGACTGTTCACCAGATAATAACACTTTGAAGTTAGTATTCTTCGCGCTCCAGGTCCATTCCGTTTCGTTCCATTCTCTCCGATTATTATAGAACCAGTTCCACGAGAGAATAATGGGGGGGGGGGGGGGGAGAGGGCGGCGTGTCTTTTCATCTCGGAACTAATTTAAACAAAGCCTGTTTGCCACGGATCAAAAAGTTTCGAAGGTAGCTCTTCTATCGCGTGTACCGGATTCCAAAAAGTTCTGCCACCCCATTTAAGAAGCTTCGCGTTGTACCTTTGCATGCGAGTCGGGCAAGACCAACCGCGGAAGCCGCTACTCTATTAGTACAGGAACGGCGAAGGAAAGAGGAAGTTCGGCATGGAGCAGGATATTCAAAGTTCCGTAATAACGTCGATCGCGAGAAAGAAGTCGTTTTATCTCGCCGTAACTTGGCGTGCATCCTGCGCTGAAAAACATGCGCGCGTATAGATATTTCCCGTGGGGTGCAAGGCTTAATACCAACATCCTCCCGTGGAAATTGCCTTCTAACTGTGTGTAACTAGATAATATGTTACAATATCGACACTTGTACGGTGAACCGCGTATCGTTGTTTGTAATTTCGTACATTTTCAATGTTACGTCGCGTCGTAATTTTTTTTCTACTACGTTTTCGTACTAACAAGATAAATGCGTTTTATGTTTTTTATTCTGTTCCAGGGGAAAACACTTCACCACAACATCACACAGGGTATAATAATCAGTAATCAGAGCCTGGTGCTGCAGGGCGTCGACCGTAAAAGCGCCGGCAATTACACCTGCGTCGGATACAACACCGAAGGAGATGGGGAGAGTTCTCCGTTTTATTTGAACGTAATGTGTACGTGTCACGGTTCGAAATAAATGACAAGGCGCTACGCAATCAGTACTCTAGTACGAACAGGGACAGCTATAAATGAAACGTCGTCATCTGACAAATTAAGACGCTTTTATTATCAATGAAACGCGTCGCGTATACCAAAGTAACGAAACACCAAAGGTAACCAGTTTCGAGAAATAGTCTGTCTAAAATTTCTCTAATACAAGCTTAATGAACTTGGTTAAATCTATTTTACAACTACACCGATCGAACGCTTAAAGGAACAAAATGAATATCAAGGAGTACTGTATCTTCCTGACAGAACCTTAACCTACGTATATTTATTCGGAAAAAACCAAAGAGAGGAAGTACTAAACAAATAATCTGTCGTCCCCGAAAAAAAAGCAAACATCTTAACGTCTCGTTCCTTTTCTTTAAATCCATTACATCTAAAACGATTGAAAGGTGCAACGAGAGTCATTGGACTGATATTGTGTATTCCAGTCGCGCCGACGTGCAAACCGAATCAGACGAAGGTACACGGGGTGGCGAAACAAGAAAAGGCAAACATATCTTGCCAAGTGGACGCGAACCCTCCGGAGGTTCAATTTCGTTGGACCTTCAACAATTCCGCCGAGAGTATCGACGTGGCCGCCGGTCATATCGCCAGGGCAGGCACATCCTCGATCGTTTCATACACACCCATGACGGAATTGGATTACGGCACGTTGCTCTGCTGGGCCACCAATCGAATTGGACATCAACAAGTGCCCTGCGTCTATCACATCATACCGGCCGGTGAGGTATCTTTATGTGGTAATCCGATCATCGAAATTCCTGTTAGCCGTGAAATTCGACATTCGGCCAATGGAACGCGCGGCCCTGGTATTGCGTCAATTATTATGCCCACATAGTTTATTCCTGCATTGAAGAGTAATAATTAGTAGGGATTGCTCCCCGGAAATTAATACTTCGAGCAATTCGTAACACGAAATATGAACGCTCGCAGGCAGTGTTCCTTCGCAAGAATTCCTCCTCGCGAACGGCTGCTTTATTTTTGTCAGAATTACGATATGTTTCGAGAAACTTGGAGTTGAAGAAAATTATTGCAATTATTGCAAATGAGAATTTGTAATAATTGGTCAAAGTTGGTCGGACAACGTGAAAGTCCAATAGGCATAACCCGAAAGTCGTAGGTGCAGCCAGTTGGCCAAGTTGGCCAGAACCTGTAGATGTCCAGTAGGTATGGGCCAGGCATCGTAGGCCTAATTAAAAGTTGGTCGAAACCCGCAGAAGTCCATGAGTCGGACCTACTGGACTTTTGCGGCTTCTCACGTTTAATTGTTCACGCTCGTTCTCGCGAAACGGAAAATATCGAGAAATCAGGAACGCTGCTCGCAAGGTATCTATAATGTAAATGTAAAGCATTCTTTTCCCTTCCGTATTGCTGAGAATGTTCCCTAGAAAATAATGCCAATTTCTTCAAATAATACATTCCATTTGTAATTACTGCATTCTGTTCAATTGTACTTGGCTAACGAAACGCATACGGTATCGTCAGCCTGGCAAGGCGCTGCCCCAGACTCCTTAGCGGATCGGATATGTGTGTGCGGCGCCTGACGGTTGCGTCTGGTCAGACACCATCCGTTTCTACTTATCAAGGAGCTCTTTGCCCGCCCGAGTAGTACCACAACAATGAGTCTCCGTTCATGGATCTCTCGACCAGGCTTCAACATAAACTCGAGCAACGACTGCCGAACTTTCTTTACAAAATATGAAACGTACACACTACAGCATTGAAATGGGGGAGGGGGGGAAGTTTTAGCCTGTGCATGGGCTAACGATTCGTACAAGGGAGTGTAAAAAAATAAAATGGAACGCTCGCGGTCGGTGGTGATTAAAAAATAATTCTCGCTCGCGCTATGCTGACTTTTCAAAAGCGACAATCCCAGCGTGCAGAATTCGAGGAGTTCAGGGATTGAAACGAAAGTTCGTTATCACGTTCGTGTGCGTATATGCCTGCGCCTAGACGACCCTCGTTTTTATGAAACACGACCATCGATCCACCTGAACGATCCAATTGTTGCGTGACGGACAAAATGCTCATAGTCGAATGTCGCGAGGAGGAAAGTATCGAGAAGCGTGAGGTGTTCGTTAAGTGTGAAATCATACGATAAAGAAATTATTTGCCAGGTCCTTGCATTAATTTCGTTCGAGTATTTTATAGTGAACAAATGGATATAGAGATATTAAGCATTAGTAATCGTTGGAATGACGCGCAATGGCGGGTTTTTTTTCGAAACGGGAATATCAGACAATTTTATCTACTCTCCCCTGCATACCATTTTTGTATTGTTCCGTTGCAAAATGTCTCACCGTAAATCATTATTCTAGGACGAAATCAAATTACCACGAATCTGTATCGTTGACATTTAATCGCATAATATCAGTATAAAATCCCGCGTTGTTCGCGTAATTGCGATGCAATTCCATGTCACCGTAAACGTCTCGAATGAAATATTAGATCCTGCAAGAGGCAATCCGCGAAATCACTTTACCGTTCTACGCGAAAGTTATCGAACAATGTTTTCCCAACGTAGCCCAGTCGAGAAACCTTTCTGTTACTCGGTTTTAGGAATATTAAAGGCACGCAAAAACAAACAGAACCGTAGCCGGAAGCTGCGGCAAACACGTTTAAAGAGCAGTTTCGACGATTCTTATTTACGTTGCCATAAACGAAACCCGCCTCTAACTGCAGACGAGGCATAAAACGTTGCACTCTTTGTTAATCAAATTCGCAACGAGATTATCCTTTCCTATAGCATTGTTCACGGCCAGGTCTTCTCCTCTTTTTTTCCTTTATTCGATTTTTAATTATTCTCCATTAAAGTACACTGTGTCTATCCGTTGCCCCGTTCCATTTATCGATATTAAGACCCTCCTTATGCGAGTAGCGTTCTATTAGGTCAATAGATGTATCGGTCAAAGTGAATTTTATTCTTCGCGCTCTTCTATCTCCTGAATTAATCTCCGAACGCAGGCGTACGAATATTCGAATGATCATAAAATCGATAAACTCCAGCGCCAGAAGTGGTTTATTATAATTTCAGTCACAAAGGCGCTGGAATAGATAAACTTGTCTCAATAAGGGCGAATAAACTATAAGCAAGGGGGGAAGGGATGAAGGACGATCTATACCGACTGTCCGAGCACGGCGAAGTTTTGTTGAATTCACTACTCCCTTATTGATAAGCGAACTAGACACGTAAATTGCTTGAACGTGTCACGAATTCGACTCGACCTTTCGAGTTTCATCGTCTTTTAAAGCGGTATGAACGCGTTTCCCGATGGGACACCGACGAATAGAATTTCTTCGCCCAGGTAAAGGAAATTTAGAGGACGATTTTGAAATTGAAACGGAAAAATTCTCGCAAAGTTGCTCGCGTTTCGTCAACTCAAAAAAAATATTCCACATCCGGCACAGAAATTCTTAAAAAGAACACTTTTGACCCTTTCCTGCGTAACGCACAACTGCAAATTTGTTGCTCCCTCTAGAAAATGATCATCCGAGTTGTAAGAAATACGAGCAATCGTGCAAGCCACTTTACAGAGATAATTCCAAACCCTGATCACCGATCATACGTAATTCAATGAAGAAAGAAATAAACCAGAACCCCGTTCGGAGAACGATCGCTCCGAAACGCTCGATTCACTTCCCGCGTAAATGTCACTTCTACCGTATCTAAATGACGTTAATAAGAGCAAAACGAACGAAATTCACGACTCGAAATGATGGATTAATTGGCTCGGTATAGCCACGAATTAGGGCCTTGTCGTCTACCCAATGTGCCTGGCAATACAAAGGCAACGATAACGAATCCCAACAAAATATACTGTACACGCGTGGAAAGATTACATTACCGTTGTCTGCACCAGGTCGGCCAGATATGGTACACAATTGCACCACCTCAAACACGTCGACGAACTCGTTCTCGGTGCGATGCGCAGAGGGTTTCAACGGTGGCCTGCCGCAGTCCTTTCTTCTCGAAGTGAGAGAGAGCAACAGCCAGGAGTTGCGTGCTAATCTGACATCGGCGATGCCGCGTTTCAGCGTCACTCACCTGGAGTCTGGCGCCCTTTACCAGGCCTGCATCTACGCGTACAATGATAAAGGGCGTAGCGAGGCGATGGTGGTGCAGGCTGGAACCCTCAGGCTGCCTGAAAAACAATTAACGTCCGACTCAGGTACGTGCAAATCGAGGCCTCCGTACACTATGCATTCTCTTTTATACAGAGTGCAGTGGAAGCGTGGCTGAAATCTCCTTGGCATTGTATTTATAGTTCGATGTATTATGAAAGAGAATGTGGGATTGGAAATGCGAAACCTTTTGGAATATTATGCGGGCAGTTTGTATTTAATCATTATCTCAAAGCAACTGAGATAAGAATATTCTTCTTTATATTTATTATTTTCTTTTCTATGAGGGCAGAATTTGGATATTTCCAATCGAATCAATAATATAAGTACATTCCAGAATTGATTCTCCTACGAATTCATTCCTATTGCATAGAGGAGATCACCCTGATTAATTCGCTTTTTTTCCTAACTCGATCCGATAATTCTCGGCCGAGTTTCAGCCGTTCAAAGTTTCATCCAAATATGAATGAAAATTGGCCGAGTGGCGCGTATCAATTCCTAGAAATGCGTACGCTACTACTATTGCGAAACAAGCGATCGCGTGGGAATGTCCTTGCAAGGCTGCGAAGATGCATTGGCGTAATGCCAAATTAATTTCGATTACCTCGTCAATTCGCCACCTTCCCATTGGCGTAACTATATATTTTATTTTCATTTAATTTCTTCAAATTCTGCATTAAACATTGTTTAATATTGTGCACCGTAGCCATTCCTTTCATTTCCACGCTGCAATAACAATTACGCAAAACTGGATGATAGATAGATCGGATCACTGGGCATAAATTAGAGAAGCGTAAGCAACAATCTCCGATAGGTGTGAACATAGCTCCATGTGAACTTCTTATTATTCATCGTATAGGATATCCGTTTCCATTTCTGTTGAGTCAACGTAGATTATAATCGGCGCAGTAGAAGCCGATATAATTGAATTTGTTTAACGAAAATATAAATAAATGCAGTTAACATGGCCTGCAGAACGGGCTACATAAATGACCGGAGGACATAAATTAAAGGTAGCAGCGTCAGCTACCATCTGCAATAGGTGCGAACATTATTCCATGTTCAGTACAATTGTTATGAACAATTAAACAATTTAAACTGTTATTGCGGTCAAGTGGATTTAGTCACAGCAACAGGGTATTTTTTATCCTGTAGCTTAATCGTTTCCCTTTCTTTTGAGATGTCGTTGATTAAAATTGGCCTAGCCGAAACCAAGATAACAATATTTTTCAATTTCGAGGCAACAATATGTCGAAAACGGTACAAGTGGCGCCATCTCGCGGTTGCGGCCTTTATCGCAGTTATCCGCACCGCCAAATCCGACCACCAGGATTACATATTTAATTTAAACAATTAAGGTTTTCTCGGCTACCACTGCGTATTTCTTAACCGGACTTGTCTCAAATTAAAGCTACGGCCAATATCTACATCCTACAATAGTTGCAGCAATGTAGCATGTGTCGTTTATATGTTATTAACAATTGAAGACTAGGCGAAAATCCACTCCTGGTCACTGCAATTATCTCGACTTCTAATGGACCGATTTTAATCAACGACATCTCAAAAGAAAGGGAAACGAATAAGTTGCCCGATAAAAAATACGCCAGTGCTGTAACAATTACCGTTTAACCGCAGTAATAATTTGAATTGTTTAATTGTTTATCACAAATGTCCCGCTCATCGACTGAACCAAACACCTCATGGAGATGGTAGCTGCTGCTGCTACCTTTAATTTATGTCCACTGATCATTCATCTAGCCCGCCTGCAACTGAATTAATGGCATTTGTTTATAATTTCGTAAAACAAATTTACTTATCTCGGCTTCCACTGGCCCGATTTTAATCAACCACGACTCAACCGAAAGGGAAACGAATATCCTACACGACAAGAAGTACCCTGGTGTCGCAACTGACTGCACTTGCCCGTAATAACAATATCAAGTGTTTAATTGTTCATAACAAACGAACTGCACATGAAATAATGTTCACACACATCGCATATGGTAGCTGATCCTGCTACCTTTAATTTATGTCCTTAGATCATTGACATCGCTCTCCTGCAGGCCGAAACAATTCTATTTGTTTCACGAAACTGTAAACAAATGCGGTTAACTCAGCTTGCTGCTCAGCTACACAATGATCTGAGGACATAAATGAAAGGTAGCGGTGTCAATTTCGTGCTAACAATATGTCGAAAACGGTACAAGTGGCGCCATCTCGCGGTTGCGGCCTTTATCGCAGTTATCCGCACCGCCAAATCCGACCACCAGGATTACATCTTTAATTCAAACAATTACGGTTTTCTCGGCTACCACTGCGTATTTCTTAACCGGACTTGTCTCAAATTAAAGCTACGGCCAATTTCTACATCCTACAATAGTTGCAGCATTGTAGCATGTGTCGTTTATATGTTATTAACAATTGAAGAATAGGCGAAAATCCACTCCGGGTCACTGCAATTATCTCGACTTCGGCTGGACCGATTTTAATCAACGACATCTCAAAAGAAAGGGAAGCGAATAAGTTGCACGATAAAAAATACGCCGGTGCTGTAACAATTACCGTTTAACCGCAGTAATAATTTGAATTGTTTAATTGTTTATCACAAATGTCCCGCTCATCGACTGAACCAAACACCTCATGGAGATGGTAGCTGCTGCTGCTACCTTTAATTTATGTCCACTGATCATTCATCTAGCCCGCCTGCAACTGAATTAATGGCATTTGTTTATAATTTCGTAAAACAAATTTACTTATCTCGGCTTCCACTGGCCCGATTTTAATCAACCACGACTCAACCGAAAGGGAAACGAATATCCTACACGACAAGAAGTACCCTGGTGTCGCAACTGACTGCACTTGCCCGTAATAACAATATCAAGTGTTTAATTGTTCATAACAAACGAACTGCACATGAAATAATGTTCACACACATCGCATATGGTAGCTGATCCTGCTACCTTTAATTTATGTCCTTAGATCATTGACATCGCTCTCCTGCAGGCCGAAACAATTCTATTTGTTTCACGAAACTGTAAACAAATGCGGTTAACTCAGCTTGCTGCTCAGCTACACAATGATCTGAGGACATAAATGAAAGGTAGCGGTGTCAATTTCGTGCTAACAATATGTCGAAAACGGTACAAGTGGCGCCATCTCGCGGTTGCGGCCTTTATCGCAGTTATCCGCCCCGCCAAATCCGACCACCAGGATTACATCTTTAATTTAAACAATTACGGTTTTCTCGGCTACCACTGCGTATTTCTTAACCGGACTTGTCTCAAATTAAAGCTACGGCCAATATCTACATCCTACAATAGTTGCAGCAATGTAGCATGTGTCGTTTATATGTTATTAACAATTGAAGACTAGGCGAAAATCCACTCCTGGTCACTGCAATTATCTCGACTTCTAATGGACCGATTTTAATCAACGACATCTCAAAAGAAAGGGAAACGAATAAGTTGCCCGATAAAAAATACGCCAGTGCTGTAACAATTACCGTTTAACCGCAGTAATAATTTGAATTGTTTAATTGTTTATCACAAATGTCCCGCTCATCGACTGAACCAAACACCTCATGGAGATGGTAGCTGCTGCTGCTACCTTTAATTTATGTCCACTGATCATTCATCTAGCCCGCCTGCAACTGAATTAATGGCATTTGTTTATAATTTCGTAAAACAAATTTACTTATCTCGGCTTCCACTGGCCCGATTTTAATCAACCACGACTCAACCGAAAGGGAAACGAATATCCTACACGACAAGAAGTACCCTGGTGTCGCAACTGACTGCACTTGCCCGTAATAACAATATCAAGTGTTTAATTGTTCATAACAAACGAACTGCACATGAAATAATGTTCACACACATCGCATATGGTAGCTGATCCTGCTACCTTTAATTTATGTCCTTAGATCATTGACATCGCTCTCCTGCAGGCCGAAACAATTCTATTTGTTTCACGAAACTGTAAACAAATGCGGTTAACTCAGCTTGCTGCTCAGCTACACAATGATCTGAGGACATAAATGAAAGGTAGCGGTGTCAATTTCGTGCTAACAATATGTCGAAAACGGTACAAGTGGCGCCATCTCGCGGTTGCGGCCTTTATCGCAGTTATCCGCCCCGCCAAATCCGACCACCAGGATTACATCTTTAATTTAAACAATTACGGTTTTCTCGGCTACCACTGCGTATTTCTTAACCGGACTTGTCTCAAATTAAAGCTACGGCCAATATCTACATCCTACAATAGTTGCAGCAATGTAGCATGTGTCCTTTATATGTTATTAACAATTGAAGAATAGGCGAAAATCCACTCCGGGTCACTGCAATTATCTCGACTTCGGCTGGACCGATTTTAATCAACGACATCTCAAAAGAAAGGGAAGCGAATAAGTTGCACGATAAAAAATACGCCGGTGCTGTAACAATTACCGTTTAACCGCAGTAATAATTTGAATTGTTTAATTGTTTATAACAAATGTCCCGCTCATCGACTGAACCTCACACCTCATGGAGATGGTAGCCGCTGCTGCTACCTTTAATTTATGTCCACTGATCATTCATCTAACCCGCCTGCAACTGAATTAATGGCATTTGTTTATAATTTCGTAAAACAAATTTACTTATCTCGGCTTCCACTGGCCCGATTTTAATCAACCACGACTCAACCGAAAGGGAAACGAATATCCTACACGACAAGAAGTACCCTGGTGTCGCAACTGACTGCACTTGCCCGTAATAACAATATCAAGTGTTTAATTGTTCATAACAAACGAACTGCACATGAAATAATGTTCACACACATCGCATATGGTAGCTGATCCTGCTACCTTTAATTTATGTCCTTAGATCATTGACATCGCTCTCCTGCAGGCCGAGACAATTCTATTTGTTTCACGAAACTGTAAACAAATGCGGTTAACTCAGCTTGCTGCTCAGCTACACAATGATCTGAGGACATAAATGAAAGGTAGCGGTGTCAATTTCGTGCTAACAATATGTCGAAAACGGTACAAGTGGCGCCATCTCGCGGTTGCGGCCTTTATCGCAGTTATCCGCCCCGCCAAATCCGACATCCAGGATTACATCTTTAATTTAAACAATTCCGGTTTTCTCGGCTGCCACTGCGTATTTCTTAACCGGACTTGTCTCAAATTAAAGCTACGGCCAATATCTACATCCTACAATAGTTGCAGCATTGTAGCATGTGTCGTTTATATGTTATTAACAATTGAAGAATAGGCGAAAATCCACTCCGGGTCACTGCAATTATCTCGACTTCTAATTTACCGATTTTAATCAACGACATCTCAAAAGAAAGGGAAAGGAATAAGTTGCAGGATAAAAAATAGGCCGTTATTGTAACATTTACCGTTTAACCGCACTAATAATTTGAATTCTTTAATTGATTATAACTAATTACCCGCTCATCGACTGATCCTCGCACCTCATGGAGATGGTAGCTGCTGCTGCTACCTTTAATTTATGTCCAAAGATCATTGATGTAGCCCGCCTGCAAGCTGAGTTAATGGCATTTGTTTATAATTTCGTTAAACAAATTTACTTATCTCGGCTTCCACTGGGCCGATTTTAATCAACCACGACTCAACCGAAAGGGAAACGAATATCCTACACGATAAGAAGTGCCCTGGTGTCGCAACTGATTGCACTTGCCCGTAATAACAATATCAAGTGTTTAATTGTTCATAACAAACGAACTGCACATGAAACAATGTTCACACACATCGCATATGGTAGCTGATCCTGCTACCTTTAATTTATGTCCTTAGATCATTGACATCGCTCTCCTGCAGGCCGAAACAATTCTATTTGTTTCACGAAACTGTAAACAAATGCGGTTAACTCAGCTTGCTGCTCAGCTACACAATGATCTGAGGACATAAATGAAAGGTAGCGGTGTGTATTTCGAGCCAACAATATGTCGAAAACGGTACAAGTGGCGCCATCTCGCGGTTGCGGCCTTTATCGCAGTTATCTGCCCCGCCAAATCCGACCACCAGGATTACATCTTTAATTTAAACAATTACGGTTTTCTCGTCTGCCACTGCGTATTTCTTAACCGGACTTGTCTCAAATTAAAGCTACGGCCAATATCTACATCCTACAATAGTTGCAGCAATGCAGCATGTGTCGTTTATATGTTATTAACAATTGAAGAATAGGCGAAAATCCACTCCGGGTCACTGCAATTATCTCGACTTCTAATTTACCGATTTTAATCAACGACATCTCAAAAGAAAGGGAAACGAATAAGTTGCCCGATAAAAAACACGCCGGTACTGTAACAATTACCGTTTAAACGCAGTAATAATTTGAATTGTTTAATTGTTTATAACAAATGACCCGCTCATCGACTGAACCTCACACCTCATGGAGATGGTAGCTGCTGCTGCTACCTTTAATTTATGTCCAATGATCATTGATGTAGCCCGCCTGCAAGCTGAGTTAATGGCATTTGTTTATCATTTCGTTAAACAAACTCAATTATCTCAGCCTGCAGGAGAGCGACGTCAATCATCAGTGGACGTAAATTAAAGGTACCAGCATCAGCTACCATCTGGAATAGGTGGGAATGACATTCGATGAGCGGTTCCTTTGTTATAAACAATTAAACAATTTCAATTGTTATTATGGTTATGCGGATATTGTTACAGAAACGTGGTAAGTTTTGTCGCATAGCATGTCGGTTTCCCTTTCTTTTGAGTTGTCGTTGATTAAAATCGGTCCAGTAGAAGCCCAGATAATTGCATTGACCCGGAGTGCATTTTTGCCGATTCTTCAATTGTCAATAACATTTAAACCACAATTGCTACATTGCTGCAACTATTGTAGAATGTAGCTATTGGCTGTCGCTTTAATTTATGACAAGTCCGGTTAAGAAATACGCACTAGGCGCCGAGAAAAACGCATTTGTTTAAATTAACGATGTAATCCCGGAATTCAGATTTGGCGGAGTGCGAAAGTTCGAAAAAGACCGCAAACGTGAGATGGCGACACTCTTACCGTTATCGACATATCGTTACCGACAAAATTGAAAAAAATTGTTATCTCGACTTCGGCAGGGCCGATTTTAATCAACGACATCTCAAAAGAAAGGGAAACGAATAAGTTGCCCGATAAAAAATACGCCGGTGCTGTAACAATTACCGCTTAACCGCAATAATAATTTGAATAGTTTGATTGTTTATAACAAATGACTCGCTAATCGACTGAACCTCACACCTGATGGAGATGGTTGCTGCTGCTGCTACCTTTAATTTATGTCCAATGATCATTGATGTAGCCCGCCTGCAAGCTGAGTTAATGGCATTTGTTTATAATTTCGTTAAACAAATTTACTTATCTCGGCTTCCACTGGGCCGATTTTAATCAACCACGACTCAACCGAAAGGGAAACGAATATCCTACACGATAAGAAGTGCCCTGGTGTCGCAACTGATTGCACTTGCCCGTAATAACAATATCAAGTGTTTAATTGTTCATAACAAACGAACTGCACATGAAATAATGTTCACACACATCGCATATGGTAGCTGATCCTGCTACCTTTAATTTATGTCCTTAGATCATTGACATCGCTCTCCTGCAGGCCGAAACAATTCTATTTGTTTCACGAAACTGTAAACAAATGCGGTTAACTCAGCTTGCTGCTCAGCTACACAATGATCTGAGGACATAAATGAAAGGTAGCGGTGTCAATTTCGTGCTAACAATATGTCGAAAACGGTACAAGTGGCGCCATCTCGCGGTTGCGGCCTTTATCGCAGTTATCCGCCCCGCCAAATCCGACCACCAGGATTACATCTTTAATTTAAACAATTACGGTTTTCTCGGCTACCACTGCGTATTTCTTAACCGGACTGGTCTCAAATTAAAGCTACGGCCAATATCTACATCCTACAATAGTTGCAGCATTGTAGCATGTGTCGTTTATATGTTATTAACAATTGAAGAATAGGCGAAAATCCACTCCGGGTCACTGCAATTATCTCGACTTCTAATTTACCGATTTTAATCAACGACATCTCAAAAGAAAGGGAAGCGAATAAGTTGCACGATAAAAAATACGCCGGTGCTGTAACAATTACCGTTTAACCGCAGTAATAATTTGAATTGTTTAATTGTTTATAACAAATGTACCGCTCATCGACTGAACCTCACACCTCATGGAGATGGTAGCTGCTGCTGCTACCTTTGATTTATGTCCACTGATCATTCATCTAACCCGCCTGCAACTGAAGTAATGGCATTTGTTTATAATTTCGTAAAACAAATTTACTTATCTCGGCTTCCACTGGCCCGATTTTAATCAACCACGACTCAACCGAAAGGAAAACGAATATCCTACACGACAAGAAGTACCCTGGTGTCGCAACTGACTGCACTTGCCCGTAATAACAATATCAAGTGTTTAATTGTTCATAACAAACGAACTGCACATGAAATACTGTTCACACATATCGCATATGATAGCTGATCCTGCTACCTTTAATTTATGTCCTTAGATCATTGACATCGCTCTCCTGCAGGCCGAGACAATTCTATTTGTTTCACGAAACTGTAAACAAATGCGGTTAACTCAGCTTGCTCCTCAGATACAACAATGATCTGAGGACATAAATGAAAGGTAGCGGTGTCGATTTCGAGCCAACAATATGTCGAAAACGGTACAAGTGGCGCCATCTCGCGGTTGCGGCCTTTTTCGCAGTTTTCCGCACCGCCAAATCCGACATCCAGGATTACATCTTTAATTTAAACAATTGCGGTTTTCTCGGCTGCCACTGCGTATTTCTAAACCGGACTTGTCTCAAATTAAAGCTACGGCCAATATCTACATCCTACAATAGTTGCAGCAATGTAGCATGTGTCCTTTATATGTTATTAACAATTGAAGAATAGGCGAAAATCCACTCCGGGTCACTGCAATTATCACGACTTCTAATGAACCGATTTTAATCAACGACATCTCAAAAGAAAGGGAAACGAATAAGTTGCCCGATAAAAAATACGCCAGTGATGTAACAATTACCTTTTAACCGCAGTAATAATTTGAATTGTTTAATTGTTTATAACAAATGTCCCGCTCATCGACTGAACCTCACACCTGATGGAGATGGTTGCTGCTGCTGCTACCTTTAATTTATGTCCAATGATCATTGATGTAGCCCGCCTGCAAGCTGAGTTAATGGCATTTGTTTATAATTTCGTTAAACAAACTCAATTATCTCAGCCTGCAGGAGAGCGACGTCAATCATCAGTGGACGTAAATTAAAGGTACCAGCATCAGCTACCATCTGGAATAGGTGGGAATGACATTCGATGAGCGGTTCCTTTGTTATAAACAATTAAACAATTTCAATTGTTATTATGGTTATGCGGATATTGTTACAGAAACGTGGTAAGTTTTGTCGCATAGCATGTCGGTTTCCCTTTCTTTTGAGTTGTCGTTGATTAAAATCGGTCCAGTAGAAGCCCAGATAATTGCATTGACCCGGAGTGCATTTTTGCCGATTCTTCAATTGTCAATAACATTTAAACCACAATTGCTACATTGCTGCAACTATTGTAGAATGTAGCTATTGGCCGTCGCTTTAATTTATGACAAGTCCGGTTAAGAAATACGCACTAGGCGCCGAGAAAAACGCATTTGTTTAAATTAACGATGTAATCCCGGAATTCAGATTTGGCGGAGTGCGAAAGTTCGAAAAAGACCGCAAACGTGAGATGGCGACACTCTTACCGTTATCGACATATCGTTACCGACAAAATTGAAAAAAATTGTTATCTCGACTTCGGCAGGGCCGATTTTAATCAACGACATCTCAAAAGAAAGGGAAACGAATAAGTTGCCCGATAAAAAATACGCCGGTGCTGTAACAATTACCGCTTAACCGCAATAATAATTTGAATAGTTTGATTGTTTATAACAAATGACTCGCTAATCGACTGAACCTCACACCTGATGGAGATGGTTGCTGCTGCTGCTACCTTTAATTTATGTCCAATGATCATTGATGTAGCCCGCCTGCAAGCTGAGTTAATGGCATTTGTTTATAATTTCGTTAAACAAATTTACTTATCTCGGCTTCCACTGGCCCGATTTTAATCAACCACGACTCAACCGAAAGGGAAACGAATATCCTACACGATAAGAAGTGCCCTGGTGTCGCAACTGATTGCACTTGCCCGTAATAACGATATCAAGTGTTTAATTGTTCATAACAAACGAACTGCACATGAAATACTGTTCACACATATCGCATATGGTTGCTGATCCTGCTACCTTTAATTTATGTCCTTAGATCATTGACATCGCTCTCCTGCAGGCCGAGACAATCCTACTTGTTTCACGAAGCTATAAACAAATGCGGTTAACTCAGCTTGCTGCCGAGCTGCATCAATGATCGGAGGACATAAATGAAAGGTAGCGGTGTCGATTTCGAGCCAACAATATGTCGAAAACGGTACAAGTGGCGCCATCTCGCGGTTGCGGCCTTTTTCGCAGTTTTCCGCACCGCCAAATCCGACATCCAGGATTACATCTTTAATTTAAACAATTGCGGTTTTCTCGGCTGCCACTGCGTATTTCTTAACCGGACTTGTCTCAAATTAAAGCTACGGCCAATATCTACATCCTACAATAGTTGCAGCATTGTAGCATGTGTCGTTTATATGTTATTAACAATTGAAGAATAGGCGAAAATCCACTCCGGGTCACTGCAATTATCTCGACTTCTAATTTACCGATTTTAATCAACGACATCTCAAAAGAAAGGGAAAGGAATAAGTTGCAGGATAAAAAATAGGCCGTTATTGTAACATTTACCGTTTAACCGCACTAATAATTTGAATTCTTTAATTGATTATAACTAATTACCCGCTCATCGACTGATCCTCGCACCTCATGGAGATGGTAGCTGCTGCTGCTACCTTTAATTTATGTCCAAAGATCATTGATGTAGCCCGCCTGCAAGCTGAGTTAATGGCATTTGTTTATAATTTCGTTAAACAAATTTACTTATCTCGGCTTCCACTGGGCCGATTTTAATCAACCACGACTCAACCGAAAGGGAAACGAATATCCTACACGATAAGAAGTGCCCTGGTGTCGCAACTGATTGCACTTGCCCGTAATAACAATATCAAGTGTTTAATTGTTCATAACAAACGAACTGCACATGAAACAATGTTCACACACATCGCATATGGTAGCTGATCCTGCTACCTTTAATTTATGTCCTTAGATCATTGACATCGCTCTCCTGCAGGCCGAAACAATTCTATTTGTTTCACGAAACTGTAAACAAATGCGGTTAACTCAGCTTGCTGCTCAGCTACACAATGATCTGAGGACATAAATGAAAGGTAGCGGTGTGTATTTCGAGCCAACAATATGTCGAAAACGGTACAAGTGGCGCCATCTCGCGGTTGCGGCCTTTATCGCAGTTATCTGCCCCGCCAAATCCGACCACCAGGATTACATCTTTAATTTAAACAATTACGGTTTTCTCGTCTGCCACTGCGTATTTCTTAACCGGACTTGTCTCAAATTAAAGCTACGGCCAATATCTACATCCTACAATAGTTGCAGCAATGCAGCATGTGTCGTTTATATGTTATTAACAATTGAAGAATAGGCGAAAATCCACTCCGGGTCACTGCAATTATCTCGACTTCTAATTTACCGATTTTAATCAACGACATCTCAAAAGAAAGGGAAACGAATAAGTTGCCCGATAAAAAACACGCCGGTACTGTAACAATTACCGTTTAAACGCAGTAATAATTTGAATTGTTTAATTGTTTATAACAAATGACCCGCTCATCGACTGAACCTCACACCTCATGGAGATGGTAGCTGCTGCTGCTACCTTTAATTTATGTCCAATGATCATTGATGTAGCCCGCCTGCAAGCTGAGTTAATGGCATTTGTTTATCATTTCGTTAAACAAACTCAATTATCTCAGCCTGCAGGAGAGCGACGTCAATCATCAGTGGACGTAAATTAAAGGTACCAGCATCAGCTACCATCTGGAATAGGTGGGAATGACATTCGATGAGCGGTTCCTTTGTTATAAACAATTAAACAATTTCAATTGTTATTATGGTTATGCGGATATTGTTACAGAAACGTGGTAAGTTTTGTCGCATAGCATGTCGGTTTCCCTTTCTTTTGAGTTGTCGTTGATTAAAATCGGTCCAGTAGAAGCCCAGATAATTGCATTGACCCGGAGTGCATTTTTGCCGATTCTTCAATTGTCAATAACATTTAAACCACAATTGCTACATTGCTGCAACTATTGTAGAATGTAGCTATTGGCTGTCGCTTTAATTTATGACAAGTCCGGTTAAGAAATACGCACTAGGCGCCGAGAAAAACGCATTTGTTTAAATTAACGATGTAATCCCGGAATTCAGATTTGGCGGAGTGCGAAAGTTCGAAAAAGACCGCAAACGTGAGATGGCGACACTCTTACCGTTATCGACATATCGTTACCGACAAAATTGAAAAAAATTGTTATCTCGACTTCGGCAGGGCCGATTTTAATCAACGACATCTCAAAAGAAAGGGAAACGAATAAGTTGCCCGATAAAAAATACGCCGGTGCTGTAACAATTACCGCTTAACCGCAATAATAATTTGAATAGTTTGATTGTTTATAACAAATGACTCGCTAATCGACTGAACCTCACACCTGATGGAGATGGTTGCTGCTGCTGCTACCTTTAATTTATGTCCAATGATCATTGATGTAGCCCGCCTGCAAGCTGAGTTAATGGCATTTGTTTATAATTTCGTTAAACAAATTTACTTATCTCGGCTTCCACTGGGCCGATTTTAATCAACCACGACTCAACCGAAAGGGAAACGAATATCCTACACGATAAGAAGTGCCCTGGTGTCGCAACTGATTGCACTTGCCCGTAATAACAATATCAAGTGTTTAATTGTTCATAACAAACGAACTGCACATGAAATAATGTTCACACACATCGCATATGGTAGCTGATCCTGCTACCTTTAATTTATGTCCTTAGATCATTGACATCGCTCTCCTGCAGGCCGAAACAATTCTATTTGTTTCACGAAACTGTAAACAAATGCGGTTAACTCAGCTTGCTGCTCAGCTACACAATGATCTGAGGACATAAATGAAAGGTAGCGGTGTCAATTTCGTGCTAACAATATGTCGAAAACGGTACAAGTGGCGCCATCTCGCGGTTGCGGCCTTTATCGCAGTTATCCGCCCCGCCAAATCCGACCACCAGGATTACATCTTTAATTTAAACAATTACGGTTTTCTCGGCTACCACTGCGTATTTCTTAACCGGACTGGTCTCAAATTAAAGCTACGGCCAATATCTACATCCTACAATAGTTGCAGCATTGTAGCATGTGTCGTTTATATGTTATTAACAATTGAAGAATAGGCGAAAATCCACTCCGGGTCACTGCAATTATCTCGACTTCTAATTTACCGATTTTAATCAACGACATCTCAAAAGAAAGGGAAGCGAATAAGTTGCACGATAAAAAATACGCCGGTGCTGTAACAATTACCGTTTAACCGCAGTAATAATTTGAATTGTTTAATTGTTTATAACAAATGTACCGCTCATCGACTGAACCTCACACCTCATGGAGATGGTAGCTGCTGCTGCTACCTTTGATTTATGTCCACTGATCATTCATCTAACCCGCCTGCAACTGAAGTAATGGCATTTGTTTATAATTTCGTAAAACAAATTTACTTATCTCGGCTTCCACTGGCCCGATTTTAATCAACCACGACTCAACCGAAAGGAAAACGAATATCCTACACGACAAGAAGTACCCTGGTGTCGCAACTGACTGCACTTGCCCGTAATAACAATATCAAGTGTTTAATTGTTCATAACAAACGAACTGCACATGAAATACTGTTCACACATATCGCATATGATAGCTGATCCTGCTACCTTTAATTTATGTCCTTAGATCATTGACATCGCTCTCCTGCAGGCCGAGACAATTCTATTTGTTTCACGAAACTGTAAACAAATGCGGTTAACTCAGCTTGCTCCTCAGATACAACAATGATCTGAGGACATAAATGAAAGGTAGCGGTGTCGATTTCGAGCCAACAATATGTCGAAAACGGTACAAGTGGCGCCATCTCGCGGTTGCGGCCTTTTTCGCAGTTTTCCGCACCGCCAAATCCGACATCCAGGATTACATCTTTAATTTAAACAATTGCGGTTTTCTCGGCTGCCACTGCGTATTTCTAAACCGGACTTGTCTCAAATTAAAGCTACGGCCAATATCTACATCCTACAATAGTTGCAGCAATGTAGCATGTGTCCTTTATATGTTATTAACAATTGAAGAATAGGCGAAAATCCACTCCGGGTCACTGCAATTATCACGACTTCTAATGAACCGATTTTAATCAACGACATCTCAAAAGAAAGGGAAACGAATAAGTTGCCCGATAAAAAATACGCCAGTGATGTAACAATTACCTTTTAACCGCAGTAATAATTTGAATTGTTTAATTGTTTATAACAAATGTCCCGCTCATCGACTGAACCTCACACCTGATGGAGATGGTTGCTGCTGCTGCTACCTTTAATTTATGTCCAATGATCATTGATGTAGCCCGCCTGCAAGCTGAGTTAATGGCATTTGTTTATAATTTCGTTAAACAAACTCAATTATCTCAGCCTGCAGGAGAGCGACGTCAATCATCAGTGGACGTAAATTAAAGGTACCAGCATCAGCTACCATCTGGAATAGGTGGGAATGACATTCGATGAGCGGTTCCTTTGTTATAAACAATTAAACAATTTCAATTGTTATTATGGTTATGCGGATATTGTTACAGAAACGTGGTAAGTTTTGTCGCATAGCATGTCGGTTTCCCTTTCTTTTGAGTTGTCGTTGATTAAAATCGGTCCAGTAGAAGCCCAGATAATTGCATTGACCCGGAGTGCATTTTTGCCGATTCTTCAATTGTCAATAACATTTAAACCACAATTGCTACATTGCTGCAACTATTGTAGAATGTAGCTATTGGCCGTCGCTTTAATTTATGACAAGTCCGGTTAAGAAATACGCACTAGGCGCCGAGAAAAACGCATTTGTTTAAATTAACGATGTAATCCCGGAATTCAGATTTGGCGGAGTGCGAAAGTTCGAAAAAGACCGCAAACGTGAGATGGCGACACTCTTACCGTTATCGACATATCGTTACCGACAAAATTGAAAAAAATTGTTATCTCGACTTCGGCAGGGCCGATTTTAATCAACGACATCTCAAAAGAAAGGGAAACGAATAAGTTGCCCGATAAAAAATACGCCGGTGCTGTAACAATTACCGCTTAACCGCAATAATAATTTGAATAGTTTGATTGTTTATAACAAATGACTCGCTAATCGACTGAACCTCACACCTGATGGAGATGGTTGCTGCTGCTGCTACCTTTAATTTATGTCCAATGATCATTGATGTAGCCCGCCTGCAAGCTGAGTTAATGGCATTTGTTTATAATTTCGTTAAACAAATTTACTTATCTCGGCTTCCACTGGCCCGATTTTAATCAACCACGACTCAACCGAAAGGGAAACGAATATCCTACACGATAAGAAGTGCCCTGGTGTCGCAACTGATTGCACTTGCCCGTAATAACGATATCAAGTGTTTAATTGTTCATAACAAACGAACTGCACATGAAATACTGTTCACACATATCGCATATGGTTGCTGATCCTGCTACCTTTAATTTATGTCCTTAGATCATTGACATCGCTCTCCTGCAGGCCGAGACAATCCTACTTGTTTCACGAAGCTATAAACAAATGCGGTTAACTCAGCTTGCTGCCGAGCTGCATCAATGATCGGAGGACATAAATGAAAGGTAGCGGTGTCGATTTCGAGCCAACAATATGTCGAAAACGGTACAAGTGGCGCCATCTCGCGGTTGCGGCCTTTTTCGCAGTTTTCCGCACCGCCAAATCCGACATCCAGGATTACATCTTTAATTTAAACAATTGCGGTTTTCTCGGCTGCCACTGCGTATTTCTTAACCGGACTTGTCTCAAATTAAAGCTACGGCCAATATCTACATCCTACAATAGTTGCAGCAATGCAGCATGTGTCGTTTATATGTTATTAACAATTGAAGAATAGGCGAAAATCCACTCCGGGTCACTGCAATTATCTCGACTTCTAATTTACCGATTTTAATCAACGACATCTCAAAAGAAAGGGAAACGAATAAGTTGCCCGATAAAAAATACGCCGGTGCTGTAACAATTACCGCTTAACCGCAATAATAATTTGAATAGTTTGATTGTTTATAACAAATGACTCGCTAATCGACTGAACCTCACACCTGATGGAGATGGTTGCTGCTGCTGCTACCTTTAATTTATGTCCAATGATCATTGATGTAGCCCGCCTGCAAGCTGAGTTAATGGCATTTGTTTATAATTTCGTTAAACAAATTTACTTATCTCGGCTTCCACTGGCCCGATTTTAATCAACCACGACTCAACCGAAAGGGAAACGAATATCCTACACGATAAGAAGTGCCCTGGTGTCGCAACTGATTGCACTTGCCCGTAATAACGATATCAAGTGTTTAATTGTTCATAACAAACGAACTGCACATGAAATACTGTTCACACATATCGCATATGGTTGCTGATCCTGCTACCTTTAATTTATGTCCTTAGATCATTGACATCGCTCTCCTGCAGGCCGAGACAATCCTACTTGTTTCACGAAGCTATAAACAAATGCGGTTAACTCAGCTTGCTGCCGAGCTGCATCAATGATCGGAGGACATAAATGAAAGGTAGCGGTGTCGATTTCGAGCCAACAATATGTCGAAAACGGTACAAGTGGCGCCATCTCGCGGTTGCGGCCTTTTTCGCAGTTTTCCGCACCGCCAAATCCGACATCCAGGATTACATCTTTAATTTAAACAATTGCGGTTTTCTCGGCTGCCACTGCGTATTTCTTAACCGGACTTGTCTCAAATTAAAGCTACGGCCAATATCTACATCCTACAATAGTTGCAGCAATGCAGCATGTGTCGTTTATATGTTATTAACAATTGAAGAATAGGCGAAAATCCACTCCGGGTCACTGCAATTATCTCGACTTCTAATTTACCGATTTTAATCAACGACATCTCAAAAGAAAGGGAAACGAATAAGTTGCCCGATAAAAAATACGCCGGTGCTGTAACAATTACCGCTTAACCGCAATAATAATTTGAATAGTTTGATTGTTTATAACAAATGACTCGCTAATCGACTGAACCTCACACCTGATGGAGATGGTTGCTGCTGCTGCTACCTTTAATTTATGTCCAATGATCATTGATGTAGCCCGCCTGCAAGCTGAGTTAATGGCATTTGTTTATAATTTCGTTAAACAAATTTACTTATCTCGGCTTCCACTGGCCCGATTTTAATCAACCACGACTCAACCGAAAGGGAAACGAATATCCTACACGATAAGAAGTGCCCTGGTGTCGCAACTGATTGCACTTGCCCGTAATAACGATATCAAGTGTTTAATTGTTCATAACAAACGAACTGCACATGAAATACTGTTCACACATATCGCATATGGTTGCTGATCCTGCTACCTTTAATTTATGTCCTTAGATCATTGACATCGCTCTCCTGCAGGCCGAGACAATCCTACTTGTTTCACGAAGCTATAAACAAATGCGGTTAACTCAGCTTGCTGCCGAGCTGCATCAATGATCGGAGGACATAAATGAAAGGTAGCGGTGTCGATTTCGAGCCAACAATATGTCGAAAACGGTACAAGTGGCGCCATCTCGCGGTTGCGGCCTTTTTCGCAGTTTTCCGCACCGCCAAATCCGACATCCAGGATTACATCTTTAATTTAAACAATTACGGTTTTCTCGTCTGCCACTGCGTATTTCTTAACCGGACTTGTCTCAAATTAAAGCTACGGCCAATATCTACATCCTACAATAGTTGCAGCAATGCAGCATGTGTCGTTTATATGTTATTAACAATTGAAGAATAGGCGAAAATCCACTCCGGGTCACTGCAATTATCTCGACTTCTAATTTACCGATTTTAATCAACGACATCTCAAAAGAAAGGGAAACGAATAAGTTGCCCGATAAAAAATACGCCGGTGCTGTAACAATTACCGTTTAACCGCAGTAATAATTTGAATTGTTTAATTGTTTATAACAAATGAACCGCTCATCGACTGATCCTCACACCTCATGTAGATGGTAGCTGCTGCTGCTACCTTTAATTTATGTCCAATGATCATTGATGTAGCCCGCCTGCAAGCTGAGTTAATGGCATTTGTTTATAATTTCGTTAAACAAATTCAATTATCTCAGCCTGCAGGAGAGCGACGTCAATCATCAGTGGACGTAAATTAAAGGTACCAGCATCAGCTACCATTTGGAATAGGTGGGAATGACATTCGATGAGCGGTTCCTTTGTTATAAACAATTAAACAATTTCAATTGTTATTATGGTAAAGCGGATATTGGTACAGAAACGTGGTAAGTTTTGTCGCATAGCATGTCGGTTTCCCTTTCTTTTGAGTTGTCGTTGATTAAAATCGGTCCAGTAGAAGCCCAGATAATTGCATTGACCCGGAGTGCATTTTTGCCGATTCTTCAATTGTCAATAACATTTAAACCACAACTGCTACATTGCTGCAACTATTGTAGAATGTAGCTATTGGCTGTAGCTTTCATTTAAGACAAGTCCGGTTAAGAAATACGCACTGGACACCGCGAAAAACGGAATTGTTTAAATTAACGATGTAATCCCGGAATTCGGATTTGGCGGAGTGCAAAAGGGCTAAAAAGGCCGCAAACGCGAGATGGCGCCACACGTGCCGTTATCGACATATCGTTACCGACAAAATTGAAAAAAATTATTATCTCGACTTCGGCTGGGCCGATTTTAATCAACGACATCTCAAAAGAAAGGGAAAGGAATAAGTTGCCCGATAAAAAATACGCCGGTGCTGTAACAATTACCGTTTAACCGCAGTAATAATTTGAATTGTTTAATTGTTTATAACAAATGACCCGCTCATCGACTGAACCTCACACCTCATGGAGATGGTAGCTGCTGCTGCTACCTTTAATTTATGTCCAATGATCATTGATGTAGCCCGCCTGCAAGCTAAGTTAATGGCATTTGTTTATCATTTCGTTAAACAAACTCAATTATCTCAGCCTGCAGGAGAGCGACGTCAATCATCAGCGGATGTAAATTAAAGGTACCAGCATCAGCTACCATCTGGAATAGGTGGGAATGACATTCGATAAGCGGTTCCTTTGTTATAAACAATTAAACAATTTCAATTGTTATTATGGTTATGCGGATATTGTTACAGAAACGTGGTAAGTTTTGTCGCATAGCATGTCGGTTTTCCTTTCTTTTGAGTTGTCGTTGATTAAAATCGGTCCAGTAGAAGCCCAGATAATTGCAGTGACCCGGAGTGCATTTTTGCCGATTCTTCAATTGTCAATAACATTTAAACCACAACTGCTACATTGCTGCAACTATTGTAGAATGTAGCTATTGGCTGTAGCTTTCATTTAAGACAAGTCCGGTTAAGAAATACGCACTGGACACCGCGAAAAACGGAATTGTTTAAATTAACGATGTAATCCCGGAATTCGGATTTGGCGGAGTGCAAAAGGGCGAAAAAGGCCGCAAACGCGAGATGGCGCCACACGTGCCGTTATCGACATATCGTTACCGACAAAATTGAAAAAAATTATTATCTCGACTTCGGCTGGGCCGATTTTAATCAACGACATCTCAAAAGAAAGGGAAAGGAATAAGTTGCCCGATAAAAAATACGCCGGTGCTGTAACAATTACCGTTTAACCGCAGTAATAATTTGAATTGTTTAATTGTTTATAACAAATGACCCGCTCATCGACTGAACCTCACACCTCATGGAGATGGTAGCTGCTGCTGCTACCTTTAATTTATGTCCAATGATCATTGATGTAGCCCGCCTGCAAGCTAAGTTAATGGCATTTATTTATCATTTCGTTAAACAAACTCAATTATCTCAGCCTGCAGGAGAGCGACGTCAATCATCAGCGGATGTAAATTAAAGGTACCAGCATCAGCTACCATTTGGAATAGGTGGGAATGACATTCGATGAGCGGTTCCTTTGTTATAAACAATTAAACAATTTCAATTGTTATTATGGTTATGCGGATATTGTTACAGAAACGTGGTAAGTTTTGTCGCATAGCATGTCGGTTTTCCTTTCTTTTGAGTTGTCGTTGATTAAAATCGGTCCAGTAGAAGCCCAGATAATTGCAGTGACCCGGAGTGCATTTTTGCCGATTCTTCAATTGTCAATAACATTTAAACCACAATTGCTACATTGCTGCAACTATTGTAGAATGTAGCTATTGGCTGTCGCTTTAATTTATGACAAGTCCGGTTAAGAAATACGCACTAGACGCCGAGAAAAATGCATTTGTTTAAATTAACGATGTAATCCCGGAATTCAGATTTGGCGGAGTGCGAAAGTTCGAAAAAGACCGCAAACGTGAGATGGCGACACTCTTACCGTTATCGACATATCGTTACCGACAAAATTGAAAAAAATTATTATCTTGACTTCGGCTGGGCCGATTTTAATCAACGACATCTCAAAAGAAAGGGAAAGGAATAAGTTGCCCGATAAAAAATACGCCGGTGCTGTAACAATTACCGTTTAACCGCAGTAATAATTTGAATTGTTTAATTGTTTATAACAAATGACCCGCTCATCGACTGAACCTCACACCTCATGGAGATGGTAGCTGCTGCTGCTACCTTTAATTTATGTCCAATGATCATTGATGTAGCCCGCCTGCAAGCTAAGTTAATGGCATTTGTTTATCATTTCGTTAAACAAACTCAATTATCTCAGCCTGCAGGAGAGCGACGTCAATCATCAGTGGACGTAAATTAAAGGTACCAGCATCAGCTACCATCTGGAATAGGTGGGAATGACATTCGATGAGCGGTTCCTTTGTTATAAACAATTAAACAATTTCAATTGTTATTATGGTTATGCGGATATTGTTACAGAAACGTGGTAAGTTTTGTCGCATAGCATGTCGGTTTTCCTTTCTTTTGAGTTGTCGTTGATTAAAATCGGTCCAGTAGAAGCCCAGATAATTGCAGTAACCCGGAGTGCATTTTTGCCGATTCTTCAATTGTCAATAACATTTAAACCACAATTGCTACATTGCTGCAACTATTGTAGAATGTAGCTATTGGCTGTCGCTTTAATTTATGACAAGTCCGGTTAAGAAATACGCACTAGACGCCGAGAAAAATGCATTTGTTTAAATTAACGATGTAATCCCGGAATTCAGATTTGGCGGAGTGCGAAAGTTCGAAAAAGACCGCAAACGTGAGATGGCGACACTCTTACCGTTATCGACATATCGTTACCGACAAAATTGAAAAAAATTATTATCTTGACTTCGGCTGGGCCGATTTTAATCAACGACATCTCAAAAGAAAGGGAAACGAATAAGTTGCCCGATAAAAAATACGCCGGTGCTGTAACAATTACCGTTTAACCGCAGTAATAATTTGAATTGTTTAATTGTTTATAACAAATGAACCGCTCATCGACTGATCCTCACACCTCATGTAGATGGTAGCTGCTGCTGCTACCTTTAATTTATGTCCAATGATCATTGATGTAGCCCGCCTGCAAGCTGAGTTAATGGCATTTGTTTATAATTTCGTTAAACAAATTCAATTATCTCAGCCTGCAGGAGAGCGACGTCAATCATCAGCGGATGTAAATTAAAGGTACCAGCATCAGCTACCATTTGGAATAGGTGGGAATGACATTCGATGAGCGGTTCCTTTGTTATAAACAATTAAACAATTTCAATTGTTATTATGGTAAAGCGGATATTGTTACAGAAACGTGGTAAGTTTTGTCGCATAGCATGTCGGTTTCCCTTTCTTTTGAGTTGTCGTTGATTAAAATCGGTCCAGTAGAAGCCCAGATAATTGCAGTGACCCGGAGTGCATTTTTGCCGATTCTTCAATTGTCAATAACATTTAAACCACAATTGCTACATTGCTGCAACTATTGTAGAATGTAGCTATTGGCTGTCGCTTTAATTTATGACAAGTCCGGTTAAGAAATACGCACTAGACGCCGAGAAAAATGCATTTGTTTAAATTAACGATGTAATCCCGGAATTCAGATTTGGCGGAGTGCGAAAGTTCGAAAAAGACCGCAAACGTGAGATGGCGACACTCTTACCGTTATCGACATATCGTTACCGACAAAATTGAAAAAAATTATTATCTTGACTTCGGCTGGGCCGATTTTAATCAACGACATCTCAAAAGAAAGGGAAACGAATAAGTTGCCCGATAAAAAATACGCCGGTGCTGTAACAATTACCGTTTAACCGCAGTAATAATTTGAATTGTTTAATTGTTTATAACAAATGAACCGCTCATCGACTGATCCTCACACCTCATGTAGATGGTAGCTGCTGCTGCTACCTTTAATTTATGTCCAATGATCATTGATGTAGCCCGCCTGCAAGCTGAGTTAATGGCATTTGTTTATAATTTCGTTAAACAAATTCAATTATCTCAGCCTGCAGGAGAGCGACGTCAATCATCAGCGGATGTAAATTAAAGGTACCAGCATCAGCTACCATTTGGAATAGGTGGGAATGACATTCGATGAGCGGTTCCTTTGTTATAAACAATTAAACAATTTCAATTGTTATTATGGTAAAGCGGATATTGTTACAGAAACGTGGTAAGTTTTGTCGCATAGCATGTCGGTTTCCCTTTCTTTTGAGTTGTCGTTGATTAAAATCGGTCCAGTAGAAGCCCAGATAATTGCATTGACCCGGAGTGCATTTTTGCCGATTCTTCAATTGTCAATAACATTTAAACCACAACTGCTACATTGCTGCAACTATTGTAGAATGTAGCTATTGGCTGTAGCTTTCATTTAAGACAATTCCGGTTAAGAAATACGCACTGGACACCGCGAAAAACGGAATTGTTTAAATTAACGATGTAATCCCGGAATTCGGATTTGGCGGAGTGCAAAAGGGCGAAAAAGGCCGCAAACGCGAGATGGCGCCACACGTGCCGTTATCGACATATCGTTACCGACAAAATTGAAAAAAATTATTATCTCGACTTCGGGTAGGCCGATTTTAATCAACGACATCTCAAAAGAAAGGGAAAGGAATAAGTTGCCCGATAAAAAATACGCCGGTGCTGTAACAATTACCGTTTAACCGCAGTAATAATTTGAATTGTTTAATTGTTTATAACAAATGACCCGCTCATCGACTGAACCTCACACCTCATGGAGATGGTAGCTGCTGCTGCTACCTTTAATTTATGTCCAATGATCATTGATGTAGCCCGCCTGCAAGCTAAGTTAATGGCATTTATTTATCATTTCGTTAAACAAACTCAATTATCTCAGCCTGCAGGAGAGCGACGTCAATCATCAGCGGATGTAAATTAAAGGTACCAGCATCAGCTACCATTTGGAATAGGTGGGAATGACATTCGATGAGCGGTTCCTTTGTTATAAACAATTAAACAATTTCAATTGTTATTATGGTTATGCGGATATTGTTACAGAAACGTGGTAAGTTTTGTCGCATAGCATGTCGGTTTTCCTTTCTTTTGAGTTGTCGTTGATTAAAATCGGTCCAGTAGAAGCCCAGATAATTGCAGTGACCCGGAGTGCATTTTTGCCGATTCTTCAATTGTCAATAACATTTAAACCACAATTGCTACATTGCTGCAACTATTGTAGAATGTAGCTATTGGCTGTCGCTTTAATTTATGACAAGTCCGGTTAAGAAATACGCACTAGACGCCGAGAAAAATGCATTTGTTTAAATTAACGATGTAATCCCGGAATTCAGATTTGGCGGAGTGCGAAAGTTCGAAAAAGACCGCAAACGTGAGATGGCGACACTCTTACCGTTATCGACATATCGTTACCGACAAAATTGAAAAAAATTATTATCTTGACTTCGGCTGGGCCGATTTTAATCAACGACATCTCAAAAGAAAGGGAAAGGAATAAGTTGCCCGATAAAAAATACGCCGGTGCTGTAACAATTACCGTTTAACCGCAGTAATAATTTGAATTGTTTAATTGTTTATAACAAATGACCCGCTCATCGACTGAACCTCACACCTCATGGAGATGGTAGCTGCTGCTGCTACCTTTAATTTATGTCCAATGATCATTGATGTAGCCCGCCTGCAAGCTAAGTTAATGGCATTTGTTTATCATTTCGTTAAACAAACTCAATTATCTCAGCCTGCAGGAGAGCGACGTCAATCATCAGTGGACGTAAATTAAAGGTACCAGCATCAGCTACCATCTGGAATAGGTGGGAATGACATTCGATGAGCGGTTCCTTTGTTATAAACAATTAAACAATTTCAATTGTTATTATGGTTATGCGGATATTGTTACAGAAACGTGGTAAGTTTTGTCGCATAGCATGTCGGTTTTCCTTTCTTTTGAGTTGTCGTTGATTAAAATCGGTCCAGTAGAAGCCCAGATAATTGCAGTAACCCGGAGTGCATTTTTGCCGATTCTTCAATTGTCAATAACATTTAAACCACAATTGCTACATTGCTGCAACTATTGTAGAATGTAGCTATTGGCTGTCGCTTTAATTTATGACAAGTCCGGTTAAGAAATACGCACTAGACGCCGAGAAAAATGCATTTGTTTAAATTAACGATGTAATCCCGGAATTCAGATTTGGCGGAGTGCGAAAGTTCGAAAAAGACCGCAAACGTGAGATGGCGACACTCTTACCGTTATCGACATATCGTTACCGACAAAATTGAAAAAAATTATTATCTTGACTTCGGCTGGGCCGATTTTAATCAACGACATCTCAAAAGAAAGGGAAACGAATAAGTTGCCCGATAAAAAATACGCCGGTGCTGTAACAATTACCGTTTAACCGCAGTAATAATTTGAATTGTTTAATTGTTTATAACAAATGAACCGCTCATCGACTGATCCTCACACCTCATGTAGATGGTAGCTGCTGCTGCTACCTTTAATTTATGTCCAATGATCATTGATGTAGCCCGCCTGCAAGCTGAGTTAATGGCATTTGTTTATAATTTCGTTAAACAAATTCAATTATCTCAGCCTGCAGGAGAGCGACGTCAATCATCAGCGGATGTAAATTAAAGGTACCAGCATCAGCTACCATTTGGAATAGGTGGGAATGACATTCGATGAGCGGTTCCTTTGTTATAAACAATTAAACAATTTCAATTGTTATTATGGTAAAGCGGATATTGTTACAGAAACGTGGTAAGTTTTGTCGCATAGCATGTCGGTTTCCCTTTCTTTTGAGTTGTCGTTGATTAAAATCGGTCCAGTAGAAGCCCAGATAATTGCATTGACCCGGAGTGCATTTTTGCCGATTCTTCAATTGTCAATAACATTTAAACCACAACTGCTACATTGCTGCAACTATTGTAGAATGTAGCTATTGGCTGTAGCTTTCATTTAAGACAATTCCGGTTAAGAAATACGCACTGGACACCGCGAAAAACGGAATTGTTTAAATTAACGATGTAATCCCGGAATTCGGATTTGGCGGAGTGCAAAAGGGCGAAAAAGGCCGCAAACGCGAGATGGCGCCACACGTGCCGTTATCGACATATCGTTACCGACAAAATTGAAAAAAATTATTATCTCGACTTCGGGTAGGCCGATTTTAATCAACGACATCTCAAAAGAAAGGGAAAGGAATAAGTTGCCCGATAAAAAATACGCCGGTGCTGTAACAATTACCGTTTAACCGCAGTAATAATTTGAATTGTTTAATTGTTTATAACAAATGACCCGCTCATCGACTGAACCTCACACCTCATGGAGATGGTAGCTGCTGCTGCTACCTTTAATTTATGTCCAATGATCATTGATGTAGCCCGCCTGCAAGCTAAGTTAATGGCATTTATTTATCATTTCGTTAAACAAACTCAATTATCTCAGCCTGCAGGAGAGCGACGTCAATCATCAGCGGATGTAAATTAAAGGTACCAGCATCAGCTACCATTTGGAATAGGTGGGAATGACATTCGATGAGCGGTTCCTTTGTTATAAACAATTAAACAATTTCAATTGTTATTATGGTTATGCGGATATTGTTACAGAAACGTGGTAAGTTTTGTCGCATAGCATGTCGGTTTTCCTTTCTTTTGAGTTGTCGTTGATTAAAATCGGTCCAGTAGAAGCCCAGATAATTGCAGTGACCCGGAGTGCATTTTTGCCGATTCTTCAATTGTCAATAACATTTAAACCACAATTGCTACATTGCTGCAACTATTGTAGAATGTAGCTATTGGCTGTCGCTTTAATTTATGACAAGTCCGGTTAAGAAATACGCACTAGACGCCGAGAAAAATGCATTTGTTTAAATTAACGATGTAATCCCGGAATTCAGATTTGGCGGAGTGCGAAAGTTCGAAAAAGACCGCAAACGTGAGATGGCGACACTCTTACCGTTATCGACATATCGTTACCGACAAAATTGAAAAAAATTATTATCTTGACTTCGGCTGGGCCGATTTTAATCAACGACATCTCAAAAGAAAGGGAAAGGAATAAGTTGCCCGATAAAAAATACGCCGGTGCTGTAACAATTACCGTTTAACCGCAGTAATAATTTGAATTGTTTAATTGTTTATAACAAATGACCCGCTCATCGACTGAACCTCACACCTCATGGAGATGGTAGCTGCTGCTGCTACCTTTAATTTATGTCCAATGATCATTGATGTAGCCCGCCTGCAAGCTAAGTTAATGGCATTTGTTTATCATTTCGTTAAACAAACTCAATTATCTCAGCCTGCAGGAGAGCGACGTCAATCATCAGTGGACGTAAATTAAAGGTACCAGCATCAGCTACCATCTGGAATAGGTGGGAATGACATTCGATGAGCGGTTCCTTTGTTATAAACAATTAAACAATTTCAATTGTTATTATGGTTATGCGGATATTGTTACAGAAACGTGGTAAGTTTTGTCGCATAGCATGTCGGTTTTCCTTTCTTTTGAGTTGTCGTTGATTAAAATCGGTCCAGTAGAAGCCCAGATAATTGCAGTAACCCGGAGTGCATTTTTGCCGATTCTTCAATTGTCAATAACATTTAAACCACAATTGCTACATTGCTGCAACTATTGTAGAATGTAGCTATTGGCTGTCGCTTTAATTTATGACAAGTCCGGTTAAGAAATACGCACTAGACGCCGAGAAAAATGCATTTGTTTAAATTAACGATGTAATCCCGGAATTCAGATTTGGCGGAGTGCGAAAGTTCGAAAAAGACCGCAAACGTGAGATGGCGACACTCTTACCGTTATCGACATATCGTTACCGACAAAATTGAAAAAAATTATTATCTTGACTTCGGCTGGGCCGATTTTAATCAACGACATCTCAAAAGAAAGGGAAACGAATAAGTTGCCCGATAAAAAATACGCCGGTGCTGTAACAATTACCGTTTAACCGCAGTAATAATTTGAATTGTTTAATTGTTTATAACAAATGAACCGCTCATCGACTGATCCTCACACCTCATGTAGATGGTAGCTGCTGCTGCTACCTTTAATTTATGTCCAATGATCATTGATGTAGCCCGCCTGCAAGCTGAGTTAATGGCATTTGTTTATAATTTCGTTAAACAAATTCAATTATCTCAGCCTGCAGGAGAGCGACGTCAATCATCAGCGGATGTAAATTAAAGGTACCAGCATCAGCTACCATTTGGAATAGGTGGGAATGACATTCGATGAGCGGTTCCTTTGTTATAAACAATTAAACAATTTCAATTGTTATTATGGTAAAGCGGATATTGTTACAGAAACGTGGTAAGTTTTGTCGCATAGCATGTCGGTTTCCCTTTCTTTTGAGTTGTCGTTGATTAAAATCGGTCCAGTAGAAGCCCAGATAATTGCATTGACCCGGAGTGCATTTTTGCCGATTCTTCAATTGTCAATAACATTTAAACCACAACTGCTACATTGCTGCAACTATTGTAGAATGTAGCTATTGGCTGTAGCTTTCATTTAAGACAATTCCGGTTAAGAAATACGCACTGGACACCGCGAAAAACGGAATTGTTTAAATTAACGATGTAATCCCGGAATTCGGATTTGGCGGAGTGCAAAAGGGCGAAAAAGGCCGCAAACGCGAGATGGCGCCACACGTGCCGTTATCGACATATCGTTACCGACAAAATTGAAAAAAATTATTATCTCGACTTCGGGTAGGCCGATTTTAATCAACGACATCTCAAAAGAAAGGGAAAGGAATAAGTTGCCCGATAAAAAATACGCCGGTGCTGTAACAATTACCGTTTAACCGCAGTAATAATTTGAATTGTTTAATTGTTTATAACAAATGACCCGCTCATCGACTGAACCTCACACCTCATGGAGATGGTAGCTGCTGCTGCTACCTTTAATTTATGTCCAATGATCATTGATGTAGCCCGCCTGCAAGCTAAGTTAATGGCATTTATTTATCATTTCGTTAAACAAACTCAATTATCTCAGCCTGCAGGAGAGCGACGTCAATCATCAGCGGATGTAAATTAAAGGTACCAGCATCAGCTACCATTTGGAATAGGTGGGAATGACATTCGATGAGCGGTTCCTTTGTTATAAACAATTAAACAATTTCAATTGTTATTATGGTTATGCGGATATTGTTACAGAAACGTGGTAAGTTTTGTCGCATAGCATGTCGGTTTTCCTTTCTTTTGAGTTGTCGTTGATTAAAATCGGTCCAGTAGAAGCCCAGATAATTGCAGTGACCCGGAGTGCATTTTTGCCGATTCTTCAATTGTCAATAACATTTAAACCACAATTGCTACATTGCTGCAACTATTGTAGAATGTAGCTATTGGCTGTCGCTTTAATTTATGACAAGTCCGGTTAAGAAATACGCACTAGACGCCGAGAAAAATGCATTTGTTTAAATTAACGATGTAATCCCGGAATTCAGATTTGGCGGAGTGCGAAAGTTCGAAAAAGACCGCAAACGTGAGATGGCGACACTCTTACCGTTATCGACATATCGTTACCGACAAAATTGAAAAAAATTATTATCTTGACTTCGGCTGGGCCGATTTTAATCAACGACATCTCAAAAGAAAGGGAAAGGAATAAGTTGCCCGATAAAAAATACGCCGGTGCTGTAACAATTACCGTTTAACCGCAGTAATAATTTGAATTGTTTAATTGTTTATAACAAATGACCCGCTCATCGACTGAACCTCACACCTCATGGAGATGGTAGCTGCTGCTGCTACCTTTAATTTATGTCCAATGATCATTGATGTAGCCCGCCTGCAAGCTAAGTTAATGGCATTTGTTTATCATTTCGTTAAACAAACTCAATTATCTCAGCCTGCAGGAGAGCGACGTCAATCATCAGTGGACGTAAATTAAAGGTACCAGCATCAGCTACCATCTGGAATAGGTGGGAATGACATTCGATGAGCGGTTCCTTTGTTATAAACAATTAAACAATTTCAATTGTTATTATGGTTATGCGGATATTGTTACAGAAACGTGGTAAGTTTTGTCGCATAGCATGTCGGTTTTCCTTTCTTTTGAGTTGTCGTTGATTAAAATCGGTCCAGTAGAAGCCCAGATAATTGCAGTAACCCGGAGTGCATTTTTGCCGATTCTTCAATTGTCAATAACATTTAAACCACAATTGCTACATTGCTGCAACTATTGTAGAATGTAGCTATTGGCTGTCGCTTTAATTTATGACAAGTCCGGTTAAGAAATACGCACTAGACGCCGAGAAAAATGCATTTGTTTAAATTAACGATGTAATCCCGGAATTCAGATTTGGCGGAGTGCGAAAGTTCGAAAAAGACCGCAAACGTGAGATGGCGACACTCTTACCGTTATCGACATATCGTTACCGACAAAATTGAAAAAAATTATTATCTTGACTTCGGCTGGGCCGATTTTAATCAACGACATCTCAAAAGAAAGGGAAACGAATAAGTTGCCCGATAAAAAATACGCCGGTGCTGTAACAATTACCGTTTAACCGCAGTAATAATTTGAATTGTTTAATTGTTTATAACAAATGAACCGCTCATCGACTGATCCTCACACCTCATGTAGATGGTAGCTGCTGCTGCTACCTTTAATTTATGTCCAATGATCATTGATGTAGCCCGCCTGCAAGCTGAGTTAATGGCATTTGTTTATAATTTCGTTAAACAAATTCAATTATCTCAGCCTGCAGGAGAGCGACGTCAATCATCAGCGGATGTAAATTAAAGGTACCAGCATCAGCTACCATTTGGAATAGGTGGGAATGACATTCGATGAGCGGTTCCTTTGTTATAAACAATTAAACAATTTCAATTGTTATTATGGTAAAGCGGATATTGTTACAGAAACGTGGTAAGTTTTGTCGCATAGCATGTCGGTTTCCCTTTCTTTTGAGTTGTCGTTGATTAAAATCGGTCCAGTAGAAGCCCAGATAATTGCATTGACCCGGAGTGCATTTTTGCCGATTCTTCAATTGTCAATAACATTTAAACCACAACTGCTACATTGCTGCAACTATTGTAGAATGTAGCTATTGGCTGTAGCTTTCATTTAAGACAATTCCGGTTAAGAAATACGCACTGGACACCGCGAAAAACGGAATTGTTTAAATTAACGATGTAATCCCGGAATTCGGATTTGGCGGAGTGCAAAAGGGCGAAAAAGGCCGCAAACGCGAGATGGCGCCACACGTGCCGTTATCGACATATCGTTACCGACAAAATTGAAAAAAATTATTATCTCGACTTCGGGTAGGCCGATTTTAATCAACGACATCTCAAAAGAAAGGGAAAGGAATAAGTTGCCCGATAAAAAATACGCCGGTGCTGTAACAATTACCGTTTAACCGCAGTAATAATTTGAATTGTTTAATTGTTTATAACAAATGACGCGCTCATCGACTAATCCTCACACCTCATGGAGATGGTAGCTGCTGCTGCTACCTTTAATTTATGTCTAATGATCATTGATGTAGCCCGCCTGCAAGCTGAGTTAATGGCATTTGTTTATAATTTCGTTAAACAAATTTATTTATCTCGGCCTGCAGGATTGCGACGTCAATAATTAGTGGACATAAATTAGCATAATTAGCAGCATCTGGCATCTCCAATAGATGTGAACATTATTCCATGTGCTGTTCATTTGTTATAAACAATTAAACAATTAAAATTGATATTTCGGTGAACTGGATATAGTTGCAGCAACGGGGTATTATTGATCGAGTAGCTTATTCGTTTCCCTTGATCTTATCACCATCCGATTTCCTTTGATATCTCGGTTGCTGGTGCTTGTTTTTCATTCTATGAGTATTAAAATGAAAGGAGAGGAACTAAATCATTCATCTTTAATTTTTCATTACAGTTTGAACTTTATTTTAATTTTAAACAACAAATCATAAGCATAAATACAGACATCTATGTGGGTATTAAAATATTAATCTGAATGTATTGAAGTAGTTAATATTTCTTGTTTTACATTTGGTTAATAAGTAACATCACATTCGGACACTGGTGCGTTACTAATTATTTGACTATTATTATTGCAGAAGCAATGCTCCAACGATTAAATGAATAACACGAAACTGTGAAACTATCCCTGAACGATCAATCTCGTCGTGCAAAAGGGTGGAATCACGGAAGGGATGCAGTTTCAATTCATAGCCGTGAGGAGATCTCTGTGCGTGAAATGATTCACCCATCACGGCTGGAAATTGTTCCATCGTGTTAATAGACATGGCTTATTCGCGCATCTGCGAAAGTAACATCACGTTTGCTTCACAATTAATTCAGATCATCCCCCTGCGTGTTTCCTCTTTCACGTCGTGGAACATTTATAGTTCAGTGATTGTGCAAACGTAGAAATTAATTACACAAGCATTCGAAACATATATACACATATTTAGTCTTCTTTTTTCGTTCTTTTAGAGAGACCCAGACAGAACATCAGACTAATGCCGATGTTGAGCGTGATGATCGGTGTAGTGACCGCTCTGATCATCGTCGCTGTGATAGTAATGGTCGTACTTAGAATTCAGCACACACAAGTGGACGAGCAGAGCAAATCCCAAATGGAGGATCACGCCAAACAAACAAAAACGATCCCTATCCAACGGGAGCTGAGGTTCCGCGAAGGAAGCAGCCTGCTCACGGATGAAAAACATCCTAGCAGTCCATTCAGGAAGCTGGAGAGCAGCGGCGACATAAGCGAAAACGACGAGAAGAATCCAGACATCATACCTCAGCAAATCACCGGTGCGTATTCCTCGTTTTATCGAGCGAATCAGTTAGAACGAATTTGTACGAATGGTCGATCGTTAATAATACACAAATATCACACGTTTTTGCTACGTTCATTGTCTCCAGAGTTTCGAACAAGATGATATCGAAATGAAATTAATAATACAAAAATTATCATGGTACATTGCTCGCACTGTTTACACAAAATCAATACATCGAGCCCAAATCTAAATCATTCTACGGAACAAGGGTAAAATTATTGAAAAGGAATTCTATATTTATATCATAACTATCTATAATATAAAAAAGAAGGTACATTAGGTATCTCTTTAAAAAGAATGCACGCCCAATCTCTGCTTATTAATTCCGTGACGCGAATGATATAAAAATTTGTCGATACACAGGCGACGAGCCATCGGAGTATCTGAGGAAGAGGCGACTCGTGTCGACGATCGAAACGTCGCCGTCGAGAAGTTTGCTGGAACATTCGACGATCACTTCCGTCGGCGGTCACGGCAGTTACGTCGGTTATTGCACCATTCGCAACGGTGTGCCGTTGCACGAGTTCTCGAATCTGGCGACTAAACATAAAAGCGTAAGTTCAATTTGCCCTAACGCGTTCCCCGATTATCCGTCATTACGCGTTCACCGCTGGCTTCTGCGCCCGACTACCCGTATCCAGAAACTAACTTTCTCTCGGGCGTGTGTCCATAGCCGTTCCCTGTAAAAGCACCCTATTCACCGTAAGAACAAGTCCACTCAGCTAAACTAATACGATCCTTTCGTTACATATATTCAGGTGAAAAATAAACAGTTGTCTACAGCGCGACAGTATTCTGCGAAACATTTTCATTTAACTCTTCGAACCTCCCGAAAGAACCACATTGCTTCCAAAACATCCCAAAGAATTCAATTCGCGGCTATCTTAAAATATATTGAGACTTCGATCATCGTCCATCTGTGAACTTCAGTTTCAGCCGATGATGCGGGACGACTACCAGAGCGGCGTTTGCACTCTACCGAGGCAGCATTGGCCAAGTCAGAGCGTTCAATCAATGTCGATGACAATGAGCCCGCCGATGTTGTACACCGGTCTGGGTGTCGTCAGTAGAGCTTGTCCTGGCGGTACGTTGCTGACCAAGGACCTAGAAGC
The DNA here is from genome assembly GCA_948146005.1 of Nomada fucata. Taxonomy (NCBI): domain Eukaryota; kingdom Metazoa; phylum Arthropoda; class Insecta; order Hymenoptera; family Apidae; genus Nomada; species Nomada fucata. The sequence continues at coordinate 490,604 of OX411280.1, read as the reverse complement.
AAAGATACCTGGACAGTGTTGCAATCAATCTCAGAAGGACGGGAAGATGAGCACACCGATCGTGATGGCGAAAAGGGAGAGCTCTGTGTGACACTTTGGTCGCACGCAGACCAGCCACGTGTGAGCAAGCATCGTTCGACGTATTGTTTCCCGTGATACGTATCAGTATTTTTGGTACTCTACTGCCCCGATACGCGACACGACGACTCAATCGCACCGTTGGAATGTATGGATGGATTGGTGAAACTTTGTCGACGTGTTTCTACTTTGTTAACACTTTAATACGAGATGGGGACTCGTGGAAACCGTGTTGTCGTATTACTCGCTCGTTATTTATTTTGCTTTCAGAAAATCAGTTTCATCCCAAACGTATAGAGAACGCGTACTTGTACATTTCACCTGACCACAGGTGCCGTTCAGTTAGTAAGTTTGTTATTTTAAGGCACGCCCTGTTTGAAAAAACCTATTTGAAGAGAGTAAAACAATTGCTATTTATTGTAAACACACAGGGTACCTCGAAAGAATCGAGGATTTCTATCCTGATTAGACAGAGTCATTGCGACACTTCAGACAAATTAAAGAGAATTGCTATTCCACGATGTGCAGGCAGTTCCGAACGAATTTATTTCCACCCGCCGCAATTGTATCGCGTTTACGTCTCTCTGTTCGATCAAGTGCTCTTATTGCATTGAACGGACGATTCTCGAGCCCCCTTGTCTAAAAATGTCTAAAAATGCGAAAGGGAAACAAAAGCCACAGAGCAACAGAAACGAAGATGGTTGGAGACGATCGTGCGTGGTAAAAAGCGTGCAACCGGGAACGAACTATCGAGTGACGGATGCAACTTATACATATGCACGGATTTCACGCGTGCTGTACATACATATATACATACCTCGAAATACGAAGGATATTTTATACAGATTATTAATAGTGTAAAAATGAAGCAAAAAGAGAATCGAGAGTGCGTAACGAAGTGCAAGGGAGAATAAGAGAGGAAAGGATTTATTCCCAATTTTATTATGATAAGAAAGATTAAACTGTACAATTCGTCTAGTCGATGTAAGTGGATATAAATAATGTATATGCATACGAAGATCGATCGAGGCAGCCAGAATAACGCACACTGAGAATGTTCTACGATATAAGACGAGGTGAACGTTTAACAAAAAAGAATGTCAATGGGAACAAGAGTATCGTGTGTGCGCATGTCGACGATGTTCGGTGGATAGATGACGAGGGGGAAAAGGGTAAGATAGGGAAGGAGTGCGAGGAAGCAATTGAGAACACAAGACAGACATATCGTAAGCACAGCTTTCCATCGTCGAAAAAGATCGAAATTAACAAAGGATACATCGGGAACGTGAAGCAAAGAGTGGAATACAAAAGAACGAACGCAAGAGAGATCCCCCGTTGTTTTCGTCGGTATGCAGTATTCTGGACTTCACTGTAAGATTACGTATCTGTATAATGTATGTATATAGGAACGAATTTTCCTTCGGACTAGCGGTTTGCGACTATAAACAGGATATAAAGGGGGGAAAGAAATGGAGCATGTAAATTCTTCGTCTTGCACTTATAGAAAAACAAAATTTATCGTCTGTTACGATGTTTAAACGAGAGCCTTGAAATAAATATTCCATTCGGGTTTCGTTAATACTTCCTGCAACTTGCGCCCAGAAAGATGTCAGATGTGTTACATCCTGCTGCAATATAATTTTGAAATATAGCATTTCAGTGGATAATGTCCCCGACGTTAAAACCCAGCGCGGACAAATCCCTTTCGTTCAAATTCGTTGTAGAACTTTCTGGGCCCAAGTCGTATCATGAAACCGAATGTATTATAATGACTAAAAGTTATATCGTGTATATGTGAGTTGTATCGAACGAAGCGTGTTAACGAGAGTATGGCTCCTATCCACAAATCGCTACCAAAAGCTCGTGAAAGAGAAGAGATGACAAGTATGTATAGCTTCCTTGATTGTTAGACTTTGAACGACACAGACGAGAGAGAGCTTTACGCGATACGATACATCGAGTTGCATCGAGGAACGTGTTCGCATTTTGCTTCGCTCCGTTAAACGCCTGCCACCTTTCCCTAATAAACGATAAGCTCAACCGTGTGCGCGCGTGCCTGTGTGTGTCTACTTAATCGAACACAAGAAAGAAACGAGGAAAAAAAATAGGAAAGAGAAGTGGAAAAAATGGAGAAAAGATCTGATTAATTAATATAGATAACTCGATGTAACGAGATCGTAGAGAACGATGAAAGGTGATTTCTTAAAACGAGTCGCTTGTGTACATATTATCGAGAATTAGACGTTCTTTCGAGTCCTCTAGATGAATGTGTTCTTTCGATCGCTAGTCGTTAAGTTTTATCCTCGGAGACACGGTGTCTGGCTGTATAATGTTTAAAAGAAAAATTATTGTCGCGCCAAATGGAAACGCGTGAATCACGTTATTTATTATTGCCATTGATGGAATTGATGTTGGCGTCTAGCCAGTGTACTAAAGGAAACATTTACTAATCGTTACGAGGCGCTATCTCTTCTTCTATTTCACAAGTTCTACGCTGAAAGGCTGAAGGAAAGGGTGCGAGATACTAACACGAAAATACATCGTCCCGACAAGAAGAAGCACGCGATACATAATTCAGTACCCTATCGATAACGAGTAACCGCAGTCTCTATGCAGTGATTCTTTCAACGCAAACTGCCAACAAATCTTTTCGTTATTTTAATTCGAGTACAGTAGCCTTTTTTGTCGTGACATTAACAACGTACAACATACATACACCGAATGGTATCACTGCCGAATAAAATTTCATTTTAGTCTTACTTTAGTGTTAATTTAGGAATTCTGAAAGCTTCGTTGTATAAACAAACGATTCATGTATTAGGATTCGTTTGAATGCAACGGACAAGCTTGCGTGCGGCACGTACAATATCTCTCACGTTTCCTTGTCTTTGATACTTCCTTGATTTTGTGCCTCGAACCCGTCGCAGAATATCAAGTCACGGGGTGACGGCCAGATTGTATCTGCAAAAAGATCACCATCATTTTATGAACGTCTCAATGGCAACGCTGAAAAGGCAATGCTGTCCTTAATCTCTAACAGGAAACTACTTCGTTAGCGCAGAATCATTTGATCGTTACACGAGACTTTATGACATCCTTGGGTAACCCAAGTTAACAGAAGCTATTTGAAAATTGTTGTAAAATAGGGTCTCTTGAATTTAACGAAACGATCCGTTAGGAATCCGGCCTTAATTTTAGTTGTTAATTCGTTGCACTGTCTGCGAATGGAATATTACTTTCGTTTGTAAGAATCAATAGAATTATACATATAGGAAATAAATGTCCATGGAGTATATTGGCATCGTTGAACGATACAACTCTGCTGTTGGTTTGCAATCACCTGTATACCGTACACAGGATGGAATGTAATTAAATTATGATGATGATACATAAAAACGGGTTTGTCTATGTGAGATATTTTCTGAAGCAGATAGTGGAGAATGTTCGTTGAATACGCGCGCACCACGTAACTGAACTTGTATGCATTTATGCATTAAGTGCGCGTGCAATTGATAGACTTTCCGCGTGAGTGCACGTATGTATAATGAATGAATCTATAATGTGAATGCACGTACATTTAAAGTGTAATCCACTTTAAGCGTACGTGTACTATATGAACTTCAACTTGAGCGCACGTCTAACGAATGCATCTCGTTTCGAGTGCACGTTCGCCGAACGAATTTCCACCTGTGGAACACGCGTGGCTTTATGAATTTCTGAGTGGACTCCTAACTTAGAAACCTCTGATGTCCAATTCGTTTGAAAGGAAAATCGCGTAACGGAAAAACTTTTTACTCGCAACAGTTTGCGCCAAGTACAATATCATTCGATCTTTCATGCTACGAATCACATTCGATCTTGCATCGGTGACGAATATGTAATGTCTAAATGCCCTAAAGAAATACTATATTACGCGTTAAATATTACTTTGTTCCTGTTGCGATGGTATGTACCGTTTGGAAGGGAAAAATTCGTATCGTTTATTTCGCTCTTTGTAACTAGTACGTGAAAAATTGATTATATTGAGAAACGTTTATTGGAATTCGCGCGACGACCACATGATCCAATAATATCGACCAGCGATTGCACACCAATTTGCTTCGTTACTATGTATCGTACAGTAGCCAGGGATAAGAGCCAAAAGAAATCTTTTTGGATTAATAAGAGTACATGGAAGCACCGTTTCAAACCGTATACCGCCTGTACGTCTTAACGATCAAGCCTGACCAGCTGATTTCCCGAAAGAGAAAAAAAAAAGGAAAAAATACCACTCGAATGAAGTTTGTATATGTAATTAGTTTAGCGTTTTCCGACACAAATTTCATGTACCCCATAAAAAAGGAGACGTTTTTTTGATATTGTAAATACTCTGAAATAAATAATCGTTTTTATTCAACCATCCTGCATTCTCATTTTGATCATCTATAATCAGAAAACTTGGTTAACAAAAAACCGTTGTATAGATGACGTTATTACCTGCGTAGAGCTTAATCAATGGAATTGTCGTGTGGATTTTTATATATTCCTCGACGGTCATTAGGACAGGGCTTTTTGCGCTCAGTAAGTATTCTATTAAAGTACTTTCAGGGTAAAGGCGCGTAAGCGTGTCGCCTAACGTCTTCGCGACCTCCTTCATTCCAACTGGCTGTTCGAGAAAAACGTATTTTATGTCAATTGTACACTCGGCAACAATGTCGAAGGATTACTAAAAAAAAAATCGACACCGGTCTACTTGGGCTCGTCTTAAGGGGCGAAGCCTTTACTTTCACACACCTGAATTTAAATCTTTCGTAGACCTTTTTATATTAGAAAACAGAACGGAAAACTGAATCTGCTATTCTTCCCCGAAAATTGGTCGAAACCAAGCGTCTCTGCGAAGCTCAACAAATTTTGTTCTCGACCCCAATCACTATGGACTTGAAGATTGAGGTCTCCTCTTTCCACCAACCACCAGAAAATTCTCGAACGAATCGACAACTTTTCAGCCCTTTAGCCATCCTTCGATATCGTCGCCGAGTGTACGAGTAGTAGAAAGCGTTTAAATCAACAGAAAATCTTACATGATCACGCATGATTTTCGAGAGACGATCGCATAACATGTACGTTTTGTTGTAACAATTAGTAATATATTGTTGGATATCGTCCAATTCGTATGATTCTAATTTTTGCATCAACGTGGGTGGTACTGTGTACAACTCGGTCCAGCAGTTAAAGAATCTCTGCGCATTATAAATAAAGAATATCTTCTTCCTTTGTTATTTCTTATCAAACGATATTCTTACCTGATGAACATGATGATAAGTCGGAAGGAAAATTGCTTTCTTCATTTCGCAGTCGGTAAACTTACCACCGTACCACACTTCCGAAAAATGTTTATAAATAATGTCTTCCGGTGCCTGCATTAAAAAAGAACGAAAAAGATCGAGCATTAATACTGAAATATTGAGCGAAAAAATTAATAATTAGTATTATATTCAGAAACCTCTAACACATGAACATAATAGTGCGGATAAACCAGAAATAATCCACTAATGGTAACACCAGTATAATCCTTTTGCAAACCACGTATTATATGCTCCATTTGCTGCAAACAATTTTTGATCAATTAATGTTCCGCTATTGGGTAATTTCAATTTTTCTTACTACAAGGCTTTTGTTTCTTTTTTTATAGAAATTTCATATTCATACCTCCATGATGTTAATATGTATACCGACATATTCACCGATATAAACGACACGCGTTATGTATGTCGTCTATAAAAGAATAAGTTAAAAGATTTTAATAATTGGAGTAGATAGCGCCTTAGTATAGACTACCAGTTTCACGCACTCTACATCCAAATTCTCTTATAAAATAAAACATTTGTATCGCTATAAAATTCAGGGTATATTATGGCCATCATTATTCGAATGTAAAATAATATGATCGAACAACAATGAATTTAGATTAAATTCTCACCCTCTCAACTGCCCGTAGATTCTTTCGCACTACGTCCAATAGACTCTTTCGAACAGGTTCAGTAACGCGTTTCATGATATATTACAAGTCTTAAACTCACCCTTTTTTAATCTTCAACGGACAACTGCCTAAAACTATATTATATTATGAACATTTTAAACTCTGGCTAAATAAAGGACGCTTTCAATAGAAAAAATTCCCGTACCAACAACGATTTAACGTTCGACGGATGAAACGCTTCGAAGTGAACTGAACGATGTTCATATGTACTACGGTGGTCGTTCGATTACAATTGAGTTTAGATTTCTTTATAAAATATTCATTCATTTCTTTTGGAAATCACTCGAAATCGATAACGGTTCGAATTGCAGTGATATTCTTATGCGTATAGAATACACATAGGTGAGCGTTTTATTTAATTCTTTAGACTTTAGTTGTTCATTCGACTAACGTTGTTCTTCTGCGATACGATTCAAATCTAAATGCGGGACAAAATATATATGTGTGTATATATATATATATATATATTCAATAGTTTCGATATAATTTATAGGAGGATAATGTAAACTCCTTGTACGTGTATTTTATTTGAATGAATTACAGATCTGCTGCATGGTAATAAAAAGAAATATACATAAAATTCAATTTCGCTAAAATCAGTCGAAATGGCAAGTGTATACAACTATTAAGATGTTACATGTATGTACAGAACAATAAAGAGTCCTCCAACATTTTTACTTATAGATAATTAACTGTTGCTGCTTATAATCTCATCATCCCAATTGCGATAAGTACATATATTTGTAAAATTAAACTTCTTATAGGCTTCTGGTGAGAATAATACTATCGTCAAGTGCATACGAAATAAGTTGTACTCCATCGTTTCCTAACTTTTAGTTCGCAAACATACAAAATATGAAGTTGACTGCCAGAAATAAATAAATTTCAGAACTTATATAACTATGTTAGCGCTCGTTACTTTTTTGCCTTTGGACACTCTAAGATTGGAGGTGGAGGAGGGGTTGGTTCACTAGGATTTCCCAGCCATACAGATTTACTAAAACGACCTTTTATAACAGGTGCCTGCCATTTATTGCTGCACATTACTGTAACTGTAGGCTTCTCTGTAGTGACTGTTGCTATAGTTACTGCTCTGAAATTGAAACAAAATCTGTTTAAATTATTGCAACTACGTGACAATAGTAAGCGTGCTATAAATTAATAGTACAATAATATGAACTCCAATTGAATAGCAGTAAACATAGCCGGACCTTAAATAATCGATTTTTACATTAAAGAAAAAAACCCGTAAGCAACTATTCGAAGAAAACTTCAGCAATTAAGTGTAATTATCAACTAACATTCAATCCTTTAAGGTAGGGAAAAAAGGTGTGACCTTAATATGCATACAGCATTTATTAATGAAAAATATGTATTACAAATAGAACGAGGTATGTTCTTTTTCAATCATCTTTTAAAGTGTGTATTCGAACGTATTATACATACATAACCATTCAATATTTACAACTATTTAAACACTTTGAAGAAAACTATACTTTTTTAAGCACTTAATTATTACATCTGAACTTCATCATTCTATGAATTTTTGCTATATTACAAAATATAAATTATCTTCAATCAATCATCTATTCAGCAACATATTCCTTGCTAGTTCCATGTAACACGATGTCACCCTTGCTCAAGTAGCAATATCTTTAAAATAGATATCAAGATACGATAAATTTATTATTTTTGTCAAAATCACCGAACAATTGTAAATTAACATAAGATTTCTTACAAAACTTTCTACTGAGAACACACACCTTATATCTATCTTATGTAACGATAAGATGCAAATTACTAGAATAGGGTAATGTGCAGTTCTACGAAACTATAATTAATATAAATTGTTCCGATAATATTAAAAATAAAAGACATATAACACTGTTGAAAAAGAAGAATCATCTATATATGCTCATATCATATAAATAGATATTCAATTAGTTTCTGCACAAGGCGTGCACAATTCTATGAAATAATAAACAATATAAAACCATTCTATGTTAAAAAATAAATCATTGTTTCTAATGCCAAGGCACTTGGTTTGGATGACTGATGGAACCCAATTTGTAGTACCTTGTTGTAGAAGGTGTTTGCTGTATTCCTGTTGTATGATTTGGTGGTGTCGCTGCTGTAGGAGTCTCAGTACTTTGCGCCGATGTTCCATCACCTTTCAATACAGCAACACATTTCCATTTATCGATATAATTATGCTTCCATAATCGAACACAACCATCGTCCCCTGAACTCGCTAAAATAGTTCCCATAATATTCCAACACACTCGCCATACAGTAAAATTGTGATCGAGCGCGGTGTCTTTAGGCTGCGATGAACCGCTTTGTGCAGTATCTCTGTATTAACAATATTTTCATATAGAGTTTATCATTTGCTTAATTGTATCACATAGAGTTTATTATTTGCTTAATTGTATAATCTCCAAAACTTTATACTTACGGCAGGGGATTTAATGTAATTATTCGTACACCTTTTGTTGCAACCGCCAATGTGTGATAACTTCTGCCCAGATTCGGAGCAAATGCAATATCATGAACAGGATGATCAATCATACTCAATGTTTCCGTTTTTGCCCATCTTCTACTGCTTTCTGAATATTCATATATAAATACTTTTCCACCGGAAGTTGTGTTCGGCTCGTCGCTTCCAACCGCAATCATTGGAGGATGCAGCCTAATGTAAAAGGTTCAAAAAAATATTATAAAGATTAAAAAATGTATTGCATATCAATGGCAACTTATTGCACCTTGAGAGAGACGGATTCCAAGATAGACAGCTGCACTGAAGTTTGCAACTGATGTCATGCTGCAAAGTCCACTGACTTAAATTCATAACATCAGGAGCTTCGTATATTCTAATTACACCATCTTCGCTGCAAGTAGCTAATAGAAGCCCTAAGGTCTTTGGTGCAAATTTTACATCTGTAACAGACTTTCTGGAATCTACCAAGTTTGTCCTCCGAACCCAATGCCTCATGCCATGCTCTCCTGGTCCGGACCCTTCCCCAACTATAAATAATACATAATAAAAACTCTTGAACAGCTACCTTCCCTATATAGATCAAACTTCAAATTTGGAGATAACTTTACCTATCTCTTCCCACACTGCTGCTGTTCTATCGAAAGAACATGTGGCTAGTACTTGACCGAATTCTGGATGCGCCCATGTTACCTTCCACACAGATCCGCTGTGTGCTTTCCATGATGCAGTTAAATGCCAATTTCCATGCTCATCTTCATCCCAGACCTGTATTAATTTTATTATGTTTTAGCATAACTAAAAGAACTAACGTTTGAAGTGTAAATGTATTCATCGTATAGTTCTTACTTTTACAAACTGATCGCTAGAACATGTCGCCATCCGTTGTCCATAAAAATCATAAGCGATATCATGAATCAAGTCCTTGTGCTCAGCATTAATGCTGTGTTGTTCGAACATCCTTGATACGTTTAAAAATTACAAAATAAAGTGAACCACGGTGGATAATTTAGTATATCCTGATATACATAAAGGTTAGGAGATGAAATTGAAAAACTTTTCCCACGATCTTAGTCAAGTGTTAAAATGATTGCAGAGTTAAATTAATTTTTTACTTAGTGTGCCATTAAAGTATCAGAGTTTCGAAACCACTTGTTTTCTTCCAAGGTTTGTTTCGATACTTTTATATTATTAAAAAGGAGGGAAAACTCTGTACAAATAATTATACTTACATCGTTAACGTTGGCACGAATTATAGTATTAAAACATTTATTGGAAATTTCCTAATGATATTGTTCAATTAACGGAAGAACTGTATTTTTCTGTTTGAAATGTGTTTTCAATATATTATTCGCATGCATTTCAATGGACCGGTGCATTTAAAGCCCATTGTTACTAGAGCAAATCACCGACATTAACGTTTTTTTTTACAGTTAAACATAATATTGATGCGTGTAACAATATTTAACAACGTATTCCATATATTTATAGTAATGAAACTGAATAAATCTCCATAATATTTTACATTATATTCTACTTCATTCTAAATTTAAATAATTATAAAAATATCACATAATGTTGCTAGTTACATTTAGTTTTTACTAGTACAAATATTAACTTAAAATTCGTGTAGAATAAAATAAACATTATACTTGTCCGTTCTAATATACTTTCAAGTATCACTTCAAATTATTGCACTGCTTGCAATTTTGTTGTTGCTTTACAGTTATTATTTTACAACGACCAATGAAACTTCCGGAAATTTCTATGAATGACCGAGGGGGGAAACTTTCGTGACAAGTGTCATTGAATTGCAGCGTGTAACGTGTCAGAACCACGTATTTCGTTTGAGCATACTAAACCGTGTGCAACAAAATAATCATTTAAGGTAATGATAAGTTTATTTAAAAATTTTTTATGATAACTTTGTAGCTAATTTGAGATTCTTTATTACAGTCAATAATATTAACCGGTTAGTCGTTTCATATTTCAGATGATCACAGACGTTCAATTAGCTGTGTTCTGCAACATTCTCGGAGTAACATTGTTTTGCTTAGTATTTCTTTTCCATTACATAAATGCGAATTATTCGAAATGAAGGAATAGAAAAAACATTTTTTGTTAAACATAACCTTAATCTAAGCATCAGGATCTCACGCATCTATGGTTCGAATTGTGCATTTACATGTTGTATTTAAGACTATTAAACAATATGATTACTTTGAATATATGTTTCCAACCGCATAAATACATGTCATATTAAATAATACTTCGTTTTTGTAATTTATAAATTCCTTTCTGATATAAACAATATTCAAATGTGCAATAATTACAAAATGAACAATTATTCAGAAATATATACCACAATCTAATTGTAAAAGGACTCTTGTTGATTTTAAACATATCCTATTTAAGAAATATTCTTCCACGATGCAATAAATAAGTAAAAAAGTAATACAACAGTTTTCGTTTCTACCTTCAGACAGTTTCGAACCAATGAAGTTGGCTACTAATCATTTCACATAGTTAAAGGTATTATGTCTTTTGCACATATAGCTCTATATAGAAAATTCGCAATATAGTTTTGACAATTTTACGTGTAAATTTAGTAAAGTTAATCAGCAATGACTGACGATTCTAATGGAGAATCCACATTCGAATTTGTCGAAAGAAAAACGGATGAATCGTCCGCGTCTGGAGAAATTGTCAAAACAGGTGAGAATAAAGTGCAAAACATAAACACCTGCGTTATCTGTCAAAGCTTTTACAAACAAAAAAAACTTACTTTTACACTCTTCGCCTACTGCGATTTTTAGTAAAGGAGAAGAAAAAAATATAAAAGTAAACTATGTATATAAAAAATTGAACTCTGAAGGACATATATGTGCAATGTATTATTAAATTAATTTAGATGTCTCTCCGCACGATATAAGAGCAATGTTAAGAACGATCTATAACATACTGTTCAAAGATAATAATAAATATACCACTTTATAGAAATAAAAAACAATTCATTAATTGGAGATGTAATTCATCGACATAATTATTTAATTTTCAACCTAATTTGCGTATATGACAACGATAACATAATTTTCAGATTCATTTAGCAGCTTATCTTCATCTACATCTTTGTTAATGCCATTAGGCGTGTCAACGTCTACAGGAAATTTGCTATCTAATGTAGCTCCGCCCAGTGCGTTGCCTAGCTTCATCTCAAACTTTGGGACTATGTTATCTGAAAAGCCTAATTTGGATGCTCCTATGCAAAAACAACAAGACCCTGAACCAAGTAAATCAGCATTAAATGCTGTAGTTCCAGCCAAATCTTTACAGCAAGTAACTCGTCAAATAACAGAAACTGGTGTTAATACTACTCCGTCCATACAAAATGTACAAACTATGGTGCCAACGGAAACTGCAGTCCACGATTTAGGGATGGTCGGCGGTGGTTTACTATCATGGGTCAAAGAAACAGTAGTAAACAGCGGTGTTTTGAGCAAAGTGGCAGAAAAAGCAAAAAGTAGCGTCAACACTATTGTCACAACATTAGATCCTCAGATGCGTGAGTTCATTTGTAAGTAAGAAATTTATAGATCCTGACATGCAAGTAGAACTATTACCAACATTTGATATTTAAATGTATCCTACTATGCATGCAATTATGTTATTGCATCACAACTGAAAGTAACATATATATATATATATATATATATATATATATATATATATATATAGAGTGTTATTTTTGGACTAACTGCAAGCCAAGTTTAATTCAATGAACTGTGTTGTACACGGTGCTAACTGTCATTTACAAAACAATATTTCCTCATTTATTTTTTTCCTGAGCAAAATCAAAATAACTTGGACTATATTCTTTAAATATGTAATATAAATCCGAACAATTCTACTGTCTGCGTTTTAAATGCAGACAAAATACTTTAAATTTATGGACCATGTGTTTTTATCATTTATAATAATATAAAGTAATATACTACTAATGCCAATGATGTCACAAACCATATTGCTATGGCATTAATACTTTGAGGGAATACATATAAGGTTTTGCACCATTTACGTGTGAATGTAGTAAATAGTGACAGTACAACATGTTACTCAACATAAATACATATATGCAGACCCTGTGGAAAATGTACGTTTCAGATTCTGGTGGCGATATGGAGATTGTAGTCGCATCAGACAAAGATGTTAAGATTAGCCCAGTGCGTCAGGCATTCCAAACTGTTTTTGGAAAGGCAACAGTAACGTGAGCAATAACTTAGCAATTACGAATTGCATTTGTTCAATATTATATTAGACCGCTACATTGAAAATGTTTCTTTAAATTTTAGCGGTGTATCGGTAGAATGTTCAGCTATTGCTGCTCAACCAGTTGGTTTCGCTGCTGGGGTAAAGGGAGCCGAAGAAAGGATTAATTCTGCACGAAATATTCCAACTCTACCAAAAGATATACCTATAATTGCAGTGGAAAACTTTTTACTAGAAGTTGGCGAAGATAAGTGGTACGATTTGGGAGTAATACTACTCAGCGATGCTAAACGAAACGTGAACTTACAAACGTTCACACAAATGACGCCTGTTCCCAGTCAAATAGTAACAATGGCACAAGAAGCCACACCCGAGGATTATCCTCTTAAATGGTCTGGATTGTCTGTTACTGTCGGTAGCTTAATGGCAACCAACTTACAGGTTGGTTTCAATTGTAATAATCATAGTAATTTTATCGTAAAAAATTAAAAATAAATGTCTTCGAAGGTTTCCCATAACGAATGGCATCATGCACTCACTGGAATTTCTAGAAGGGACACTATACATTTAGCAGTTCAATCGCTAGCTGGAATCTACAAAAACACGATTAATCCTGTCTAAATTTTCGTGAAGCATACATCGACGCAGTTCATCAACGAGTTGCGTTTTTGTAAATACAAATCTACTAATTTATCATATACATTAAATCAATTATGAAGATTTATTATTTTTAACACGTACCTAACATTTTATCACATTACTGAAATTAGTATTCGTAAATATAAAAGTGTATTTTAATTATACGAGGCAAATTGTACAAAAAAAAGGAATGGAATTAAGATCACACATATATTGAAATATAGGTTTGGTATACCGAATGCGATTTTAACAACTTCAATGCGTTATGTTCAATATACTAGTGATAACAACTTTGCTACTAAAAATAAAATTGTTTCATAATTCACATACAATTTTAAATACAATTATTTTACTTGTCCCGATCTTGCCGTCAGTTTCGGAACAATTACATGTATAACGGTTAACCGAAGAGAAATAAAACGATATGTTGTTTTATAATTTCATCTTTAATTTCTTGATGCATTCTTTCCAGTATTGAGTACATTGCTGTCACAGATTTTCCATTATTAGCAACTTCAAAATTCGTCCAATTGTATGGGAACATCAACGAAAAATAACAGACTAACCGTAGTAGTAAAAAAAGCAATGTAAAAAATTTACAATTTCTATCTCTTTTTTTTTCATACGAAACCGGCAACACGTTGCTACCACAATAAAAATAACAAGTCTTTATCCGATGCTGATATGCTAAAAACGTAAAGCCACTAGATCTTAATTAATAATGTGGCATGCTTAATTAAATAAATGTATAAAATATTTCTCCTTGCGCTAATATACGTACTTTCCATTATAATTACAATTTATTATCTGTTTTTTCCATATTTTTATCATCGTGTATTTCTCACGAGGCTTTGCGCAAAAGAAAGATCATAATAAACCGCTGCAAGTTGTATACGGTTCGAGCGATATTAATTGAATTACAATATTTAAATAGATATTTAAATATGGTGCGCGAATCTATGGTTACAATTTGTCAAGGTATGAGTTCAAATCTGGGAGACCTTCCTTCAATCCCTTCCTTTTACGTGTATCCTGTAGGACCAAAAGAAATTACAATTAACAAAAGTGAAGTAATAAATACTATAAATGTTGCATACAAACATTAAAAAGACAAATATATTTGTATGTTTCCCTATTCAGGCAAACCAGACTAATATTACTGGAACACCAAAACAAAAAACAGTTCCTTTTCCACGAGATTAAAAATGGTAATGCATTTATATTTACCCATCACCATCAGTTATGATCGTGGGTAATAATATAGACTGTATTTGTACAGAAATTTTCAGAGTGATAAGTTACCTGCACAACTTGGTAAGGTCTGGTGCTAGGTTCCATTGGGTCACCGGGCAAGATTTGCCAGTGATCGAATACACATTGTGGGAAAGCTTGCCCTCCAGTATTAGAACGTAGGTCGGCAGTAAAGCCAAAGGACTCATTGACTGGAAGATATGCTTTAACTACGAACATAGGTGTACCAGCAACCTGCTGTTCTTCGAATACGTGTCCTCTTCTTCGGTTAAGCACACCATAGATACCACCAACAGCAACTTCTGGGCACTACAAATGAAAATTTGTTTTGCGTTATCCGTATACAGAATACACTGATGTGTGAGGAGTAGTTATAAATTCTTTGATAAGCAACATCTAATTTACCTGAATTTCGCACAAATAAACTGGTTCCATAAGTCGGGGAGAGGCAGTGAGGAGACAAGCATAAAGACAACGCCTTGTGGTAGGGATAATTTGACCACCACCTCTGTGAATAGCGTCAGCGTGTAACGTCACGTCATGAATGTTGAAACGCACACCTCTCAAGTTCTCTTCCGAAAGTACACCCTGTAGATTTAATTGTGATCAATGAAAAAAACAAACTTGTATTTTGAAACATTTCGTCGTTCTGGATAAGACCATACCTCTTTCGTGGCCCATTGGAATCCAGCTACAACAGAATCCTTAATTTCATTAAGATATTGTACTCCCTTCGTACAATCTACAAGGATGTTCGGTCCAGTTCCATCAGGTCCAAAGCACCAGATCTTCCTAGCTTCAGTTAAATCGTAGTCATACTTCTCGCTCAAATAACGAGCTCGAACTTTGAAGTCATCTCTTGGATTGACATCGCCGTTATCGATATCCTCAGCAAGACCATCAGGCATAGGACATGCCATCATGAATAGACGGTTGTGTTTGTTAGGTGATTTGGAAAGACACATTTGATTCGATTGTTCTGAGATTGTTTCTCTGTATGACACAACAGGGTCCGATTTTTTGATAGGTATGCAAGCATGATCCTCTTCCAAATCTTTCAAACAGATTTCCAAGTGAAGTTCTCCAGCACCGGCAATAATGTGCTCTCCAGATTCTTCAATGATACATTGTACCATAGGATCCGACTTCGCCAAACGTTTGAGACCTAAATGCGAACACTTTTGTTAAACAACGTTCGAACTCTTAAACAATTCAATTATAAATAAAAATTAATTTCAGATTTTTAAATAAAATCACGGTCTATCATAACCCAATGCTCTATATGTAGTTTCATCCTTAATTTAATATTGAATTTGCGGCAAATTGTATTAAAAATATTTGACAAACATACCTTCGACTAACTTGGGCAAATCTGCTGGATTTTTGGGTTCAACAGCAACACGGACGACAGGCGACACAGAGAACTTCATAACTTTCATGTTGTGCGCATCTTTGTATGTCGTAATAGTACCAGTCTTTACTAAGAATTGATCAACACCAACAAGCCCACAAATATTACCTGCAATAAATAATAAAACAACATATAAATATATGCATCTAAGTTTTAATATCATCGCATAATATCAATTAAATTAATATATCAGTTGGCCGTTCTATTGTCTTCCAGAGATTGTAAGATCAGGTCTGTGAGAACATTCATCATTTTACAGTTTTATAACACATATTAACAAAAAGAAATTTACTAACCGGAAGGCACATCTTCGATCGCTTCAACATAACGACCCATCATCAAAATTGTACGTTGGATAGCTTTCTCATAAAGATCTTCCTTTTTGCCTGGTTGGAAGTTAGGACCCATGATGCGAGCTTTCATTCCCGTGCATACTTTTCCGGAGAATACACGACCGAAAGCATAGAAACGACCTTTATCAGAGGTCGGTACCATTTTCGACACGTACATCATGAGTGGACCATTTGGATCACAGTTCTGCAAAAGGAAAAAACCATGTCTCGATTAAATATTAATTTATCAATTGAAATGTACAAAAAAACGAAATTTAACAATGGTCAGTTAATCATTTAAACATCTATCATGTCAAATTCAGAACAGGTCTGTGTATAAATTCATCCTATAGAATGTCAAACGCTGTATTTTAAAAGTGTATTTTTTGAATATTCATACCTTAATACCAATCGCAGCTTCATCGTCGTGTGGGCCTTCGTACAACATTTCCATACGGTACTTTTGAGCGGTAACAGGGGATGGCAAATGAATGGCAATCATCTGAAGCAGAGCTTCTCCAGCTGGCAGCCAAGTTCTCATAACCACCTAGAGCGGAAAGAAAAATATTTATATAAAATCGTGTATTATAAACTAAATTTGCATCGAAATTTCAATTAACATCAGATAATGCTCATCTTCTCGATCAAAAGAAATTCAGAAGAGGTGTCAGAAATTAAATTTAGAACAATCATCATAAATATTTCTCAAACCTCAAGGGTATTAAATCAATAATTTATCGTTATGCATGTCTTACCTTAAGGAGAGCCTTGCCATCCTTATCTTTATCTTCGGGTTTCAAAACAATTCCTAATTTTTGCATCAAGGTCTCTGCTTCCTCTTTCTTGTAATTCATAATACTATCGAACACCTGTTAATATTTGTACGTTAGCTTTCGGTCGGAAAATAATGTCTAATAATAGAAAAGTTTGAACAAAAACATACCTTGTAAATTGGGTCTAACACATACATGCAGAAAGACCGTTTGTTGTCTACTTCCTTTTGTTTGCTCCACTTCTTTGTTTTAGGGTTGAAGAACGATTCTCCCCACAGTCTGTTCATCAGTTTCACAACATCAATCTTGAATTTCTCAGCGTACATTTCGGAGAATTGTTTTAGTGTAAACGCCCAACCATGAAGACCAGAACCGAAACCAACAGAACCTTTGCTGGGATCTACCTGTTCGTAACAAACATTAACTTAATATCAAAATGAAGTTATAAAGGAAGTCAAATGGGAGGAAAATAACTATACTCACTCTAACTTCACCCATGGGACCATCATCATCGGAATATGTTGCGATAATAACGTTAACATTTTCTACAATACGTTGGAAAGTCTGATAAAGATCTTCGCTGTCAAGCTGAAGTTCCAGTAGTGCTCTGTCCATCTTGTTCATGAACAAAACGGGCTTAATACGTTCGGCAATAGCTTGACGTAGTACAGTTTCCGTTTGTACACAGACACCTTAAGATAACAATAGAAATTATAGTTGCGATAATTTATAAAAAATAATACAAATTAAAATATATTATAGAGCTGTAGCAATTGTGCCGTAGCATGTTACTCTTGGACATAAGGATAGAGGTCCACTAACAGCGTTTAAACACAATTGCCATACGTTTGCTCTCCTTCCATTAGCGCACCATCAACACTGTCCATGTGCATTAGCTAGTTAGACCAACTAATGCGCTACAGAGTAACGCTTGCTGTGCTGGAAGAGATTTCAATTAATTGACGTATTACTAATTTAGAACACGCACCAGATACGCAATCGACGACAACAAGAGCTCCGTCAGTTACACGGAGAGCAGCAGTTACTTCGCTGGAGAAATCGACGTGGCCAGGTGAATCAATAAGATTGATCAAGAAACCTTTTTCCTCTTTATCACGTTGATCAGGGTTTGTAATGAAAACTAAATCCTTCTCGTCAAGTTCAAAGAACATAGATATAGCTCTGTAAAGGATATATTAATTCTGCTTGTAAGAAGGAAAATAAAATGAAAAATTCATAGCTATACAGGTACACATATAAAGGGAACTTACGTGGATTTAATAGTAATGCAACGTTCTTGTTCATCTTTACGAGTATCAGTGAATCTGGTTTCACCAGCCTTAGCACCGGCAATGATACCGGCCTTGGACACGAGGGAGTCAGTCAAAGTTGACTTTCCATGATCGACGTGTGCAATGACAGACATATTTCTGATGTTCTTCTTTTTGTCCATCATGGCACGTATCTCGTCCACCGTGAAGTTCACCTGAAACAAGCAACATTTTTTTGTTGTTACTTCAAAGTATATCTGTGTTTAACGCACAAAGAACGAAGTACTAATAAGTATTTTTATAATGCAGCAAAATTACAAAGTTTAGATATATTAATTTTGTCCCCAATGTCGATTAAATAATATGAAATCAAAAATTTTCTAATCATTATACTTTAGATAAAGAAAAGTTGACCTTCATACTGACCATATTGAAATCAAAGCTTTGCAAATCTTGGTAGATATTATCACCGTATACACGATACTCTTTCGAACAAAGGAAAATATTATTTCTCCATGTGAGCACGTTTATTTACACCTTTCTTTGTTCGAAATTAATTCTTAACCCGGGAGTTGCAACTTCCTCATTTTGTATAGAGATATATTTTGCAAAATATTCAACATGTTTTTCTGTAAAATGACGATCGAGAATCATTTTCATAATGTTTCCAATTCTCCGTAAACCGTAAGGAGTTTTTTTTTACGAAGATTCACGATGTTTCCGAGTGCATGCTGACTTCCTATCAAGAGTCGTACAAAGCTCCATGACACGTTGCCTCTTAAACAAGAGACGATGGAACATATTTAAACCTCGAACGTAAGTAATTTTTGGGCCCATACGGCGGAAAATTTTCAGGAATCTTCCGCCAGAATTTTTGCTGAACTTCCGCAGATCTTTGCCCCCGGTATATCCATCGCGAGCCTCAAAATTTCTCTTCGGAGCAAGTTGCGCAATCCCAAGTAATCCGCCAGTTTTCAATTTTTCCGAGCCCAGATGACACTCGGTCTTCAAAAATATTCATACCTCTGCACTCCACACACCGTACAGATTTACACGTTCGTAATACTTTACAATAATTATACGTACCATCTTGGATGTTGTCCGATTTCCGTTGGCCTGGTCAGAAATATACGTGCACCAACAATGGCGGACTCCCTGGGAAAGAACAGGAGTTTCGTGAAAGGGATGAACGTTTCGCGTACGATAGAGGGCACTCCTTGTCACACGTATTTCGTGTCATGTACGGGGCCAATTGGAATTTCGTAATCCCTACCACGTGGCTATATTTGCGTGCGCAACATATAATCAATCGTACGTGAATTTAAATACAATTCACTTATCTGTAGTGGTGCATATTGCACTGCATGCTGTTTAGTGCTGCCATCTCACGAAACTAAAATTCAAATTCAGATTTGAATTGCTGAAACGTATACATATTCTTCATAAATTTTTTCAGGCGCGCGTGTTGTGAATTTAAAAACAAATGGAAGTCGTATTACATTACGAAACTTATCTTCGTGTTTCCAAAAGAGTATGTCAAATGGGAAAGACAAGAGACGAAGAGTTACGAAAAGCAAGTTCAAAGGTTACGAAAAGAACACCGGTTAGATACGAGAACTACATTTATCACTAAGTAAACGATGCTTTCTCTTACACGATGTATTCATACAAAATACTGCGTTGGTTTAACACTTAATATTGTACAAACTATCTGCTGTACTTATACATGGACAAGTGTACAAAAGACATATTAATTACTAATTACGTATACAGGCTACTAAAATAGCAATAATTGTGCGTTTCCATAAATTAATTATTCATAGAGACTCTAGCCTCTGTGCAATATAGATCACATCCGTATATTATGTACACGTTGCGAAAGTATTTCATACCTTTTACAATATCAAAGACAGATAATGTTTTTACAACAAGTAGTGAATTAATTTTAGTGCATTTAATATCTTCCCGATGTTCTATATAATTTCAACGGTTCTGAGTTATAGACAAAAATATTATTAAGTACACCTTCAAGTAATTAGAAGATTACAATATTCACAACTTTATCGCTACGTGTAAATCATTCCAGTGGCCTTTAATTGAAATGCAATGAAGTTTACCATTGGTTGAAAATGCTATACAACTCGTAAACCTTCTAATTATTTTAAATTACATAAATTTAACGATTGCCTTTGCAACTCCGTTCGTGAACGTTCACACGATCCGGATTAAAAGTCCTTCCACAATGTTTGCAAGGGACTAATTGACCCAAGTGCGATTTCCAATTAGCCTCTCCCATTGCTGCTACATCGATCACCATACTTCCTGTTTCATGGTCACCTGTGCACAAATTACTTTCATAAATATTGGGCATTTTAATTGACAAAAATGTTTGCATACACACTCGAACAGTAAACGACTATTATCAAAGTCGTTGCACTTTCATCGCTCGCGTGTGAACTTAACCGAAAACATATTTCTCAGCTGTCAACTGCTTTCAGCAGTTCACTAAAGATTATGTTACTTAATTGATAAAGCTTGGCTCTGCGACTTCCTGTTTGCAACTGTACGTCTCTTTGGTCGATATAATCACGCTGACCTTAAGTTCACTGGTACAGCTCGACGGCATGCAACCGATATACATCTAACATCCTTTCACAGTAATCTCATTGGCAAGAGAAACAATTACAGAGATTACAGAATCCATGCGAATTTCAAGCAAAAAAAAAAGGACGGTTAATTACGGTTCGAATAAAAATGTTCCTACGAATCGATAATAGGGGTTGCTCAACCCGGTGAACAATTGCGTCAATCTCTGTCGAAAATATGATGTACTTTGGTTTTCTCGTTGGCTAAAGATTACTTTGTTTCGAATGTGAACGTAACTCGTAAAGCCATATAAACAAATTGACTCACTACTGTACATAATTTCACATTTTTCCGGCTCCTTTCTTCTTTGACTCGACGGTAGTTTGTTGTTCTCAACGCGCCACTTTTGCAAGCATTGCGGCTCGTGTATGACAATACTAGTGGACCCGAAATCTCTGCCACATATGTAACATGTGACAGCCTTCTTCTGCGCGTTGTCCTAAAATAAATTTCCTCCAAATGACTTATCTCTGTTCCAAATAGATGGTCTACATAGATCAATAACACTCAGGCGTTAAAAACACATTTTTATTACCAACTATTATTATATACCAAATTTTTACACAAAATTTCACTGGGTGTAATCTCTGGTCGCGTCGGGAAACGCATAAACGTACAGGGATCAATTGAAATTTATTTGCGGGTCTCATGAAAATTGCAGAATATAAGCTTGCCTCCCAACAGGACTCACCCCGGTCGGACTGCTTATTATATTTTCTTGCACCACCGTCGCCTCTGTTTTTTGTTCGCTGTTTGACTCCTTTCTCCTGGAATGAGCCGGGCGCTTATCGCTTTCCACCGGCACGCGTTTCATACACTGAGGCTCATGTATCTTTATACTTTTAGTACCGAAATTTTTGCCGCAAGTCTGGCAAGGGACCAGGGGTGGTCCGATTCGTGACGAGCTGACCGATTTTTCCGACTCAAGAACCTACAAACCGAATTGGTAAATATAAATGAAAAATGATATAAGTTCTTCAAGAATAATAATTAATAAAAAAGACTATTACCTTTGTGGGAGCTTTACAACTTTTCTGATGCACGATCAGTCTTTCAGGCATAAACGTTCTTCCGCATTTCGAACACGGAACCAATTGCGCCTGAAAGTATGCAATTCGATGTAAATGATCCTCCGGAAACACGCCTTGGTTTTCGTGAGAAATGAAAAGAAATTTCATCTTTAAATTCGTAGCATAACGAGTCGCAATGCGGCGGTCAGTTTTTATATCAAACATGCCACTGTTCACACACAGTTAGGCCTGTTTCATAAATATAGGGCAGCACCTTGAACACGATAAGGCTGAGGAGATTACTGTGCGTGGCACGAGCTGTATAAAATTAGAGACTTTATACAGGGATTTCATTGAATGCGGCGACATATCTGTGTTGCAATATACGTGTGCATAAGAAACGCAAAAGGGTTAAGCTTTTACGAGGTACTTTAACATTACGCGTGCTTATGATCGATTCTCTTCAATGCAAAGCATATTCCTCGATAAAGAAACCTGCGTGATTCATTTTAATTAGAAATTTGCAATTTTGCATATATTACTGGTTTTCGTTGTAATATTGTAATGCAAGAAAAAAGTTAACGTTAAAAAGTTTAAATGAGTTACGAATTACGAAGTCATTATTCCTTTAACGCCTGAAGTATGTTGCCGTCCTTTCTTTCTTATCACAAATTTTATTCTATATTCTTTTTCTATATTCTATATTCTATATTCTATATAGTAAGTTACAGAATATTGGGTTCTAAATTCATGGTACCATTTTAATATAAGTGGTACTACTGTGTAAAGGATCGTCAGGCAACAAAGGGATAAAAGTATTGGAGTGTTATATATGTATATATATATATATATAAGTTGAAGATAGTAGTACAGTAGTACTTTACACAGTACTAGTAGTAGCTCATTATGCTCGTAATCGAATTGATTCGTGATTTTTTGCAATTACATTAGATAATCGTTGGGTAGTGACAGCCACCAGCCTGGATAAATATAGTAAAGTGACTCATTCTACTAATAGAAACACATTTGCTTATAAGAACAAATACGGAACTGCTTAACGATTCCGTGCGTTTCATACGTGTATATGTACAAATAGTCTCTAGGATTAATCATGAAAAATACAATTACTTTTTTTACGAAGAAAAAAGTGGAAATTCGTAGATAGAAAAGAAATTGTAGATTCGAACGAAGTTGTATCCAATACTGTAAACCATGTAATTGTTTAAAGAGACGCGTAAACCGTAGTAGAATACCTGGCTCTGTTCCCATGCTGCTGTGTTCCATTCGGAATGATTGATTGCTATATCAGGCCTCTGAGGTGTCGAGCGTCTTTGATTCACGGGCAAGGAGTTATTCTCCCGTTCCCACTTCTACGATATCAATAATGTTAAATTATAGCTCTATCATTATTGGTGAGAACTAAGCGATAACAATTTCCTAAAGGGAAATCCGTAAATCTAGCATGCGAGCTTCTAAGAATTATTATTATCGCAAAGAAATGAATGTCCAAAGGAATATATGTACATATTATGTATAAACTCTTGTTATCAGAAACTAACAATATAAATATTATATCAAAAGCTCTAAGCTCTCAGGTATCAAGCTTCAAATTTTCAAGATCTGAGACGTAACTGCTACGTTGGATATGATAAGTATCCAGTCAGAAATGAATGCAAGTTCCAGTGCAATTCACAGTAGACTAGCGTAACAAGTGCGATCGATCTACACACGAGACGTAATTAATATCTTTCGTAGATTGTCCATAGATGGTTGTGCCTGTGGTTGAGACGTACGCGTTTATATCGCACATTTTTTCAACCACAGCAAAACGAATACGAGGTGTCGCCTCACGTGTACTGTACGTACAAATGTTTCTGATATCTATCCGATATCAGAACTTAACCGCGCCTACGCGGATGCATATCGATCATACAAAGGGCCTTGATGCATTACGTGACTTCAGAAATGTTCAATAATATTCATGCATCGAGTCCAACGGTATCGCAGTTATGAATAATAAATGCAGTTCAAGTTCAATAGAAAATTAGATCACGTGCCTACGATTATATTATTATCAGGTTGCAGTGAAGGTGATAAACGTGGAACAGAGATATCAATGCAATCTCTTTCAAGCAGGAAATTAATTACGTCAGACTTGGATCTTCAACTTAACATTGAAACGATATATAGTTGTAAATGAATAAATATTTAAAAAAAGTGCACAAATGCAAAATGAAATGATCGTAAGGACGTATGTATTCACGAACGGCTTACTTGCATGCATTTGGGCTCGTGAATAGGAAAGCTGGCGGTACCAAATTCACGGCCGCATATGTAACAAGTAACTGTCCTTGGTCCCTTCTTAATCGGTGCCGATGAAGGTCTGCCCGAAGGGTTCGCCCGTCCTTGGGCATTACCAGACTTAAACTTTGCCTCGTGGACGATCGCTTCCTCAGTCTTGTTTCTACTCTTATCGCTGCGAAAGTTCAAGGCAACTGGCTTCTGTACAGTCTTCGGTACCGCGACCTTCGAAGTCGTAGAAGAGTTCTCCTTTGTCTTCTGTTGGCTGCCCTTCGGATGACTGTGGAATCGTTCCGGTTGATCCAAATTTCCGCAACTCTTACAAGGTTCTGGGGCACTCCTCGTCGAGGAAGCGGTGAATACCTCCAAGTCGTTCGGCATGGTCGGCCTCGAATTCTTCTTCTTCAACGTTGAGAGGGAAAGTGCCTTGTGACCGGTCGTCCCGTTTCTAATTAATACGCCCCGTAATATATCTACGTTAATACCGATATCTAAAAACTCCATGGATAAAATAATAATCATTCGTCACTACTACGATTAAACGATTCAGTTTATAATCGACAATATATTATGGATTCGGGTCCACTGTTTCCAAACGGTTAACCATCACGAACCTATTGTTATTGTCATCCAGTTTCCTGTTATCCGAATATTTCTTCGCGTTAGCCGTGTCCTGGCTACCGATACGCGCCTGTTTCTGCATCCTGGGCGATTCGGTGGTCACGTCGATGTGACAAAGCCTTGAGTCTAGTATCTGTTCGAAGCTACGTCGTTTGTGGCATAGAGAGAAGGGACCGTTGCACCACGTCGCCTCGGGATTCGACGTGGTGCTATATCGTTGTTGTAGTCGTTCTACCGTGGTGACGTTTTGCCGGTGCCTTGACGACGAGGCGAACGACGAAGTACCCCCACTGATTGCTTTCGAGTGACGGAACCGCGTCATCGAGTCGATTAAGAGCTCTTTGCTGAGAAGGGACATGTCCAGTTTGTCCACCAGATCTGGATCCAGGACGCTCGGTTTCTCGAGGTTCGCGGTTTTTGGTCTTTCCAGGTTGTTGTAGAGAGAAACGCCGCGTTTCATCTTTGGGGGCCAGGTGCTTGTATCAGGTGTTTTAGATTTCCCTCGCTGCTTTCCTTTTTCTATAGAGAATTTTTCGAGCTGTTTTAAGTTTTCCGGATTACAAGTAGCTGTTTTTTAGTAATCGGTATGAAACAGCGGTTGATAATTATTTATTCAGTTTTTTGTATCTTATGTTAATTGTGCATGGAATTAGAGCGCTGCGAAACGTATAATTACATTGTTTGGGCAGGGATCGATGTTGATTCCTCCCTTATGCTAAAGCGGACAAGAAAAATGGCTAGGAATCGAATGAACTCGGTGGTCGGTAAAAGTTATATAATTTAGAAAATCGGTATAATAAGAAGAAGAAATGTGAAAGTTCAAGGCGAATTGCGCTTTTAAGAAAATTATGTGCACACGATTAAAAGCAACTTCCCCTTAATTAGGCTATATATTTAAACGCTTCTTATTTTGTTTCATAATCTGTAGAGATGAAACGGCGATAAAAAGTTCACGAATAATACGGTCTAAATATCTTAAATACATAATTTTAATTAAAATAAATTTTTTTTAATATTTCTTTTACGATTCCCTTTTCAAACAAACGGCAAGAATTTTTACTTACTTTTCACTATATCCAAATCATCCTTAATCACCAAAAATGTCTTCTCCGGTACTAATTCCTTCGATCCCTTTTTCCATTTCATGATTTTCACGACGGGCGTTGCGGTTTCAATAATATATAACTTGCAATTTGGAAAGAACGTGAGGAATGATTAAGAATTTTTTTTATAGCGCTTTCCGTGTCACGGGCACAAACGAAATGACGTGTTCTCCAAGAAGACCGGCATTTAAGATTTCATGTTAGATATTTGGACAAATGTACCTCAACGTGTCCGAAAACATGTGATAAACTATAATAAACCACACCTGAATTTCGTTCTTTCAATCAACTGTTACATGGAAATTTCCGATTCCCTGTCATTTATGGTTATCAAAATTGCAAATGATTTTTCTTTCAGCTTTGGAATTGTTCTCTCTCACTGTCAGCTCACTGAATTTAGCTCCCAGCAGAATATTCATGTCACATATTCAAATTATTCCACAGTTTTTCTTTACCTGCATCAGACAAACATAATTATAGATCTAACACAGGACATATTTATTCCATTAAGTTATTAACTTGATAGCACATTTTTTTTTTCAATATAATCACCATGGAGATACCTGTGTGTTTTTATAATGATCGGCAAGATCGTAATCAGTAAATATAGTATGCATACGCGAACATGATAATTACTACAAGTATAAATCTAGCACGAAAGAACTCCGAATTTTCTAAGCGAGGCGGACGTAGCACGTTAATTTTTCTTTATTAATTTCACAAAGTATATGTAAAGTACATACAAATATTCGTTGTTACAAAGAACAGAAAATTAAGTCCTCGTATTGACCGGTACACAAAGATCACGGTAACGGTTCTCGCCTTACTTCATAATCGACCAACTTCGTTTTATCGATTTAAATTATGCGCGACATTTGTTACAGAAATGCAATTTAACACGCGTACCCCTTTGTCATCGAAACAACCGGTGCACTGAGCTTCGGTTTACCTTGCCATTGGCTACATATAGCTTTTACCTTTCTGATTGTGGTCGGCTGTGTGAGGGTCAGGTGGCTACGAGAAAATCGATCCAACAACTACTATTAAACAACCATGTCGCGATCATTTGTATACATACTCGTCATCACGCGAAATTTTGTCACCACATTAATACGTAAATGCAAGAGTATGTAGCAACAAACTGTTCTAATAAAAAAAAAATGATAAAAAAAACCATGTCCGCCTGTTCAAATTTATTTTTTTTCACATTATATGCATTTTCTTCTTGTATGCGTATTAATGTTACGTAATGAAGCATTCAATTATGCAGGTAGCCAAGTGAAACGTCAAATGCTACTGTTTTGCATAATCGCTTTAATGTTGCAACAATGTTTTATTTCAAAACATGCGGGTACATTTAAAATAGAAATCAATCCTTTCCTATTTCCGCCGAAAACAGCGACTTTATTTAACGAGTTTATTAAAAAATATGCGTTCTTGGTTTATACCATATTATGATAGAAATGTTTTTTTTATTTACAATAGAAGTATGTTGATAAATGTACACAGTACAAATAGTTTATCGGCGATATCGATAACGTTTGAAATGAAACCACAACTGGAAAATATTATTGTGAAACTGACATCTAAATCCACGTTTATATGAATATTCCCACTCTCGGTTGACTATCTTGAATGCAATGTCTTCGTATGGTGGTCCAGCATGAAATCGTAAATTAGCAAAGTCCTTATTATCAGCACACGGAGTCTGCAACATATAACATCCTATTAGTCAACTCGTAAATTATTAATATTATGGCAATGTTATTGTAAACATGCCTTACCAAAAAGTATTCAGGAGTTGTGTTTTTGTCTATTAGATCTGGATAGAATATGTTAAACTTATAGCCTTGAACTATTTTCGGTGGCGGATTATCCATGTCGTAATGGGTTTGGTTGTATTTATTCCATTCAAAACCGGTATGTACCCGATTGAAGTATCTTGGTTTTCTGGGTCTGTATTTATCAGACCAAAGATAAATCTGTGCCTCTAGAGATGACTCAACGCTAAACTGGGCCTCATCGGAACTCATGTTTTTACGCGCTTCTCTATGCATGGCTTGTTCTTCCACGGTCATAACGTTTTGAATTTTCCGACCGGTGCTGAGAACTAGATTTCTCGCGTACTCTAATCGTTGATTATCCTCCTCTTCTAAAGTAACCAATGTTCCTGGCTCAAGTTGAGTATAAGGTATGTACTTTGGAGAATAGCCTCCCGATTCGTATTCAGTGAAAGATTCCGATAAAAGATCGTCAGCCGCATTGCTGGTCTCTTGCTCGTCACTTTAAATATACAAAAGACAATTGCATAATTGAAATAAATTAAAAACGTAGGTATATAATTAAAAGAAAACCAAGATACACACTCCGATTGACTTTCTTCGCTTTTTTCTGTATTCGTACTGGTAGTTGGTTCTTCTTGTTTTTCCGACTGTTCGCCAGCTATTTGCGAACATTCCGTTTCATTTTCCGTTCGCGCTACACCTTGTTCAGCGATTAAAACTTCCAATTTCTTGCGCAAATTTTCTTGGTGGCGATCTCTTAATCGTGCCCTCGCCATGTGCGCTGGGAAATATAAATGGTTGTTACAAACATGCAAGTTAAATGATACAATTTATATCATATATTATATGTCGTGTTTACCTTTGAGTTGAGATAAAAGACTTTCCCAATATCCTATATCAACGCCTTCTGGCTTTCCTGTAATTTTTGCTTCAATCTGCAGTTGCAAAGCTTCTAGTTGAGCTGCTGTTTTTCCTTTAAAAATAGCAGTCACATCCTTAGCTACCGATTCATGTATGCCTTCTCTTCTACCAACAGCTAAAAGTATACATCTATTAGTATTCATTAGAAACAATAAATAAAAACTTTATATATATATGGACTATGAAAAATTACTTACCAACTTCATATTCTGATCTTTCTAATTTCCTTAACTTATGTAATTCATCTTCGACAATTACGGTAATATCATTCCAATAATCCAAATTCTTCCCACGTTCTAATTCTTTATAAACTTTGATATCCTCAATCAGGTCTTCTAAATCTTTCACGTGTAAACCACGTAAGTAAGTATAAGGTTCATGCATTTCTACGGCATCAACTTCCTCTTCTGCACTGATATATTTAGCGAGGAGATCGATTGGTTTTGCCCGACCATCTTGTATTCTAATTCGCGATCTCAATCTTGCTTGTTCTAAATGAAACTGATCTTCCTGTCTAGCCCACTGCTCTAACTGGGCGGCTTCTTTTCCTCTTTGTAACATGGTCATTTCTTCTTCCCTTTGTTGTCTCTCTAATTCCCTTTCCTGCCTTCTTTTTTTAACCTTTTCTAACTCTCTTTTATTTTCTTCCTGTTTATGCCTATTTCTAATTTCCAATTCTTCTCTACTAACGCCAAGCAGACCCTCTTTTTCCAGTTTCTTAGACCAGACAAATGTGGAAAGCAAATTACCATCGCCAAATGGATTATCTGTGTTTGTATAATGCAAATAATCATTATCCCAGCCCATTCTTTCCTTTCTCTTACGTTCTTTGGCCTCCTTTTTCTTTAAACGGCGTAACCTTTTCTCTTCCGGCGTTTCCGTGGCTTTCATCATTTCTTTCTGCCGCTTTCTATCCTCGACTTGTTTTTGTTGCTGTTTCTGCAGCTTTTCCAGGAGCTTCGTGGAATTTGAGGAGGAATTAGAAGAAGTAGAACTGCTGGATTGAATCGAACTTGCTACAGACGAGGACGAGGATGATCTAAAATATGTGTAAGTTACAAGGAAAATACTGCTCATCGAAAATGTAAAAAATGTGAATTGAAATTGTAAATACCTTTTCCGACTTTTATGTTTCGAAGATTTTTTACGGGATTCACGTGATTCCGAAGAATCTCTATGCTTAGATTTTTTATATTTATGATTAGGAACTTTAGAACTTTTGTGCCTCGATTTCGATCTTCTTCGACGACTGTCATATTCACCGTCACTATCTTTACGTGAAACTCTATCTTTACATCTATGCCGGTCTCTCTGGACTTTCGTTGTACTCTCATAATCTCTTCTATGAGAATATTTCTCCATTGTTACAGAATATACAATAACTCTGTATCTCTGCAGAGAAGTATTTCACTTCTACTGCGCTTAACCTCACTTCGCTAATATACTGACGCGTTAACCCTGTATGTACGCCATTACTAAATTTCGGACAGCTGATTCCGGTGCACTACGTGCATATTTCCGTTCGAGTATAATAAAATAATATAATACGATAAATATAAAAAATCTGCATATTTATATAAAACTGTAAAATAGTAATATAATAATGTCCCATCAGTTTCTTTATTTCTTCCATAGTTTTCCTCTTCCTAGACTCTCAACGACCACAGAGTATTCTTCCTCCACTCTTCTTGATAGTACATCCGTTAAACTTTCAAATTTGTGAGCATACGCTGTTGGAGGAAGGTTTTCTAAAATTTACAGTTGGTTTTTGTAGTGTTTAGTGGCGAATTACTGTTCGGGAGTTTGTGATTACTTTAAGTGGAACGAAATGCCCCACAAGATGTATTACTCGAGCAAATACTACGATGATAAATATGAGTACAGGTTGGTACAAATAACAACAGTTGTACAACGTTTGATTATCATTCGATTTTGGTCAATTGTGCCATTTTGAATCGTTTCGATGGATATACAATGTACTACTCATTGAGTTTGTATTCGCGACACATATTTTTTTTAAGCTGATCTAAAGAACAAATTTTGTCGTGGTAGAAAAATCTGTGTCGTATTTTCATATGTGTAGTCAATTGCTTTGTCCGAATTTTCAGACGTAGATGTAACGTTTCATTTAAATGGCTCTCAGGCATGCATTTTTGTTTGCTTTGCTAGCCTGTTAAGTCTTAAATGGTTCACTGTGTTCGTGAAATATTTCGCAATCACGTATGATTGTAGAGTTTTAAGAACTGACATGTGATATTCTTTTTTATACATCAAAATTAATAATATACATAAGTTGAAGAAATATCTGACAATTATAAAGAATAACGTGGCCGAGAAGGAGGAAGAAGCAAATGTAGAACTAATTATGAAGGTTTTTTTTAAATTAACATTTGTATTGTGTGATACATTAAAAAAATACTTCTTTTACGGCAGAATTTTGTTTGATAGTAAAGTGATCTAATTATATTAACCTGGGGTTTAACTTTTTTTCTATATTTATGCGGACGTAAAGATTGTACAGAAAAATATGGAAACATTTATATCACATTCTTAGTCGTTAGTATTTTGTGTATGTATGTATGTATATATATTACATGTGTATTATTTATTAGGCACGTAGTACTGCCAAAGGAAATGGTAAAATTGGTTCCAACTACTCATCTTCTTTCTGAACAAGAATGGAGAGCCATTGGTGTCCAACAAAGTCAAGGATGGGTACATTACATGATTCATAAGCCAGGTATTCCATTTTGTCTGAAATATATTATCTTTGTTTGAAATATATTAATAAATGTATAGAACAATTCTTTACAAAACTGATATTTTTCTTAAAACCTAACCATTTTTATTTCAGAGCCACACATTCTGTTGTTCAAAAGGAAAATAACGTCTCCCCCACCAGAAAATGAACAAGAATGACTCTACTGTACCAATTTGTAAATAACGCTTCAGATCATTGTTAATATTCATAAGACGACACACCTATAACGGCAATCAACTCTATTGGCTTCCAAAACTCAATATTCATATATTATACTACGATCATTTACATATATTTATATCCAGAGATTAGCTGATTCTAAAATTCAAAGTTACAAAACTTATTTTGGATCTAAATTGTTTGCTTCGACAATAGTATTCGCTACATTCATTTGCTACATATTGCCTTCCACAAATCATTCTAAAAAGTTATAAAAGTATTCTGTAAATATTTCTATAGGGCGCCCTAGTTCTTAGTTACAGTTTAAATAGTACATATATTTTGGATTTACCATAATAGCTTGGTATTTCGTTTAATGTAATTCAAGTAGATACAGTCGAGTGTTTTGATCTTTTTCTGAAAATCATAGTTTTGAAGCAGAAACAGTTATTCTGTCGAGAATTTATTGAGTAAAGAAAATTTTCATAACTTTGTGATTTACAGTGCCTTGCACAAATGTGCTGATTTAGTGAGGTATACTTCTAGTATTACATACTTAAAATAATCATTCCTTATGTTTAACAAGAATGATATATTATTAAAAAAGTGTGCCTTTAAGTTCTAAGTTCATTGAATACATAGATATTATTTTGAGATTCTATCGTTATTACTTAAGTATTAAATTCTGTGTTTCTTTTTGTACATCTTGCCATAAGATCTTTTTACACCAATCAGAATTACACAATACATTTATTTTTACATAGAATTTTATTCAGATTTTGCTCTCTAATTATTATATTTTCGGGAACATTATTTTATCAGTATTTCTCAAAACTAATTCCTATGTCTTAGTATTAGATGACTTTCACTTATTTTTAACAAATAAAACGTGTACTGTCTGTTCTTAAATAAACATGTATCATAAATATTTCAATCTTTGTTTTATTTCCCTCCGCCAAAGATTGTATGCATTACATCTGACCAATTTTATTCATCTGTATTAGAATTGTTCTTGGCACAGAGAAAAAAGTTGGTACAAACTGTAAGCCTAAACGAAAGCTACGTTTATATGGAAAATATTCGTGTATAATACTTCTTCATTTGGTCTCCTGAGCGACAAAAAAATGCGAAACAAATTTAGCCGAATACGCGAGAATGGAGAGGGGTACAGAATAATTAAAACAATCACGTGACTGACCTCAATCCAATTATACAAACACCGTCCCTAGCGGTCAAGTAATTCTCACACTAATTTTTGTAAATTGTACATTAATTAAATCATCGTTCATGGCCTGACGTACATATGTTGCGTGCTACAGTTCGTTTCACTTTTATTACATAATTTCGTTACCATTTGCACCCCGTAACAAGGAAATAGACGATTAAAG
The DNA here is from genome assembly GCA_948146005.1 of Nomada fucata. Taxonomy (NCBI): domain Eukaryota; kingdom Metazoa; phylum Arthropoda; class Insecta; order Hymenoptera; family Apidae; genus Nomada; species Nomada fucata. The sequence goes on along the minus strand of OX411280.1, from coordinate 457,376 downwards.
GAATTTGTTAAGATTAATAAAAGCGAAAAGATATGTATCGGATACAGAATCGGACGAACCACCAAACTACTATCTCGTAAATACAATAAATCTCGCTAATTGTACATACAAGCAATGCGCATATTTAAATTTAAATCGACCAAGATCCAAGTATCCGCCATGCTATATGGTGTATTTTTGTCGTTAATAGTTACTTCCCAAAATAACAACCATTTCGTAACAGTGTGTGAGCAAACATATTATCATATGTGTCGATTGCTGATGTGTCTGCCATATATGGTATAACCATTCATGCAAGTTCTCTGCATGCGTGTGTAGTTTCTCAGTTTGGTGTAAGTACACAAGATTTCGTAAACCGCGTGTATCGTGTGCGCGCGCAAGCACGCGTCCGCGTAGGATCCCTGACTTGGTGCGAAGGTACATCAGAAAAACGGCATTGAGGAGGGAGTAGATATATGTGCATGGGACCAGAGTTCGGTGAAAGGGGGCAAAAGAACTCAGGGCAACAGAGAAAGAGAGAGTGGGAACGAAATAAAATACTGAAAGCAAAGTTTGTTGGAGTGGGATAGCGATAGTTGATCTCTGACGCACACATGCTACATTCAAACGATGCGAAGGGCTCCGTTCTCATGGGCCAGCCGGCACTCCGCGAGAACAGACCGCATCGACAGTACAACGATCGCTGTCGCGGGAAGAACGACTTTCCGCGCTCTCCAAGTCGATACGTGTATCGCATCCGTATTCAAAAATTAGCACGCGCGCAACGTGCTTCGATCGCTCGACAATCGCATTGTTGAGTGCACAGTTTCTTCTATTCGTTGTCCACGATTGTAAATAGATCCTATTCATCGGGTAAGTCGATTATTCGTCTTTTTTGTTGTTTCAAATCTGTCACGGCTGTTCTGTTGTTGAGGTCAGGAACCGAGTATTTTAGATACGAAATTCTTGATACAAGCGATTAGGTATTCGACGGTAGTTCCCTACCAGTTTCGTCACTAATAACTTTACTCTTTCAATGAAAGTGCAAGTAGTAAACAATTGAGTTGCATGACAGACATCGAGAGGAAATCTTATCGTATCTCGAAGCGCTCATCTTTGCTCCGACAGTAATTGCGATTTACAGATCATTTACCAACATTCCTTAGTGTATTTGTTTCGGTATATCTACTGCGCAAGCAAGAAGGGTCGCATCTTAGAATATAGGGCACATTTCACCCTATATCATGATAGCATATACATATATGTATGTATATAATCGAGGCGTTCAAACTGACCGCGCAAAAGAATGGTCGCTCAAATATTTTATTTTGTGCTTAATGCAGAGTATATTTTGAATAAAAACAATTATATGATTTAAAAAAAGGGTTCTTCACTCCCTTAATATATCGATATAACTTTTGTAAATTAAATCTTTCTTCGATACATTTTGTCTTCGCACGAATTTTTATACTATTCTTATCTACGCATTGCATCTCTCTACTCATGCTTACTCATAGATGCGTGCTCCTTACACTGAGTTAGTAATTGCGATAATTATTAATTAATCCCGTAAATCAATACACTTTGAAAATTCTTTAAACGTTTAGAAGTTCGCGCGTTCTCGGAGTGCGACCACTTTAGTCGTGCACGGCTCGAACAAGAATGGCACGTGTATTTGGTTCTTATTCTGGTACTTTCATTTCCCCCGTGTAGGAGCGTGTGTAAATCGAATGATTCAATCGTTCTCGATAATAATGTCAAACGCCAGACCGAGTTCAGACATATTTCCTCTGCGTTTCTTTCTTCCCTCCTCTTTATTATACGCGTGCCAGCATCAGGATTTTGTCGCGATGCAACAAGACAATGCTAAATTTTTCTGCGGTACATAATTTTGTATCGGATGGAACGTAAAGGCAGATTTCCAGGACAGTTTAAACCGGTTAATACCAGTTTCTTCGAGATATACATATATGTATGTACATATATAGTACAGACGTGAATATTCGATGTGTAAATTACATTTTTATTCATTAACCGGCCGTAATAATTAGTTGGGGGAGAATTGTATTTTGGTTCTTAATCGAAACAATATTTAGATCTTCTGAGAAATTCAAGTAGGTCTCATTACGTAAACCTATCTTTCTTTGGCTGTTTTTTGTTAATGGTACATATATCTGATAGCGGATGTTGCACAAAGTAGAGAATAGACGTGAACTTAACACCATGGACTTTTTGGCTTAATTGGAACTGCTAAACAATGAAGCACCCTGGATGGTAGTCAAACTAGCAATTACCTCGTTACGAATATTTTATATCATTCGCATTACATAATAGATTACATTGTGCATCACGTTGCGCGATTAGCATGCAGGACCAACGATTCTCGTAACGCGTCCTGAAGATTGTTTTGCTTGCTAACTTTTGCAATTATGCGAATAAGTATACGCTTTGTAGTAACATTCCAACGAGACAATATTTCGCAAGTATTACGACGAAGGACAGCATAGAAATTCTGTAACAATATAAACGTAAAAAAAATAGAAAATACGTGAAATATTTTGGAACGTATTAAGAATATTATATAGTTTATAAAACTATTTCCATTCGGTGAAACTGGCTCTGAATGCAGTGCGCACAATACCTTTGATATTATATTACAATTATGTGAATTACCAGAATTGAAATTCATTAATTCAAAATTTAGGAATATCATTACGTTCTATTGATATTAATTAATATTGAACGATAAAAATAATGGGGACACGCAAATATGTTAATTGCATTACAGAACAATAATTCGCGTAAGATAAGGAGTGTAATTACGGTTGTCGTCTACCAGGGGCACTGACCATCGTCGTTCAGGGTCCACTTATTACGTGAAAAAATGATCAACCCAATTATCTGCAGTTCAATCACACATGAATCAGTGCTTACGTTGAAAAAGCGGCAATCCATTCCACAGTATTTTAATCATCTCCAACTTCACGCGCACATATTCACGTTATCACGATGTCTTACAATTTGTGCAAATATTTTAATAATCGCTGGTAGAAACAAGGACGACGGTACGTTTCGACAGACTGATATAAAAAAAAGATAATAAAATATTTAGGGTGGTGACTCCGTGATGTACATGCAATGTCATTTGCTGTTTCATGTATCATGTGCTAAGTAATATTTTATTATCATGTCGGGAGAAAAGTTTGCGCAATGTATGTATTTCTGCGAAATCACAATGTTCAGTCGAAATACATGTACAGATTTGCGCATGTACATTGATTTCGCGACTACGCCAGACTGTGCTAAAAGTTTAATCGCTATCCATTTCTCTTCTTTTCCCTAAGATAACGAAGAGAAAAAAAAGGAGCGACATGGCGCATCCCAGAAAATGGAAAAGTTGCATGTCGAAAAATATGCTAACACTGCTCACAATACTGGCAGTAGTAATCGGCGTTATTGTCGGTTTTATCTTGAGAAACGCCAAAGATGAGCCATGGACGAAACGGGAGATTATGTATATACAATTTCCCGGAGACATTTTTCTTCGAATGCTGAAGGGCCTTATATTACCCTTAATCGTTGCCAGCATCATTAGCGCAATCGGTGGTTTGGATCTCAGTCTATCCGGTAATTATGCATATGGCTCGTTTGGGAGAATATTTTAGGTAAACGATTACTTATGCAGAGTGAATCGCGTGGGCGTGCAAACTTGTTTACGCGAAGAAGGTTGGTTCGGTGTAGCATAGATTACTGGTATTTTCTGATGCGACTTGATTCAGAACGAGAAAGAGAATTACACATATGTAAATAGATAATGGGAACAATTTCCATAACAGATGTCCATTCTCTATCTTTTTTAATTATAGACTTGTGAGCACTAATGACTGGAAGATTTCAAAAAATCTGAAATACCTCGGATATTCGAGGATTCTTCCGATCGTAACGTGACTTTATGTCCCGCGATAAACGTCCCAGCAGAGATGCATTTCTTTTTTGCAGCATTGTTATAAGATTAGGATTAAATTGTTAAATGTATCTGATTTATAGGAAGGATTGGTATAAGATCGATTTATTATTATGCATCGACGACTATATCCGCCGTAATCCTTGGAATAATTTTGGTCTTGATTATAAGACCCGGAGAATTCAGTTCACACGGCTTAGTCACAAAGGAAGGTATAGCGCCGCCTAGAGATGTTACAACCGCAGATACGATATTAGATTTGGTCAGGTATAATTATAAATAAATCACTTTCCTTCTTATTCGTAATAGAAAACCCTTTTTACAAGATTGTATTTTTCGTTTAGAAATGTGTTTCCACCAAATCTAGTACAAGCGTGCATTGCACAGGTATGTTGAGTTTCGAATAACAATGATGTTACCGCAATTGAATTATATGTTAATTAATTCATCTTCGGTTCTAGTATCGCACAATATTAGTACGGCCCGAAAATACCACAGGAGGTAAATAAATTTCTGCATGCTTTGACTAATCTATACATATATCGTAAATCATTTGAACATTTCTTCCTTTTTTAGTAACATTACAGGAATGGGATATAACTCATGAATACGGAGATGGAACAAATACCTTGGGCTTGGTTGTATTTGGAATTGTGTTTGGAATAGCGCTCAGTAAAATGGGCGAAGCTGGAAAACCGCTCTTATCTTTCTTTGATACTTTATCTGAAGCAACAATGCTTATTACTAAATGGGTCATATGGTAAAAAAAAAAAGATACACAATACGCTCTTTATTCAACACGTTCGTATAGAAAAATTCACTCGTGCGTATCGTTCGCCCACAGGGTATCTCCAATTGGTGTTCTTTTCCTTGTTACTTCGAAACTCCTAGAAATTGAGGATATCGGTGCCATTGTTGGACAATTAGGTTTATATTTTGTCACAGTATTACTAGGTTTGATTATTCATGGCTGTGGAACTCTTTCCCTCATATTCTTTATTTGTACCAGACAACTGCCATTTAAAATGATAGGAAAGATGGGCCAAGTTCTAGCGACAGCATTCGGCACTTCGTCGAGGTAAATTTGCCCGATTTTGATAAATCTATGCAGAAAGCACCACAGAGAATGCTTCAAGTTTAACACGAATCTTCTTTTTATGAATGCAGCACGGCTACATTGCCGGTAACGATACAATGTTTAGATAATATGGGTGTAGATCCAAGAGTGACAAGGTTTGTTGTTCCAATTGGTGCTACCATTAATATGGATGGAACTGCATTATACGAAGCAGTTGCTGCAATTTTTATAGCACAAGTTAGAAATATTCCGCTGTCCCTCGGCAACGTGATTGGTGTTAGGTAGTTATTTAGTTAAATAATCCAGGGGATGCGTTATTGTAATTTCTATCCTCTCAACGTTTTAATTTCCATTTATAGTATTACGGCAACTGCAGCGAGCATAGGTGCTGCTGGTATCCCACAAGCTGGTCTGGTCACAATGGTCATGGTGCTAGATACCGTAGGTCTACCGGCTGAAGATGTAACACTTATTATTGCAGTAGATTGGCTCTTGTATGTATTTAATTTTGTCTGCCCCGAGTTGAATCTATTCTTGTCTGCGTTACTAATAATTATTTTCTATTTTATAGGGATCGCTTCCGAACGACGATAAATGTTATGTGCGATGCACTAGGTGCTTACGTTGTTGAACACATGAGCAAGGCAGAACTCGAAGCAAGTGCAAACGCGCAAGAGGAAACAATTGAATTAGCCAGAGTGAGGAAAGCAGATGTATAATGCATTGCATCTGTTGTTACAATTTTGCCATATTATAATATTACGAACACAAATTTACCGTGTTGTGTAATATTTTTTCTATACTTCATAGTCAATAATTTGTACTCTAATCTATACTCACGCCGACTCAAATTCTATGTTATATTTTAAGCCAATATAAGTTATTATATGTATACCTACGAAATATTGCACTTAACAGGATACTTATTTAGATACTTAAAGAAAAGGAATCGTTATTATAATATTTTTATAATGTACTTTAAAAAGTTCTGCAACTAATGACTCATTTTGACCTTCGCGTGTGTATTAAATGCATTGTTTTGGTTTTTTATTTGTAAAAGTACTATATTGCAGTTACTATTCATGGAAAAATCGGTGCATTACATGAACTGTAATACGGAAACATTCCATATACATATATAAGAGTATACATATATACATACATGTACACACACACACACACACACACACACACACACACACACACACACACACACACACACATTGAATACAACAAATATAAAAATTATGTACCATACTGCTCTTGAATGTTTCATTTCTGTACATATATAGTATTTATTACACAGATTTAATTAATATAATCTTAAGGAACAATCGTTTCTGAGTACAAAAAAAAAAATGTACGTTCTAAACTTCTTTTATAATTAAAATGTACATGTATTTCAATTTATGAATTTCCAATGAAATCTCTTATTCAAAGTATACAAAATATACTGCTTTAATTGTAAACATATACCTTCCAGATTATGTCAATCTGTATTTACATGTTTTAGGCAACACTTTTGTATCATCATTATGTCTAAAAGAATTTAACGCCTTGATTATCATCGAATAATATTAATTCTGCCCTTTTGTTTGCCTCCAATGTTCGAAGAGCTCTGATCAATACTTCTGTATCGAGCCCATGAAATTCTGAAAAATAAAAGACACCCATTGTACAATAACAAGATCATTCTCTGCATATTAATTGAACACACCCAACCATTATCCAAGTATGTACCCTGATTTGTTGTATCTTCGCCTTGATTCAACTCGAATAAAGTGCATACAGAACCATTGAGTCCATTCTCTTGTGCCCAGTTATAAATAATATCCCCCCATTCCTCCAGAGTGTGCCAATAAACCAGCCATCTCTGTTTTGTTTTATCCAATGGACTTGCATTTCCTGATTTTGCTAATTCCTCTAACACTAGCGAAACAACATCCGACGGTAGCTTTCCTATTAGACGTATTAAGGAATATGTTTGGTCAGGTATTAAATTGGTCGTTCCAATGATTTGTTGTTGGTCAAAGGATACGATTAATTGTTGCATTATTAAATAACGGGCTTGAATGCACTTCCCTTACGTCTACAATAGCTTGTTTTGTAGCGCAATAATATTCTAATATCAAGCTTCTCCATGCTGCCAATTGTTTAGCTCTAGTACCCGTATGAGGTTGAAGGCTGACAAAATATATGTATTATTGCTAATAAATCAATTAATTTGTATATGTTTTGTCGGGATGAAAGGTGTAAAATAAAATACCCTAAATAAAAACGTATGTTCCATTGCGATTTAGAATTAAATAAAAGAGACATAACCTATTGTCACTTACGTGAAAAAAGGGGGAAAACTATATTGCCATGGCCATTCGATGTCTGCCATTATTGAAAAGCTATTAAGAAGCTTATATAAATCATATAATTGAACGAATAATTATATGCTTTCGATGTTTATGACAGTTTTGACAATACTGCATCGGAATGTATTTATAAGCATGACGCTTCTGTTACACGTGAATCCGATTCATTGTTAGTTTAGTTGTGCGACTTATCATTTTGCAACCAGCGTTTACCAATAATTACAACCGAGGTTTTTGCAAGGACTAAAGAACATAAAATATTTCTAGATACATAAGAAAATAAGGGAACGTGGAATTGAAGAGAACGAAGAGAATGTATTGAAAATTTTTAGGTTTCTCCGATCGAGATATTTTTTACAATTTTTATTAAAAAAATAATCGTTGTACAAGTAGTATTTTATCGTTCTTATTTGTAAAGTAGCAAAGTCGTACAAATAGTGTAAACATTATAAAATACAATAGTGTAAAATAAACCTATAAATAAACTTATTATTATTTAGTTTTGTGTTGTCCAACGTATTAGTTCGACGTTATTTTCGTAAAAGTATACGAACATTGTAAAATAGATTATTATATCTTTCAAAAGCAATGGCTTATGTACTACATTTTCAAATGCTTATAAATGATTATATATTGATTTTGATAATATATGCCTTCGGTTTCAAAGTCTCTATACGGTCTTATACTAGCGTATGGATTTCTTTCAAAGAAAGTATACTTTATTTGACTACCCAGTATTTTATTAAGTATCATCGATTCCCTTTCTGTTTCCAATAATGTATAAGATGTTAGAATAAGTGGACAATTCTGTTTAGCTATCGTTTGTATAGATTGTGCCCATGTGTCTTGTTCAAACTTGCATTCATCAAATTCATGCATCCCAGGATTGTATGCGACAATAAAGTTTGGTTTCGCGTATAAATCACTTTGTACATAAGTTTCATAAAGTGTATCGAACATATGAATTGAAAGCTGTTTGTTGTTGTCCTTGGAATCCTTACAAAGATTCAACGATGAAAAATCTGGAGACAACTCCGGTCCTATGAATAAAAGCATTACCGTTTCTATACATGGCAGCCAATGTAATAAAATTTCCCAAAGTATCATGCCGACTGTGTCAATCATATTTGCGCCGATAATATGAATAGTAACGCTATTATCCTTAAAAATATATCTTAACTTTTGTATCATGTAAAGAAACGTTAAAGGCCGTGTAAGATACTCGGAATTAATGATTGCATTTTTTTCCTCTGATATCTCTGCATCTGCTTCTGATAGAATATAAGCATTTATAAAATCATTTATATTCTCCGGCAAATCGACATAGTTAATATGGCATGGTACTTTAATTCTAGGGATAGATCTGTTGTACGTTATTGCCATCATATCTAAGTCAAAGCATAATTTTGTAAGGTAACAGACGCCGTGCATCCCTTCCCCTTTGTGCTTCGTGCAAAAGCTTGCGTTTGGACAATTGGGACAATCTTGAAGAACTTTTGCATCTTGTACGTGACATACGTTACAGGATCTAAGAAACTTAAACATCTCCTCTTCATAATGGACTAATCTTCTACCAATTTGCAGCGCTACTATCAACATAAAATTCATTTTATATTCCACCCATTTTTCCATATTAAGATTTTGTTCGTTATTTAAAAAGTTCGAGAGTATGTTATTTGTTAATACGTTGCATATCGCATTGCACAGCTCCTTGTGATGCGGCCAGTGTTCCTTTTGATGTTCTTTAGAACAGTAAGAAATCATTTTGCAATTCCCACATCTTCTCAATGAGATTTCACGACCGAGTTTTTTACAAATGTGACATGCATTTGGATAAAAGAAAAAGTTATGCAAAATATCCATCATCCATTCGAAATTTGGTATAAAAATGTATGGGTGTTAGCTCCTGTTACTTTTCTAAAATAAATTATATTAGCGGGAGAAAATCGTTAATTACTCATTATCCATGATAAATTTGTACACCTTTCGGATTCTGGACTAAACTACGGACATTCTAAAACATAATTCATTAAAAAAATCATGCCCAGAAGCCGAGAAATTGGCATGCACGCAAAATGTGTATGGTTTATAATTTGACAGCTACGTAGCATATGTGGCACCATCTATTGGTTGGATGTCGGAACTAGCCGAAAGTTAATAGGATAACAGAATGCCAGTGGAGGTCGGAGCCAGAAAGAGCTAGCAGACTGTGGGAGAAGGACAGCGAGCGGTATACTACTCTGGTTCTGATTCGCCAGAATACAGACAAGGAGAGAACCATTGACAAAAAGGACGGAAATATTGCTAGCTGTTAAGCTCCGCCTCCTTATAGAATAATTATATTGGCGGGGATAAATCGCTAATTACTCATTATCCACAAATAATTTATGCACTTTTGCGATTGTAGAATAAATTACGAACCTTCTCGAATATTCTCGTATATAATTTAGCATAATTTCATGCTTAAATAAAGAAATATTAACAATTGCTCACAGTAATTAATTATTCGATAACAGTCTGTGAACAAGATCAATCTGCAATCACAGAAGCTTCCTTGAACTGTCTACTTTTATGATTGCTTCTGTTTGCTTAAGACCCTGGCTTCCTTCCTGTACCAACTTTTCTACTGTTTTGTTTAAAACAAACAATATTTCAACGACATGTGTACAGGCTATATATCATACGCGTAGTAAGTAACGTAATACCAATTATTTAATAATTAACGATTTCCTGCAGTTCATTGACGATGTTCTGTGCATGGATTAACAAGTATACAGTCCAAGGAAGCTTCTCTGATTGCAGGTTGAACTTCTTTGCTGACTGTCATCGAATAATTAATTGTTTATTCTTGCACGGGTCGAGCTGCAATCCGTACTCGTGCGCGATTGAACAATTACTAATCCCTAGTCATTTAAGCAAAGAATGATGCAATGTGATATACGAGAAAGTTGGTGAAGCTTCATAGAATATTCCCCGATTACAAAGGTGCATAATTTAATCGTGGATAATGAGTAATTAGCGATTTTTCACCGCCAATGTAAATTTTGCATAAGGGGGCGGGGCGCAACTGCTAGCATTCTCTCCGTCCTGCTTTGGACTGGTGCGTTCCTTGTCTAGCCTGGCGTAGCAGGCGCCGCATAAACAAGAGTTATTAAACTGTTTTTCTGTCCTTCTCCCACAGTCTCCTTTCTCTTTCTGGCACCGACTTCCACTGTCATTCTATAATCCTAATACCAGCCGGCGATTTTCAGCCCGAAAATACTGCTCGGTAGTGACGTCACGTAACCTACGTAGGCCGTACAGTGCCTGCCGACGAATACGTGTTAATTAATCGTACTTCAATAGCAAAAAGAATGCCCTCAGAGTAATGAAATATGTACTTTTATGATTGCTTCTGTTTGCTTAAGTCCCTGGCTTCCTTCCTGTACCAATTTTTCTACTGTTTTGTTTAAAACAAACAATATTTCAACGACATGTATACAGGCTGTATATCATACGCGTAGTAAGTAACGTAATACCGATTATTCATCAATTACAGATTTCCTACAATTAATTAATAATGTTCTGTGCTTGGATTAACAAGTATACAGTCCAAGGAAACTTCTCTGATTGCAGGTTGAACTTCTTTACTGACTGTCATCGAATAATTAATTGTTTATTCTTGCACGGGTCGAGCTGCAATCCGTACTCGTGCGCGATTGAACAATTACTAATACCTAGTCATTTAAGCAAAGAATGATGCAATGTGATATACGAGAAAGTTGGTGAAGCTTCATAGAATATTCCCCGATTACAAAGGTGCATAATTTAATCGTGGATAATGAGTAATTAGCGATTTTTCACCGCCAATGTAAATTTTGCATAAGGGGGCGGGGCGCAACTGCTAGCATTCTCTCCGTCCTGCTTTGGACTGGTGCGTTCCTTGTCTAGCCTGGCGTAGCAGGCGCCGCATAAACAAGAGTTATTAAACTGTTTTTCTGTCCTTCTCCCACAGTCTCCTTTCTCTTTCTGGCACCGACTTCCACTGTCATTCTATAATCCTAATACCAACCGGCGATTTTCAGCCCGAAAATACTGCTCGGTAGTGACGTCACGTAACCTACGTAGGCCGTACAGTGCCTGCCGACGAATACGTGTTAATTAATCGTACTTCAATAGCAAAAAGAATGCCCTCAGAGTAATGAAATATGTACTTTTATGATTGCTTCTGTTTGCTTAAGTCCCTGGCTTCCTTCCTGTACCAATTTTTCTACTGTTTTGTTTAAAACAAACAATATTTCAACGACATGTGTACAGGCTGTATATCATACGCGTAGTAAGTAACGTAATACCGATTATTCATCAATTACAGATTTCCTACAATTAATTAATAATGTTCTGTGCTTGGATTAACAAGTATACAGTCCAAGGAAACTTCTCTGATTGCAGGTTGAACTTCTTTACTGACTGTCATCGAATAATTAATTGTTTATTCTTGCACGGGTCGAGCTGCAATCCGTACTCGTGCGCGATTGAACAATTACTAATACCTAGTCATTTAAGCAAAGAATGATGCAATGTGATATACGAGAAAGTTGGTGAAGCTTCATAGAATATTCCCCGATTACAAAGGTGCATAATTTAATCGTGGATAATGAGTAATTAGCGATTTTTCACCGCCAATGTAAATTTTGCATAAGGGGGCGGGGCGCAACTGCTAGCATTCTCTCCGTCCTGCTTTGGACTGGTGCGTTCCTTGTCTAGCCTGGCGTAGCAGGCGCCGCATAAACAAGAGTTATTTAACTGTTTTTCTGTCCTTCTCCCACAGTCTCCTTTCTCTTTCTGGCACCGACTTCCACTGTCATTCTATAATCCTAATACCAGCCGGCGATTTTCAGCCCGAAAATACTGCTCGGTAGTGACGTCACGTAACCTACGTAGGCCGTACAGTGCCTGCCGACGAATACGTGTTAATTAATCGTACTTCAATAGCAAAAAGAATGCCCTCAGAGTAATGAAATATGTACTTTTATGATTGCTTCTGTTTGCTTAAGTCCCTGGCTTCCTTCCTGTACCAATTTTTCTACTGTTTTGTTTAAAACAAACAATATTTCAACGACATGTATACAGGCTGTATATCATACGCGTAGTAAGTAACGTAATACCGATTATTCATCAATTACAGATTTCCTACAATTAATTAATAATGTTCTGTGCTTGGATTAACAAGTATACAGTCCAAGGAAACTTCTCTGATTGCAGGTTGAACTTCTTTACTGACTGTCATCGAATAATTAATTGTTTATTCTTGCACGGGTCGAGCTGCAATCCGTACTCGTGCGCGATTGAACAATTACTAATACCTAGTCATTTAAGCAAAGAATGATGCAATGTGATATACGAGAAAGTTGGTGAAGCTTCATAGAATATTCCCCGATTACAAAGGTGCATAATTTAATCGTGGATAATGAGTAATTAGCGATTTTTCACCGCCAATGTAAATTTTGCATAAGGGGGCGGGGCGCAACTGCTAGCATTCTCTCCGTCCTGCTTTGGACTGGTGCGTTCCTTGTCTAGCCTGGCGTAGCAGGCGCCGCATAAACAAGAGTTATTAAACTGTTTTTCTGTCCTTCTCCCACAGTCTCCTTTCTCTTTCTGGCACCGACTTCCACTGTCATTCTATAATCCTAATACCAGCCGGCGATTTTCAGCCCGAAAATACTGCTCGGTAGTGACGTCACGTAACCTACGTAGGCCGCACAGTGCCTGCCGACGAATACGTGTTAATTAATCGTACTTCAATAGCAAAAAGAATGCCCTCAGAGTAATGAAATATGTACTTTTATGATTGCTTCTGTTTGCTTAAGACCCTGGCTTCCTTCCTGTACCAATTTTTCTACTGTTTTGTTTAAAACAAACAATATTTCAACGACATGTGTACAGGCTATAAATCATACGCGTAGTAAGTAACGTAATACCAATTATTTAATAATTAACGATTTCCTGCAGTTCATTGACGATGTTCTGTGCATGGATTAACAAGTATACAGTCCAAGGAAGCTTCTCTGATTGCAGGTTGAACTTCTTTGCTGACTGTCATCGAATAATTAATTGTTTATTCTTGCACGGGTCGAGCTGCAATCCGTACTCGTGCGCGATTGAACAATTACTAATACCTAGTCATTTAAGCAAAGAATGATGCAATGTGATATACGAGAAAGTTGGTGAAGCTTCATAGAATATTCCCCGATTACAAAGGTGCATAATTTAATCGTGGATAATGAGTAATTAGCGATTTTTCACCGCCAATGTAAATTTTGCATAAGGGGGCGGGGCGCAACTGCTAGCATTCTCTCCGTCCTGCTTTGGACTGGTGCGTTCCTTGTCTAGCCTGGCGTAGCAGGCGCCGCATAAACAAGAGTTATTAAACTGTTTTTCTGTCCTTCTCCCACAGTCTCCTTTCTCTTTCTGGCACCGACTTCCACTGTCATTCTATAATCCTAATACCAGCCGGCGATTTTCAGCCCGAAAATACTGCTCGGTAGTGACGTCACGTAACCTACGTAGGCCGCACAGTGCCTGCCGACGAATACGTGTTAATTAATCGTACTTCAATAGCAAAAAGAATGCCCTCAGAGTAATGAAATATGTACTTTTATGATTGCTTCTGTTTGCTTAAGACCCTGGCTTCCTTCCTGTACCAATTTTTCTACTGTTTTGTTTAAAACAAACAATATTTCAACGACATGTGTACAGGCTATAAATCATACGCGTAGTAAGTAACGTAATACCAATTATTTAATAATTAACGATTTCCTGCAGTTCATTGACGATGTTCTGTGCATGGATTAACAAGTATACAGTCCAAGGAAGCTTCTCTGATTGCAGGTTGAACTTCTTTGCTGACTGTCATCGAATAATTAATTGTTTATTCTTGCACGGGTCGAGCTGCAATCCGTACTCGTGCGCGATTGAACAATTACTAATACCTAGTCATTTAAGCAAAGAATGATGCAATGTGATATACGAGAAAGTTGGTGAAGCTTCATAGAATATTCCCCGATTACAAAGGTGCATAATTTAATCGTGGATAATGAGTAATTAGCGATTTTTCACCGCCAATGTAAATTTTGCATAAGGGGGCGGGGCGCAACTGCTAGCATTCTCTCCGTCCTGCTTTGGACTGGTGCGTTCCTTGTCTAGCCTGGCGTAGCAGGCGCCGCATAAACAAGAGTTATTTAACTGTTTTTCTGTCCTTCTCCCACAGTCTCCTTTCTCTTTCTGGCACCGACTTCCACTGTCATTCTATAATCCTAATACCAGCCGGCGATTTTCAGCCCGAAAATACTGCTCGGTAGTGACGTCACGTAACCTACGTAGGCCGTACAGTGCCTGCCGACGAATACGTGTTAATTAATCGTACTTCAATAGCAAAAAGAATGCCCTCAGAGTAATGAAATATGTACTTTTATGATTGCTTCTGTTTGCTTAAGTCCCTGGCTTCCTTCCTGTACCAATTTTTCTACTGTTTTGTTTAAAACAAACAATATTTCAACGACATGTGTACAGGCTGTATATCATACGCGTAGTAAGTAACGTAATACCGATTATTCATCAATTACAGATTTCCTACAATTAATTAATAATGTTCTGTGCTTGGATTAACAAGTATACAGTCCAAGGAAACTTCTCTGATTGCAGGTTGAACTTCTTTACTGACTGTCATCGAATAATTAATTGTTTATTCTTGCACGGGTCGAGCTGCAATCCGTACTCGTGCGCGATTGAACAATTACTAATACCTAGTCATTTAAGCAAAGAATGATGCAATGTGATATACGAGAAAGTTGGTGAAGCTTCATAGAATATTCCCCGATTACAAAGGTGCATAATTTAATCGTGGATAATGAGTAATTAGCGATTTTTCACCGCCAATATAAATTTTGCATAAGGGGGCGGGGCGCAACTGCTAGCATTCTCTCCGTCCTGCTTTGGACTGGTGCGTTCCTTGTCTAGCCTGGCGTAGCAGGCGCCGCATAAACAAGAGTTATTAAACTGTTTTTCTGTCCTTCTCCCACAGTCTCCTTTCTCTTTCTGGCACCGACTTCCACTGTCATTCTATAATCCTAATACCAGCCGGCGATTTTCAGCCCGAAAATACTGCTCGGTAGTGACGTCACGTAACCTACGTAGGCCGTACAGTGCCTGCCGACGAATACGTGTTAATTAATCGTACTTCAATAGCAAAAAGAATGCCCTCAGAGTAATGAAATATGTACTTTTATGATTGCTTCTGTTTGCTTAAGACCCTGGCTTCCTTCCTGTACCAATTTTTCTACTGTTTTGTTTAAAACAAACAATATTTCAACGACATGTGTACAGGCTATATATCATACGCGTAGTAAGTAACGTAATAACAATTATTTAATAATTAACGATTTCCTGCAGTTCATTGACGATGTTCCGTGCATGGATTAACAAGTATACAGTCCAAGGAAGCTTCTCTGATTGCAGGTTGAACTTCTTTGCTGACTGTCATCGAATAATTAATTGTTTATTCTTGCACGGGTCGAGCTGCAATCCGTACTCGTGCGCGATTGAACAATTACTAATACCTAGTCATTTAAGCAAAGAATGATGCAATGTGATATACGAGAAAGTTGGTGAAGCTTCATAGAATATTCCCCGATTACAAAGGTGCATAATTTAATCGTGGATAATGAGTAATTAGCGATTTTTCACCGCCAATGTAAATTTTGCATAAGGGGGCGGGGCGCAACTGCTAGCATTCTCTCCGTCCTGCTTTGGACTGGTGCGTTCCTTGTCTAGCCTGGCGTAGCAGGCGCCGCATAAACAAGAGTTATTTAACTGTTTTTCTGTCCTTCTCCCACAGTCTCCTTTCTCTTTCTGGCACCGACTTCCACTGTCATTCTATAATCCTAATACCAGCCGGCGATTTTCAGCCCGAAAATACTGCTCGGTAGTGACGTCACGTAACCTACGTAGGCCGTACAGTGCCTGCCGACGAATACGTGTTAATTAATCGTACTTCAATAGCAAAAAGAATGCCCTCAGAGTAATGAAATATGTACTTTTATGATTGCTTCTGTTTGCTTAAGTCCCTGGCTTCCTTCCTGTACCAATTTTTCTACTGTTTTGTTTAAAACAAACAATATTTCAACGACATGTATACAGGCTGTATATCATACGCGTAGTAAGTAACGTAATACCGATTATTCATCAATTACAGATTTCCTACAATTAATTAATAATGTTCTGTGCTTGGATTAACAAGTATACAGTCCAAGGAAACTTCTCTGATTGCAGGTTGAACTTCTTTACTGACTGTCATCGAATAATTAATTGTTTATTCTTGCACGGGTCGAGCTGCAATCCGTACTCGTGCGCGATTGAACAATTACTAATACCTAGTCATTTAAGCAAAGAATGATGCAATGTGATATACGAGAAAGTTGGTGAAGCTTCATAGAATATTCCCCGATTACAAAGGTGCATAATTTAATCGTGGATAATGAGTAATTAGCGATTTTTCACCGCCAATGTAAATTTTGCATAAGGGGGCGGGGCGCAACTGCTAGCATTCTCTCCGTCCTGCTTTGGACTGGTGCGTTCCTTGTCTAGCCTGGCGTAGCAGGCGCCGCATAAACAAGAGTTATTAAACTGTTTTTCTGTCCTTCTCCCACAGTCTCCTTTCTCTTTCTGGCACCGACTTCCACTGTCATTCTATAATCCTAATACCAACCGGCGATTTTCAGCCCGAAAATACTGCTCGGTAGTGACGTCACGTAACCTACGTAGGCCGTACAGTGCCTGCCGACGAATACGTGTTAATTAATCGTACTTCAATAGCAAAAAGAATGCCCTCAGAGTAATGAAATATGTACTTTTATGATTGCTTCTGTTTGCTTAAGTCCCTGGCTTCCTTCCTGTACCAATTTTTCTACTGTTTTGTTTAAAACAAACAATATTTCAACGACATGTGTACAGGCTGTATATCATACGCGTAGTAAGTAACGTAATACCGATTATTCATCAATTACAGATTTCCTACAATTAATTAATAATGTTCTGTGCTTGGATTAACAAGTATACAGTCCAAGGAAACTTCTCTGATTGCAGGTTGAACTTCTTTACTGACTGTCATCGAATAATTAATTGTTTATTCTTGCACGGGTCGAGCTGCAATCCGTACTCGTGCGCGATTGAACAATTACTAATACCTAGTCATTTAAGCAAAGAATGATGCAATGTGATATACGAGAAAGTTGGTGAAGCTTCATAGAATATTCCCCGATTACAAAGGTGCATAATTTAATCGTGGATAATGAGTAATTAGCGATTTTTCACCGCCAATGTAAATTTTGCATAAGGGGGCGGGGCGCAACTGCTAGCATTCTCTCCGTCCTGCTTTGGACTGGTGCGTTCCTTGTCTAGCCTGGCGTAGCAGGCGCCGCATAAACAAGAGTTATTTAACTGTTTTTCTGTCCTTCTCCCACAGTCTCCTTTCTCTTTCTGGCACCGACTTCCACTGTCATTCTATAATCCTAATACCAGCCGGCGATTTTCAGCCCGAAAATACTGCTCGGTAGTGACGTCACGTAACCTACGTAGGCCGTACAGTGCCTGCCGACGAATACGTGTTAATTAATCGTACTTCAATAGCAAAAAGAATGCCCTCAGAGTAATGAAATATGTACTTTTATGATTGCTTCTGTTTGCTTAAGTCCCTGGCTTCCTTCCTGTACCAATTTTTCTACTGTTTTGTTTAAAACAAACAATATTTCAACGACATGTGTACAGGCTGTATATCATACGCGTAGTAAGTAACGTAATACCGATTATTCATCAATTACAGATTTCCTACAATTAATTAATAATGTTCTGTGCTTGGATTAACAAGTATACAGTCCAAGGAAACTTCTCTGATTGCAGGTTGAACTTCTTTACTGACTGTCATCGAATAATTAATTGTTTATTCTTGCACGGGTCGAGCTGCAATCCGTACTCGTGCGCGATTGAACAATTACTAATACCTAGTCATTTAAGCAAAGAATGATGCAATGTGATATACGAGAAAGTTGGTGAAGCTTCATAGAATATTCCCCGATTACAAAGGTGCATAATTTAATCGTGGATAATGAGTAATTAGCGATTTTTCACCGCCAATATAAATTTTGCATAAGGGGGCGGGGCGCAACTGCTAGCATTCTCTCCGTCCTGCTTTGGACTGGTGCGTTCCTTGTCTAGCCTGGCGTAGCAGGCGCCGCATAAACAAGAGTTATTAAACTGTTTTTCTGTCCTTCTCCCACAGTCTCCTTTCTCTTTCTGGCACCGACTTCCACTGTCATTCTATAATCCTAATACCAGCCGGCGATTTTCAGCCCGAAAATACTGCTCGGTAGTGACGTCACGTAACCTACGTAGGCCGTACAGTGCCTGCCGACGAATACGTGTTAATTAATCGTACTTCAATAGCAAAAAGAATGCCCTCAGAGTAATGAAATATGTACTTTTATGATTGCTTCTGTTTGCTTAAGACCCTGGCTTCCTTCCTGTACCAATTTTTCTACTGTTTTGTTTAAAACAAACAATATTTCAACGACATGTGTACAGGCTATATATCATACGCGTAGTAAGTAACGTAATAACAATTATTTAATAATTAACGATTTCCTGCAGTTCATTGACGATGTTCCGTGCATGGATTAACAAGTATACAGTCCAAGGAAGCTTCTCTGATTGCAGGTTGAACTTCTTTGCTGACTGTCATCGAATAATTAATTGTTTATTCTTGCACGGGTCGAGCTGCAATCCGTACTCGTGCGCGATTGAACAATTACTAATACCTAGTCATTTAAGCAAAGAATGATGCAATGTGATATACGAGAAAGTTGGTGAAGCTTCATAGAATATTCCCCGATTACAAAGGTGCATAATTTAATCGTGGATAATGAGTAATTAGCGATTTTTCACCGCCAATGTAAATTTTGCATAAGGGGGCGGGGCGCAACTGCTAGCATTCTCTCCGTCCTGCTTTGGACTGGTGCGTTCCTTGTCTAGCCTGGCGTAGCAGGCGCCGCATAAACAAGAGTTATTTAACTGTTTTTCTGTCCTTCTCCCACAGTCTCCTTTCTCTTTCTGGCACCGACTTCCACTGTCATTCTATAATCCTAATACCAGCCGGCGATTTTCAGCCCGAAAATACTGCTCGGTAGTGACGTCACGTAACCTACGTAGGCCGTACAGTGCCTGCCGACGAATACGTGTTAATTAATCGTACTTCAATAGCAAAAAGAATGCCCTCAGAGTAATGAAATATGTACTTTTATGATTGCTTCTGTTTGCTTAAGTCCCTGGCTTCCTTCCTGTACCAATTTTTCTACTGTTTTGTTTAAAACAAACAATATTTCAACGACATGTATACAGGCTGTATATCATACGCGTAGTAAGTAACGTAATACCGATTATTCATCAATTACAGATTTCCTACAATTAATTAATAATGTTCTGTGCTTGGATTAACAAGTATACAGTCCAAGGAAACTTCTCTGATTGCAGGTTGAACTTCTTTACTGACTGTCATCGAATAATTAATTGTTTATTCTTGCACGGGTCGAGCTGCAATCCGTACTCGTGCGCGATTGAACAATTACTAATACCTAGTCATTTAAGCAAAGAATGATGCAATGTGATATACGAGAAAGTTGGTGAAGCTTCATAGAATATTCCCCGATTACAAAGGTGCATAATTTAATCGTGGATAATGAGTAATTAGCGATTTTTCACCGCCAATGTAAATTTTGCATAAGGGGGCGGGGCGCAACTGCTAGCATTCTCTCCGTCCTGCTTTGGACTGGTGCGTTCCTTGTCTAGCCTGGCGTAGCAGGCGCCGCATAAACAAGAGTTATTAAACTGTTTTTCTGTCCTTCTCCCACAGTCTCCTTTCTCTTTCTGGCACCGACTTCCACTGTCATTCTATAATCCTAATACCAACCGGCGATTTTCAGCCCGAAAATACTGCTCGGTAGTGACGTCACGTAACCTACGTAGGCCGTACAGTGCCTGCCGACGAATACGTGTTAATTAATCGTACTTCAATAGCAAAAAGAATGCCCTCAGAGTAATGAAATATGTACTTTTATGATTGCTTCTGTTTGCTTAAGTCCCTGGCTTCCTTCCTGTACCAATTTTTCTACTGTTTTGTTTAAAACAAACAATATTTCAACGACATGTGTACAGGCTGTATATCATACGCGTAGTAAGTAACGTAATACCGATTATTCATCAATTACAGATTTCCTACAATTAATTAATAATGTTCTGTGCTTGGATTAACAAGTATACAGTCCAAGGAAACTTCTCTGATTGCAGGTTGAACTTCTTTACTGACTGTCATCGAATAATTAATTGTTTATTCTTGCACGGGTCGAGCTGCAATCCGTACTCGTGCGCGATTGAACAATTACTAATACCTAGTCATTTAAGCAAAGAATGATGCAATGTGATATACGAGAAAGTTGGTGAAGCTTCATAGAATATTCCCCGATTACAAAGGTGCATAATTTAATCGTGGATAATGAGTAATTAGCGATTTTTCACCGCCAATGTAAATTTTGCATAAGGGGGCGGGGCGCAACTGCTAGCATTCTCTCCGTCCTGCTTTGGACTGGTGCGTTCCTTGTCTAGCCTGGCGTAGCAGGCGCCGCATAAACAAGAGTTATTTAACTGTTTTTCTGTCCTTCTCCCACAGTCTCCTTTCTCTTTCTGGCACCGACTTCCACTGTCATTCTATAATCCTAATACCAGCCGGCGATTTTCAGCCCGAAAATACTGCTCGGTAGTGACGTCACGTAACCTACGTAGGCCGTACAGTGCCTGCCGACGAATACGTGTTAATTAATCGTACTTCAATAGCAAAAAGAATGCCCTCAGAGTAATGAAATATGTACTTTTATGATTGCTTCTGTTTGCTTAAGTCCCTGGCTTCCTTCCTGTACCAATTTTTCTACTGTTTTGTTTAAAACAAACAATATTTCAACGACATGTGTACAGGCTGTATATCATACGCGTAGTAAGTAACGTAATACCGATTATTCATCAATTACAGATTTCCTACAATTAATTAATAATGTTCTGTGCTTGGATTAACAAGTATACAGTCCAAGGAAACTTCTCTGATTGCAGGTTGAACTTCTTTACTGACTGTCATCGAATAATTAATTGTTTATTCTTGCACGGGTCGAGCTGCAATCCGTACTCGTGCGCGATTGAACAATTACTAATACCTAGTCATTTAAGCAAAGAATGATGCAATGTGATATACGAGAAAGTTGGTGAAGCTTCATAGAATATTCCCCGATTACAAAGGTGCATAATTTAATCGTGGATAATGAGTAATTAGCGATTTTTCACCGCCAATATAAATTTTGCATAAGGGGGCGGGGCGCAACTGCTAGCATTCTCTCCGTCCTGCTTTGGACTGGTGCGTTCCTTGTCTAGCCTGGCGTAGCAGGCGCCGCATAAACAAGAGTTATTAAACTGTTTTTCTGTCCTTCTCCCACAGTCTCCTTTCTCTTTCTGGCACCGACTTCCACTGTCATTCTATAATCCTAATACCAGCCGGCGATTTTCAGCCCGAAAATACTGCTCGGTAGTGACGTCACGTAACCTACGTAGGCCGTACAGTGCCTGCCGACGAATACGTGTTAATTAATCGTACTTCAATAGCAAAAAGAATGCCCTCAGAGTAATGAAATATGTACTTTTATGATTGCTTCTGTTTGCTTAAGACCCTGGCTTCCTTCCTGTACCAATTTTTCTACTGTTTTGTTTAAAACAAACAATATTTCAACGACATGTGTACAGGCTATATATCATACGCGTAGTAAGTAACGTAATAACAATTATTTAATAATTAACGATTTCCTGCAGTTCATTGACGATGTTCCGTGCATGGATTAACAAGTATACAGTCCAAGGAAGCTTCTCTGATTGCAGGTTGAACTTCTTTGCTGACTGTCATCGAATAATTAATTGTTTATTCTTGCACGGGTCGAGCTGCAATCCGTACTCGTGCGCGATTGAACAATTACTAATACCTAGTCATTTAAGCAAAGAATGATGCAATGTGATATACGAGAAAGTTGGTGAAGCTTCATAGAATATTCCCCGATTACAAAGGTGCATAATTTAATCGTGGATAATGAGTAATTAGCGATTTTTCACCGCCAATGTAAATTTTGCATAAGGGGGCGGGGCGCAACTGCTAGCATTCTCTCCGTCCTGCTTTGGACTGGTGCGTTCCTTGTCTAGCCTGGCGTAGCAGGCGCCGCATAAACAAGAGTTATTTAACTGTTTTTCTGTCCTTCTCCCACAGTCTCCTTTCTCTTTCTGGCACCGACTTCCACTGTCATTCTATAATCCTAATACCAGCCGGCGATTTTCAGCCCGAAAATACTGCTCGGTAGTGACGTCACGTAACCTACGTAGGCCGCACAGTGCCTGCCGACGAATACGTGTTAATTAATCGTACTTCAATAGCAAAAAGAATGCCCTCAGAGTAATGAAATATGTACTTTTATGATTGCTTCTGTTTGCTTAAGACCCTGGCTTCCTTCCTGTACCAATTTTTCTACTGTTTTGTTTAAAACAAACAATATTTCAACGACATGTGTACAGGCTATATATCATACGCGTAGTAAGTAACGTAATAACAATTATTTAATAATTAACGATTTCCTGCAGTTCATTGACGATGTTCCGTGCATGGATTAACAAGTATACAGTCCAAGGAAGCTTCTCTGATTGCAGGTTGAACTTCTTTGCTGACTGTCATCGAATAATTAATTGTTTATTCTTGCACGGGTCGAGCTGCAATCCGTACTCGTGCGCGATTGAACAATTACTAATACCTAGTCATTTAAGCAAAGAATGATGCAATGTGATATACGAGAAAGTTGGTGAAGCTTCATAGAATATTCCCCGATTACAAAGGTGCATAATTTAATCGTGGATAATGAGTAATTAGCGATTTTTCACCGCCAATGTAAATTTTGCATAAGGGGGCGGGGCGCAACTGCTAGCATTCTCTCCGTCCTGCTTTGGACTGGTGCGTTCCTTGTCTAGCCTGGCGTAGCAGGCGCCGCATAAACAAGAGTTATTAAACTGTTTTTCTGTCCTTCTCCCACAGTCTCCTTTCTCTTTCTGGCACCGACTTCCACTGTCATTCTATAATCCTAATACCAGCCGGCGATTTTCAGCCCGAAAATACTGCTCGGTAGTGACGTCACGTAACCTACGTAGGCCGTACAGTGCCTGCCGACGAATACGTGTTAATTAATCGTACTTCAATAGCAAAAAGAATGCCCTCAGAGTAATGAAATATGTACTTTTATGATTGCTTCTGTTTGCTTAAGTCCCTGGCTTCCTTCCTGTACCAATTTTTCTACTGTTTTGTTTAAAACAAACAATATTTCAACGACATGTGTACAGGCTGTATATCATACGCGTAGTAAGTAACGTAATACCGATTATTCATCAATTACAGATTTCCTACAATTAATTAATAATGTTCTGTGCTTGGATTAACAAGTATACAGTCCAAGGAAACTTCTCTGATTGCAGGTTGAACTTCTTTACTGACTGTCATCGAATAATTAATTGTTTATTCTTGCACGGGTCGAGCTGCAATCCGTACTCGTGCGCGATTGAACAATTACTAATACCTAGTCATTTAAGCAAAGAATGATGCAATGTGATATACGAGAAAGTTGGTGAAGCTTCATAGAATATTCCCCGATTACAAAGGTGCATAATTTAATCGTGGATAATGAGTAATTAGCGATTTTTCACCGCCAATGTAAATTTTGCATAAGGGGGCGGGGCGCAACTGCTAGCATTCTCTCCGTCCTGCTTTGGACTGGTGCGTTCCTTGTCTAGCCTGGCGTAGCAGGCGCCGCATAAACAAGAGTTATTTAACTGTTTTTCTGTCCTTCTCCCACAGTCTCCTTTCTCTTTCTGGCACCGACTTCCACTGTCATTCTATAATCCTAATACCAGCCGGCGATTTTCAGCCCGAAAATACTGCTCGGTAGTGACGTCACGTAACCTACGTAGGCCGTACAGTGCCTGCCGACGAATACGTGTTAATTAATCGTACTTCAATAGCAAAAAGAATGCCCTCAGAGTAATGAAATATGTACTTTTATGATTGCTTCTGTTTGCTTAAGTCCCTGGCTTCCTTCCTGTACCAATTTTTCTACTGTTTTGTTTAAAACAAACAATATTTCAACGACATGTGTACAGGCTGTATATCATACGCGTAGTAAGTAACGTAATACCGATTATTCATCAATTACAGATTTCCTACAATTAATTAATAATGTTCTGTGCTTGGATTAACAAGTATACAGTCCAAGGAAACTTCTCTGATTGCAGGTTGAACTTCTTTACTGACTGTCATCGAATAATTAATTGTTTATTCTTGCACGGGTCGAGCTGCAATCCGTACTCGTGCGCGATTGAACAATTACTAATACCTAGTCATTTAAGCAAAGAATGATGCAATGTGATATACGAGAAAGTTGGTGAAGCTTCATAGAATATTCCCCGATTACAAAGGTGCATAATTTAATCGTGGATAATGAGTAATTAGCGATTTTTCACCGCCAATATAAATTTTGCATAAGGGGGCGGGGCGCAACTGCTAGCATTCTCTCCGTCCTGCTTTGGACTGGTGCGTTCCTTGTCTAGCCCGGCGTAGCAGGCGCCGCATAAACAGGAGTTATTAAACTGTTTTTCTGTCCTTCTCCCACAGTCTCCTTTCTCTTTCTGGCACCGACTTCCACTGTCATTCTATAATCCTAATACCAGCCGGCGATTTTCAGCCCGAAAATACTGCTCGGTAGTGACGTCACGTAACCTACGTAGGCCGTACAGTGCCTGCCGACGAATACGTGTTAATTAATCGTACTTCAATAGCAAAAAGAATGCCCTCAGAGTAATGAAATATGTACTTTTATGATTGCTTCTGTTTGCTTAAGTCCCTGGCTTCCTTCCTGTACCAATTTTTCTACTGTTTTGTTTAAAACAAACAATATTTCAACGACATGTGTACAGGCTGTATATCATACGCGTAGTAAGTAACGTAATACCGATTATTCATCAATTACAGATTTCCTACAATTAATTAATAATGTTCTGTGCTTGGATTAACAAGTATACAGTCCAAGGAAACTTCTCTGATTGCAGGTTGAACTTCTTTACTGACTGTCATCGAATAATTAATTGTTTATTCTTGCACGGGTCGAGCTGCAATCCGTACTCGTGCGCGATTGAACAATTACTAATACCTAGTCATTTAAGCAAAGAATGATGCAATGTGATATACGAGAAAGTTGGTGAAGCTTCATAGAATATTCCCCGATTACAAAGGTGCATAATTTAATCGTGGATAATGAGTAATTAGCGATTTTTCACCGCCAATGTAAATTTTGCATAAGGGGGCGGGGCGCAACTGCTAGCATTCTCTCCGTCCTGCTTTGGACTGGTGCGTTCCTTGTCTAGCCTGGCGTAGCAGGCGCCGCATAAACAAGAGTTATTAAACTGTTTTTCTGTCCTTCTCCCACAGTCTCCTTTCTCTTTCTGGCACCGACTTCCACTGTCATTCTATAATCCTAATACCAGCCGGCGATTTTCAGCCCGAAAATACTGCTCGGTAGTGACGTCACGTAACCTACGTAGGCCGTACAGTGCCTGCCGACGAATACGTGTTAATTAATCGTACTTCAATAGCAAAAAGAATGCCCTCAGAGTAATGAAATATGTACTTTTATGATTGCTTCTGTTTGCTTAAGTCCCTGGCTTCCTTCCTGTACCAATTTTTCTACTGTTTTGTTTAAAACAAACAATATTTCAACGACATGTGTACAGGCTGTATATCATACGCGTAGTAAGTAACGTAATACCGATTATTCATCAATTACAGATTTCCTACAATTAATTAATAATGTTCTGTGCTTGGATTAACAAGTATACAGTCCAAGGAAACTTCTCTGATTGCAGGTTGAACTTCTTTACTGACTGTCATCGAATAATTAATTGTTTATTCTTGCACGGGTCGAGCTGCAATCCGTACTCGTGCGCGATTGAACAATTACTAATACCTAGTCATTTAAGCAAAGAATGATGCAATGTGATATACGAGAAAGTTGGTGAAGCTTCATAGAATATTCCCCGATTACAAAGGTGCATAATTTAATCGTGGATAATGAGTAATTAGCGATTTTTCACCGCCAATGTAAATTTTGCATAAGGGGGCGGGGCGCAACTGCTAGCATTCTCTCCGTCCTGCTTTGGACTGGTGCGTTCCTTGTCTAGCCTGGCGTAGCAGGCGCCGCATAAACAAGAGTTATTAAACTGTTTTTCTGTCCTTCTCCCACAGTCTCCTTTCTCTTTCTGGCACCGACTTCCACTGTCATTCTATAATCCTAATACCAGCCGGCGATTTTCAGCCCGAAAATACTGCTCGGTAGTGACGTCACGTAACCTACGTAGGCCGTACAGTGCCTGCCGACGAATACGTGTTAATTAATCGTACTTCAATAGCAAAAAGAATGCCCTCAGAGTAATGAAATATGTACTTTTATGATTGCTTCTGTTTGCTTAAGACCCTGGCTTCCTTCCTGTACCAATTTTTCTACTGTTTTGTTTAAAACAAACAATATTTCAACGACATGTGTACAGGCTATATATCATACGCGTAGTAAGTAACGTAATAACAATTATTTAATAATTAACGATTTCCTGCAGTTCATTGACGATGTTCCGTGCATGGATTAACAAGTATACAGTCCAAGGAAGCTTCTCTGATTGCAGGTTGAACTTCTTTGCTGACTGTCATCGAATAATTAATTGTTTATTCTTGCACGGGTCGAGCTGCAATCCGTACTCGTGCGCGATTGAACAATTACTAATACCTAGTCATTTAAGCAAAGAATGATGCAATGTGATATACGAGAAAGTTGGTGAAGCTTCATAGAATATTCCCCGATTACAAAGGTGCATAATTTAATCGTGGATAATGAGTAATTAGCGATTTTTCACCGCCAATGTAAATTTTGCATAAGGGGGCGGGGCGCAACTGCTAGCATTCTCTCCGTCCTGCTTTGGACTGGTGCGTTCCTTGTCTAGCCTGGCGTAGCAGGCGCCGCATAAACAAGAGTTATTTAACTGTTTTTCTGTCCTTCTCCCACAGTCTCCTTTCTCTTTCTGGCACCGACTTCCACTGTCATTCTATAATCCTAATACCAGCCGGCGATTTTCAGCCCGAAAATACTGCTCGGTAGTGACGTCACGTAACCTACGTAGGCCGCACAGTGCCTGCCGACGAATACGTGTTAATTAATCGTACTTCAATAGCAAAAAGAATGCCCTCAGAGTAATGAAATATGTACTTTTATGATTGCTTCTGTTTGCTTAAGACCCTGGCTTCCTTCCTGTACCAATTTTTCTACTGTTTTGTTTAAAACAAACAATATTTCAACGACATGTGTACAGGCTATATATCATACGCGTAGTAAGTAACGTAATAACAATTATTTAATAATTAACGATTTCCTGCAGTTCATTGACGATGTTCCGTGCATGGATTAACAAGTATACAGTCCAAGGAAGCTTCTCTGATTGCAGGTTGAACTTCTTTGCTGACTGTCATCGAATAATTAATTGTTTATTCTTGCACGGGTCGAGCTGCAATCCGTACTCGTGCGCGATTGAACAATTACTAATACCTAGTCATTTAAGCAAAGAATGATGCAATGTGATATACGAGAAAGTTGGTGAAGCTTCATAGAATATTCCCCGATTACAAAGGTGCATAATTTAATCGTGGATAATGAGTAATTAGCGATTTTTCACCGCCAATGTAAATTTTGCATAAGGGGGCGGGGCGCAACTGCTAGCATTCTCTCCGTCCTGCTTTGGACTGGTGCGTTCCTTGTCTAGCCTGGCGTAGCAGGCGCCGCATAAACAAGAGTTATTAAACTGTTTTTCTGTCCTTCTCCCACAGTCTCCTTTCTCTTTCTGGCACCGACTTCCACTGTCATTCTATAATCCTAATACCAGCCGGCGATTTTCAGCCCGAAAATACTGCTCGGTAGTGACGTCACGTAACCTACGTAGGCCGTACAGTGCCTGCCGACGAATACGTGTTAATTAATCGTACTTCAATAGCAAAAAGAATGCCCTCAGAGTAATGAAATATGTACTTTTATGATTGCTTCTGTTTGCTTAAGTCCCTGGCTTCCTTCCTGTACCAATTTTTCTACTGTTTTGTTTAAAACAAACAATATTTCAACGACATGTGTACAGGCTGTATATCATACGCGTAGTAAGTAACGTAATACCGATTATTCATCAATTACAGATTTCCTACAATTAATTAATAATGTTCTGTGCTTGGATTAACAAGTATACAGTCCAAGGAAACTTCTCTGATTGCAGGTTGAACTTCTTTACTGACTGTCATCGAATAATTAATTGTTTATTCTTGCACGGGTCGAGCTGCAATCCGTACTCGTGCGCGATTGAACAATTACTAATACCTAGTCATTTAAGCAAAGAATGATGCAATGTGATATACGAGAAAGTTGGTGAAGCTTCATAGAATATTCCCCGATTACAAAGGTGCATAATTTAATCGTGGATAATGAGTAATTAGCGATTTTTCACCGCCAATGTAAATTTTGCATAAGGGGGCGGGGCGCAACTGCTAGCATTCTCTCCGTCCTGCTTTGGACTGGTGCGTTCCTTGTCTAGCCTGGCGTAGCAGGCGCCGCATAAACAAGAGTTATTTAACTGTTTTTCTGTCCTTCTCCCACAGTCTCCTTTCTCTTTCTGGCACCGACTTCCACTGTCATTCTATAATCCTAATACCAGCCGGCGATTTTCAGCCCGAAAATACTGCTCGGTAGTGACGTCACGTAACCTACGTAGGCCGTACAGTGCCTGCCGACGAATACGTGTTAATTAATCGTACTTCAATAGCAAAAAGAATGCCCTCAGAGTAATGAAATATGTACTTTTATGATTGCTTCTGTTTGCTTAAGTCCCTGGCTTCCTTCCTGTACCAATTTTTCTACTGTTTTGTTTAAAACAAACAATATTTCAACGACATGTGTACAGGCTGTATATCATACGCGTAGTAAGTAACGTAATACCGATTATTCATCAATTACAGATTTCCTACAATTAATTAATAATGTTCTGTGCTTGGATTAACAAGTATACAGTCCAAGGAAACTTCTCTGATTGCAGGTTGAACTTCTTTACTGACTGTCATCGAATAATTAATTGTTTATTCTTGCACGGGTCGAGCTGCAATCCGTACTCGTGCGCGATTGAACAATTACTAATACCTAGTCATTTAAGCAAAGAATGATGCAATGTGATATACGAGAAAGTTGGTGAAGCTTCATAGAATATTCCCCGATTACAAAGGTGCATAATTTAATCGTGGATAATGAGTAATTAGCGATTTTTCACCGCCAATATAAATTTTGCATAAGGGGGCGGGGCGCAACTGCTAGCATTCTCTCCGTCCTGCTTTGGACTGGTGCGTTCCTTGTCTAGCCCGGCGTAGCAGGCGCCGCATAAACAGGAGTTATTAAACTGTTTTTCTGTCCTTCTCCCACAGTCTCCTTTCTCTTTCTGGCACCGACTTCCACTGTCATTCTATAATCCTAATACCAGCCGGCGATTTTCAGCCCGAAAATACTGCTCGGTAGTGACGTCACGTAACCTACGTAGGCCGTACAGTGCCTGCCGACGAATACGTGTTAATTAATCGTACTTCAATAGCAAAAAGAATGCCCTCAGAGTAATGAAATATGTACTTTTATGATTGCTTCTGTTTGCTTAAGTCCCTGGCTTCCTTCCTGTACCAATTTTTCTACTGTTTTGTTTAAAACAAACAATATTTCAACGACATGTGTACAGGCTGTATATCATACG
Organism: Nomada fucata; assembly: GCA_948146005.1. NCBI lineage: Eukaryota > Metazoa > Arthropoda > Insecta > Hymenoptera > Apidae > Nomada > Nomada fucata. The sequence continues at coordinate 426,982 of OX411280.1, read as the reverse complement.
CGTAGTAAGTAACGTAATACCGATTATTCATCAATTACAGATTTCCTACAATTAATTAATAATGTTCTGTGCTTGGATTAACAAGTATACAGTCCAAGGAAACTTCTCTGATTGCAGGTTGAACTTCTTTACTGACTGTCATCGAATAATTAATTGTTTATTCTTGCACGGGTCGAGCTGCAATCCGTACTCGTGCGCGATTGAACAATTACTAATACCTAGTCATTTAAGCAAAGAATGATGCAATGTGATATACGAGAAAGTTGGTGAAGCTTCATAGAATATTCCCCGATTACAAAGGTGCATAATTTAATCGTGGATAATGAGTAATTAGCGATTTTTCACCGCCAATGTAAATTTTGCATAAGGGGGCGGGGCGCAACTGCTAGCATTCTCTCCGTCCTGCTTTGGACTGGTGCGTTCCTTGTCTAGCCTGGCGTAGCAGGCGCCGCATAAACAAGAGTTATTAAACTGTTTTTCTGTCCTTCTCCCACAGTCTCCTTTCTCTTTCTGGCACCGACTTCCACTGTCATTCTATAATCCTAATACCAGCCGGCGATTTTCAGCCCGAAAATACTGCTCGGTAGTGACGTCACGTAACCTACGTAGGCCGTACAGTGCCTGCCGACGAATACGTGTTAATTAATCGTACTTCAATAGCAAAAAGAATGCCCTCAGAGTAATGAAATATGTACTTTTATGATTGCTTCTGTTTGCTTAAGTCCCTGGCTTCCTTCCTGTACCAATTTTTCTACTGTTTTGTTTAAAACAAACAATATTTCAACGACATGTGTACAGGCTGTATATCATACGCGTAGTAAGTAACGTAATACCGATTATTCATCAATTACAGATTTCCTACAATTAATTAATAATGTTCTGTGCTTGGATTAACAAGTATACAGTCCAAGGAAACTTCTCTGATTGCAGGTTGAACTTCTTTACTGACTGTCATCGAATAATTAATTGTTTATTCTTGCACGGGTCGAGCTGCAATCCGTACTCGTGCGCGATTGAACAATTACTAATACCTAGTCATTTAAGCAAAGAATGATGCAATGTGATATACGAGAAAGTTGGTGAAGCTTCATAGAATATTCCCCGATTACAAAGGTGCATAATTTAATCGTGGATAATGAGTAATTAGCGATTTTTCACCGCCAATGTAAATTTTGCATAAGGGGGCGGGGCGCAACTGCTAGCATTCTCTCCGTCCTGCTTTGGACTGGTGCGTTCCTTGTCTAGCCTGGCGTAGCAGGCGCCGCATAAACAAGAGTTATTAAACTGTTTTTCTGTCCTTCTCCCACAGTCTCCTTTCTCTTTCTGGCACCGACTTCCACTGTCATTCTATAATCCTAATACCAGCCGGCGATTTTCAGCCCGAAAATACTGCTCGGTAGTGACGTCACGTAACCTACGTAGGCCGCACAGTGCCTGCCGACGAATACGTGTTAATTAATCGTACTTCAATAGCAAAAAGAATGCCCTCAGAGTAATGAAATATGTACTTTTATGATTGCTTCTGTTTGCTTAAGACCCTGGCTTCCTTCCTGTACCAATTTTTCTACTGTTTTGTTTAAAACAAACAATATTTCAACGACATGTGTACAGGCTATAAATCATACGCGTAGTAAGTAACGTAATACCAATTATTTAATAATTAACGATTTCCTGCAGTTCATTGACGATGTTCTGTGCATGGATTAACAAGTATACAGTCCAAGGAAGCTTCTCTGATTGCAGGTTGAACTTCTTTGCTGACTGTCATCGAATAATTAATTGTTTATTCTTGCACGGGTCGAGCTGCAATCCGTACTCGTGCGCGATTGAACAATTACTAATACCTAGTCATTTAAGCAAAGAATGATGCAATGTGATATACGAGAAAGTTGGTGAAGCTTCATAGAATATTCCCCGATTACAAAGGTGCATAATTTAATCGTGGATAATGAGTAATTAGCGATTTTTCACCGCCAATGTAAATTTTGCATAAGGGGGCGGGGCGCAACTGCTAGCATTCTCTCCGTCCTGCTTTGGACTGGTGCGTTCCTTGTCTAGCCTGGCGTAGCAGGCGCCGCATAAACAACAGTTATTAAACTGTTTATCTGTCCTTCTCCCACATTCTCCTTTCTCTTTCTAGCACCGACCTCCACTTGCATTCTATATTCCTATTGACATTCGGCGATTTTCGATGAGAATTATACTCTCAAGTGGCTGCGTGAAAGATACTATGACAGTTGTGTACATGTGAGGGCATGCGCGTTTCAAATAGAGGCGAGTCTCTCGGCTTCCATGCGCGACTTTTCAATAAATTAGGTCTTAAATTAAAGCCAAGGATTTAGCTACAAGTCATTCTGCCGACGTAGTTTATTTGTTATAAACAATCAATTGTTGGAAGGCAATGTGAAAAACTATTTGTAAGCACAATTGAAAATTATTTCTCTACAGCCCGAGAATCAAGAGATAATGAAATCCATTGGTAATAGGTCTATTCTTATATCTCGTCTGTGATAATACTAGGTTCGCTAATATGCTGACAAGAGAGTTCGCGATACATGTCAAAGATGTTATTATTGCATTTACCAGCATTAACACATCCCTACGTTATTGGCAATCTGTGATTACAGTGCCGGTAACTGGCTAGAGGTTTCACGACATTGTTCGTAGATGTCGTCAGTGTGCTTACCAACAGAAAGAGCGGCAATTTCAAATTATCGGACTGTGTACCGTTTATGAATCAGTAGACGATATATAGTAAATTTAAATTTATAGTAATATTATAGACATAGTTTAAAATAATAAAATTGATTAGATATAATAATTAAACTTGATCGTTAAAAGTTTCGCCGGAAAAGAAGGAAACGATTACAGCTGTGCACCAGTTCAATAAGAAATGACACGTATTATATCGTTAAATTACACCTGTAGCTTTCCTGTACTGTCCGAAGTGTTCCAAGTATTGCTGGATCGTATCTAATGGTTGATAAATATCGCTCATTCGGTTCTATAAATAAGAAAAAAAACAGAGTAATACGAATACATTGCAATAGCTTAATTTTAATTAATAAATCGCCACCCTCAATTAACGACAATTCGTTTCTACCTGCAAGTATTGCGGGGCCTGGTTGGATACGGTTGATCCAAGGAACCCTTGCAAAAATTCGCGCATTAATTCCCACGCACTTCCGGGAACAACGCAAGGTCTATATTCCACCTAAAAACAGAAAGGCAAATGAAGAATGATCTTTATTCTCTGCCATCATAATTATTCGAATGAAACACGTTCCAAATAGAATTGCACAAATACGAAAATGTGAAACGACGAGCGAGGAGGAAATAACGAGGGAAAAATTCATTTTCTTATCGTAAAAGGTGGTGCGAAAGAAGTCGGTACCCTGAACGCGTATAAATGTCAACGGTTATGTATTATGTATTATGTTATCACGGCGAGAAGGGAAAAGAGAGAATCAGTGCGGCCATTACGGCTCTGTTTCCTAAGAAATTGAAACAACGTGCCATCCGTTTCAATACGATTCGACTGTAAGAAGAATCGATCGAGCCATTGGCTCTTTCCGCTGCACTTTCTTCTTCCTTTCGCGTTCGCTGATCAAGATAGCCCGCAGCGTAAAAGGGACCATCCATAATCTATCCTTTCGGTCGAAATCGATCGTTTCTTCAAATATTTACATAATCCTTAATATCAATTATAGAGGCATCGTCCAACCGCCATGAAGAAGAAGCAGATTGCAAAGCCGCAAACTCGAAGGTCCACGAATCAGAAAGTTTCCCCCTTTGAAGGAAAGGACGCATCGCGATCCAGCCGAGATTACCGCACGCACCCACACGGGTGTGAGTATTTTCTTTGGCGAAATTAACGATCGGCCCGGGGGTTTATCGTAACCGATAGGAATGGCCGATACGAATGGATCGGTCCGAGGGACACTTGCGCGCTCGGAGAGCGGAAGTTAGCACCGTCCCCGTATTGTCACCGTGACACCGGCTGACCGAGAAACATTTTCGCGGTTAAAACTTTGGCTACGATACGGGAAATGATGGCGTCGCCTCTGGTAAAAGGCAGACCTAGTTTCAATCATTCGATTAGATAAATTATGTCCATTGCGAAACTAAAAATAGCATTGCTCGAAGGTAGTTGAACACTTCTTTCCTCCACAATACTTGCCCGACGAAATGATTATCGAAATTTTCATTAGAAAATTCAATCGGGTCGTGATCGCAACAAACCTGTGCACACGGTTCTCGCGGTGATGTTGCTGACCTGTCGATCGATATTTCCAGGTGTGTCGCGTGATCGACGAGGTACCCGGAAGTGGTACAGGGTATCCTCATCCGTTTCCAAGATTAATCGCGAGTTAATTAGCTAGCGAGATCCCTTAGGATTGTCTGCCCACCGAAGTCCGCTGCTTCGTAACGAGTTTCGCGAACGTCACAGAGCCAGACATCCGCCACCATTATTCATTCAACCGATTAATCCGTTTGGGGATCCGTTTGGGGATCCGTTTGGGGAAGTTTTCCGGGATGCACGAAATGTTTTAAACTACTCTGCCCCGTTGAAATGTAAAGGACACGGTGTCCCCGAATCGATCTTTCCGTTCCAATAGAGCTAATTAGTTTTCATTAAAAACGTTTGTTTTTATCGAACGTCGGTTATCTCACCTCGACGAGTACCCCTTTGAAATTCTGATTAATGGTCACGCTGCCGAGTTTCACGCAGAAGTCGCCGATCTCGAATCGCGGTCCTTTGGATTCCATTTTCTGCATCTTGTTCGTGTAGACGCTCGATATCTTGTACATCAACAGGTCGAACAAACCGTCGGCTATCAGTGGAACCACTTTGTTCCCCGACTCGAGAATGGCGAACGCGGAGGCTGGCTGCTCCGAGTTGTGGAGAACGTGAAGAGTCCTTTGGACACCTGAAGAGCAGAGAGCAACCCTCTTAATTTTTATACGCATAATTTCGATTTCACATATTCGCTAATAAATGGCGTGCATCAAGGCGTGCATAGATACGTACTTGTGTAGATAATATGCATCGCAACGTGAAACAGTCGTTAGAATGATTTAGTTCGCAAAGGTACGATTTCCATCGTTCCAAGTACATACACGGTTGCGCGAATACGGGACGAGATTGAAATATTAAATAACGCGTTTCAATTAGTTGGTCGGGCTGTAAACAATTATATCATTATCGTCGATCCTCGCGTAATGCGAGGGGATTAGAGCCGTTCGATTGAAATGGACATGACGATAATGTAGTCCTGATGGAGGCTGATGGAGGCTGATGGAGGCTGATGAAGGCTGATGGAGGGAATAATAAAATCGGATTGAATTGAATTATACACCAGCGAATTGTGCAGGATATACATATGTGACGCGCGCGATGCTGCATTTCGTTATCTAACATGGGATTACTTTAATATACTCGTGAATTAATCAATTTCAAATCAATTTAATGCGGCATTTGCATTCAAACAGAAATCGAACAAAATATAATAATAACCGTGTACTTACTGTATTTGTGAACACTTTGTTTTATATGATTTTTAAAGAGGGCGAACCTACATACACAGGTGCATCCAGTTCCAATCTATTGAACTTTGAACGTTAGAAGGAAGATCGATTAGTAGTTCGAATCAAGTAAATTTTGTGCGACGCGTCGTACCGAGTCCTGCGTGCATCAGGAGGAATAATGTTGGACAGTGCGAAACGTACGACGTGCGAACTGCACTGAATATTCATCATTCATTTAACAACCCCCTTGGCTGGCCCGTCCACCATAATAGCAGGCTATTGCTGCACGGAACCAGCAACGTATGAATTATTTATGGGGTTAATTATAACGCACCCCTGCCGCGTCGTCAAATGACAAAATTCTTAATTGCGGATCGCGGCACTTGCGGACAGCTTTATGCGCTTTAATTCTACACCACTTAGTTTTACTTTATTTATTACCATCGGTCCGAATTACCGCCATAAAGGTGGGCAAATTTGCTTTTTGTCCTGTACCATATGTACCATGTCCTGTAGTGCGAACCTTAATCTAAGCTTCCGCTTTCACCCAACGGGTGAGAAACTAAATCAACTAATTCTTTTCCAAATTTTTACCAATTCGAATGTCTCTGCGGACCTCGAGAAATTTTGTTCGCACTATCGATTTAACACAGAGTTAAGCATTCGAAGATCGATGCTCCCCTTAACTGCAGCAAGATGTTTCTCGGAACGGGAACCGAGTCACCGTCGATACAACGTTTCTCAATACGCGGGGCGTACACGATGCGACCCATTTCCGACCGTAATTTGCCGAAAACAATGCGAGCGTACACACGGGCTGCGATTCGTATTAACGAACAGGCTGATTAGAAGCGTCCCTTCCGCTTCTATGCCGCTTTCCGCTGGATAATTCGCACCAGCTATCGTATACGGTCCTGTGACGCGACGCATACCGCATTCCGCATTCCGCATCGTCTGCATCGCACGTATATGCATCGCAACACGGATGTACAGGCGATGTGGAAGCCGCAAATGTGGCCCACCACCCTCTGCATCCGCAAGGATCAGCGAGCAATAACTTATCTTATCGGTGCAACGGCCACGTATCGAATGAAATATCTAATCGTACCGATGCACATTAGCTTCAACGTATCAACAGATCAAGCTTTCTCGTCGTCGCATGAAACGGCAAGCTTTCGCCAGTCACTTTTATCCAAATTAATAAGCGAGACCACAGTCCTGTTGTTTTCCAAATGTCCAATGCGATCCAACGGGAACCTCTCGCTTTTTCCTTTACCACTTTACATCGCCTTAACCCTTTCACCCGTTGGAGTTTTATCGTTGCGACGAGAAGCACGGTTCAGCCATTAATTACTTTCCATTGATCGATCGCGCCGTCGCGTCGCGTCGCGTCGCGTCGCGTCGCGTCGTGATTACACCTGACTTTGCCCGAGCTATCTGCCGCGGCTGATCCAATTTCGTCGACCAGCGATCGTCCGTTTTACGGTGCCCCGCAGCCGCGTGAAATATTAAATGAAGTATTAAACGAAGCGTTACTACGAGTATAGGAAGGGGCGAATTATTTGGCCGATAAATCGACCGAATTTTCAAGCCGGCTCGTTGCGTCGATGAATTAACACCCGCTGGAACTTTCATCTAATTTATTGTCCCTGGTATCGGTGTAAAGGTATTGCCTGTACCGGCTGAAACGGATCGCATCGTTCTAGTTCGAGACGTCTATGATAAAACGTGTATCGCTGGCCGTGCCGTGGTCGGAAACGATAGGGCGACTAAGAGCGACGTCTGCGCGTCGAGATTTCCCCCTATCGTTCTCTACAGGACGTCTCCAATGCGGCGATTCTAATCCGGAACGTTGCTAAAAAGTTCTCCCAAAAATTGCTGACCAGGTTGCATTAGTTAAAAGACGTCCGAAGATACGGCCGCCAGCCAGTGTACGGTGTTAAAAGGAAGCAAAAAAAAGAGGGACGCGTCGTAATTCTTGATAAATCGAAAATTTCTGCCTAGTGGCGGAAACGATCTGGCTCGAGGAATATTAACAAACGAATAAAAACGACGCGACGGCTCAAGGAGGAACGCAGCAGCGTTAGACGGTCGTTAATCTTTACGCGTTTCGAGTATCGATATTCCATTAACTTGCGCGGCCCGAGAGATCGCTAATTTATGTTCCCCACCGGTGCAAGGGAAACGTGGGCATAAATTGATTTGCGTCCCGAGATTTCGCGTCCCCCGGGGCTTGTTTCCAACATCTTCTTCTACTTTCGTCCCGTGTCTCGTCGCGTTATCTCGCGCGCGAGGGCTTTCAACGGGTCCAGGATTTTACGATCAGGTTATCAGTTTTATTTTCCAACGCGAATGGAAAATTCGCCGTGGATACGCCAGGTCCTGGATTGGCAACTATTCTCAAATCGGAGTAACGATTCGATCTATGAAAAGATCTCTTCCTTTTTCTCGCAACGCCTTTTTATTGTCTAAACGTTGGACGAAATTATCGGGACGACAGATTGTTAATTACAATTCATAATCCTGCGATTCGTAATTCGTAACTTTCGCAATTTTCGATCACTCTGCCCTGTGTAGGTGTTACGCTTTGTATTTAACAATTCGATATAAATGCTGTAACAAATATTTTCAACGTTGGACGCGGTGAACGGAAATGATGAAACGCGAGGTATGTTTCGGAAAAGAAGGAGAACGTCTCTATCGAGTTCGATTAATCTCGGGTAGGCGATTATCGTCTACCCTCTAAGCATTCGTCGAAACAGTTTCCATCCATTAGCAAGCGGGCTATTAAAAGTTGCAAAAACGCGGTCTTTCACGTGGCGCCACGAATGCAATACCTCGGCTGCATTCGTATAGTTGGAAAGTCCGTGACGAGAATGTTGAAACGACGCTGTCAGAGTTCTACGGAACGAAGCCACTCTTTTTCCGCCGTCGTTGTCTTTTCTTTTATCGTTATGCGTCAACAATAATTGCAAGAGCATCGAGTTTATAAACTTTCACTGGAACGTCCCGTCGATCGATCGGGGGGCGATCCCGGCGCGCCGCGGCGGCAGCTGGAACTTTTAATAAAGCGATCGCAAGTCTTGTCGAACCGATGGAACCAGCAAGCTAAAAGAAAACTGACTCTCCCACGAGCGCGGGCCTACCCTTTCTCTCGCGTCTCGTTCTCCCTTCGATTATACACCGTAAGGGTATTTGTTCGAATAGTTGGCCAACTATTGACTTCGATAATAATGTTAGGGCTTAAGGGGAAAGTTGGAACGATGTCGGCCAAGTTAAACGACCCGGTGATCGATAGAGAGTTCGTCGTTCCTTGCCCCTTACAATTTCGCAATCTCCGTCTTTATTTGTCACCCTCTTACGGCGATTACGAACTCGGTTGCAATTGAAAATGCAACGAGCAAAATAATGATTTCTCTCGTTGGTGTTTTCCAACGGTAGCAATTGTTCGCGTACGCTTGGAGCCGTTTACGTAATACGTAATTCATGATCTCGCGTGAACGGGAATTCCATGTATTAATTGCATTCGCGTCGATGAAACGATGACGATACACGAATACATACATACATACATACATACATACATACATATACATATATATATATTTCCTAACATAAGCTCTGCAAATATATTCCCATTACGTCCGTCTTTTCGGTTCCAACGTAGCGCACTGCGAAATTAATTTGTACAGTTTTAACTGGACATTTGAGAGCCATCGTTATCAGCGTTATATTCAGCTGCGCGATCCAAACGTTTCGACCGATCCGAAACAGCGTCCCACGTATATCTCTCGCGAAAGAGTCCCGTCCTCTTCGCGAATGACTCGGCTCGTTAGAGGGTTGCTTAGGCAGCAGCTTCACCAGTCGTGAGAAATTGGTGTCGATGTCCAAGATTAATCGGGAAAAATCCCGGCGACCAGACAAACGCACCACTCTACCCGTTCGCTCTGCCTTACGGAATTTCTTCCTTCGAAGATCGCCCAACAATGGCAGACACACGTTCTCTGGCTCCCCACGTTCGGGAGAGCTCCTGACGCAAACAGACCCGACCACGATTCCATTGTGCCTCGCATCCCTCCGCTGCACGGGGTCGAAACGAAAAACCCCCTCCCGACCGGCACGGGGAACGGGACTTCATTGTCGACCAATTTATCCCGCATTCAAACTGCGACCGATACGTTCAATATCCCCCTGTTCTGAAATCGGGTTTTATTACGGCCCTTAATTCGACGCGGCTGGGCCCGGTGATTTCGCTCGATCGAACCCAGTAATGCCGTTAAAATGCCGCGGATTTTATTTCGACCCGCGGTCCTTTTCGTGCATCGACGATCGCTACGGTTGGTGGTTCGGTTCTTCTGCATATATTCTAGGATATTTATCGTGGTTCGTTGGGAGTGATTCGTGCTACTTGGGGAGGGATTAGTTACTGCCTTCGGCGTAACGTTCGAGCGAGTCGGCTTACCCCTTTCCTCGGAGGAAGCGAAGAAACCTGTTTCGTTCCGGTTTGAGCATTCAGAAACATTCATTCGGATGCGATAATGAATTTTCACGAATCATTGTAATCGAAAAATGTTCCACGATTATGCATTGCGACAGGCGCGTAGAATCGTGACTCGTTTCACTGCTGGCGATCGTTAAAAAACGACGCCGTTTTCATCACCGAATTTCACGATTCAGTCAGCTGTGACCGCATCGAGGATTAGTCCGGCCATAACATCTGACAAGCGAGCAAAGCAATTAGTCAAGCGGTCGGAGCGTGCAATTAAAACCGACTGACCCGGTGAAAATCCGCAATCTTCACTTTGCCATTCGGCATCTTCGCGTCTCTCCTCCGTGCCCAGGCGCTTTCCTTCCGTTGCATACTCTGTACTCTATCCTCTATGTTGCAACGTCTATTTACCACGAAGAGTGGAGGAGGCGTCAAGGGTTGCTGGCGTGGCCCTCGAGGAGAATTCGGGGGTGGAAAATCCCGTCGGGATCCGGGATGTATCGTGGCGAATTTCAGCCGCTTTGGACCGACGAGATCCAATCGAGTTTATTAGCGGAGCGCCGAGCCCGACGAGCTTCGCTTCCTAATTACCGTGTTAAGTCCAGTCTTCTGAATTCTCTATTTTTATTGCAGCTTCCGGGAAACCGTCCCGCGACATCGTCGCGAATGGATTACTTTTGCGGAAAATTCGATGGATTCGTTGCTTCTATATCGATAGCTTTTTCCTTTGATGGGTTTCGCCGTGAAAGGATGCTCGGAGGGGAATACCGAATGGTTGCCTCGCCACGGATTTTTCCTTCCTTTTTCCCGAGATTCTCGCGTGCTTTGCGACGGTGAATGACAGAGACGATTCACGATCACGTTATTATTATTAAATATGAACCTTTCAACAAAGAGGGTACGCGTACACAATGGATTAGCCGTTTCGATGATTCATCTTTCTGCTTGTGTAATAAGTAAAAAAGAACAATCCTTTCATATTTCTCAAACCTTTTCATATCAAATTCTTGGATATATTGCGGGAAATATCTTGTTCTCTTATGAAATCGTTCTCTCGTCCAATTAAAAAGGAATTCTTCCCCTGTTTTCGATCCCGAAATTCTTGGATATATCTGTACGTTATTGCGCTCCTCTCTCAAATTATTTACGATTTACGAACGATTGAAAAAATCTCCACCAGTCCATCGAATCTCCGCAGACCAGTTTATCTGCCCTCCAACGCCGCAGCCTTACACACGTGTCGGCAGTCATAAACGAGTGCGAAAGTGAGCCCGAAGACCGCCAAGATTCCCCGTTTCGTCGCAGAAACGCTCGGTCCTCGTCGCATTCTGTGCACGGGGATGGGGCGAGCGTTGCGCAGGGGGTTTCTGTGCGCGATGCCACAGCCAACCGACGCTAGTATCTAGGGGGTTGTTTTCTCCCTCTCAGTTGGCCGCGATTCAGCGCCGGGTGTATGTCCCGTTCGTCGCGGCTGAACCGACGCGAAAACGCGTCCGCTGTTATCCAGATTTCGTTACGATTCTCGGCCGCGTCGCCATTCTTTTTCCACTTCTCGACGGTCGACCAACGAACGTCCGTTCGGATGAACCACGGTTTACGAGATTATCGCGTCGGCGAAGCAGTGTCGTTCGTGTGATTCGTTTCGCGAAGCCTAGGCGAACGACGCGGAAAAGGATAAGGATCGACTTCGTTCGATCATCGCGGACCCCTGGATGCAATATGCGTTGGTCGTTGCCGTTGCCGTTCTCGTCCTCGTCGTCGTCGTCGTCGTCGTCGTCGTCGTCGTCGTTGTCGTCGTCGTTGTCGTCGTCCTCGTCGTTAACACCGATAACAGCGAGTTGACGAACGCGACGGATAATTGGGAGAGTTGAGTGATCTGTGAAAGATAGGTGACAGCGTGTCCAGGATAGCACGCCATTCGATTACGAAACAACACGGCCGATGTATAAATAAGAAAGCAGTTACCGCAATCGCGGTGCATCGACGGACCGCGTTTCCAGTGCAGCGGTGCTGGCGAAAGATTGATTCTGTTAAAGAGGAACTGGTGCTCGATCTAGTTACCCGTTTTTCTACCGTTCAATCGGATTTCCCATTCGACCGTATCCAATGAGAGTTTGCTCGATTCATCTGTATCCATCGCAGCCTGTCCACCATCAGGCGCCCTTCCGCAGTCGTCGGCTGCCGGGCTCGATAGAATCGTGTCTCATCGAGTCGGGACAACCTAGGACAACATGGACGGAACAGGGTCAGGGCTATGGGAACGTTGAACGAGCGAAATCCAGGAGGAAATTCGAGGCTGAAGCGAGGCTGCAGGCCGCGGAGAGGACGAGACGTTTCCAGGAAGCTGGCACATCGAACAATCGATCGAAGCTTCGACGGTAATTGCTAAAGCCGATGCAGCAGACTCCTCCACGGTTGAGCGGTCGCTCGCTCCACTCGGTAATGCATTGTGAAAGGGTTGCTGCGTTCTCGAGCAACGTCGCGGCTGATTGTCTCGAGTACGAGAGGCACGCGTCACTCTTGAGCTAAACCGATCGATGATCAATCCTCGATTAATCACACTGGCCGCATACATACCATACATATTTCCTTCTTTTCGATCTTATTTTCCTCCTCGAGCTTTTTATTTCATCTTTTATTTCATTTTTCCCCACCCTCGACACGGGGAAAATTTCGTGAACGATGGGGATTTTCGAAGCGACCTGGATGGAAGTTGTCGAGTGACCATCGATTAAAGCTGACGGGCCTGTCGAGATAACTTTCGAAAGGGGAAAGTAGTGGAAAGTGGCTTGACGACGAGACACGGAAGGTAATAGGGAGAATCGGACCAGTGGATGATTTCTTCGTGCGATAGGGATCGTCGATGACAAGGGGATTTGTCCGTGATTTCGTCGATTTGGAAATGGAATGAGGGGGAAACGAAATGTATCCGTAAGATTGAACGTCTGCTAATCGTGATCGAGCGGGAGGATATAATTTTAATTATTTCAACAAATAGCAAAGCGGATTATTTGATTGCATCGTTGGCTGCTCGAATCGAGATGTCGAAACGAATATTATTTTCGCCAATGACCGAAATACCTGGAGGGTACCTATTACATATCGAACGATATCTACCGGAGCAGAGATATTCACCGCGTTTCAGTCAATATATCAGCAGGATTTTTCTCGGAGCTGCGGCAGGCAGCCTCCAATGTACGCTATTTCACCTTGCACACGCTACGTTCAATCAAATGAAATTCCATCTGAGATAAAAAAGGAGAAATCTCTCCACTCGTCCGCGAATCCATATCTGAGAAGCAAAGCGTGAAAATTGTGAAGCGTAAACGATCGTCGGGCTATAATTTGCAAGATCGTTAAAACGTTCGATCAAAGAGACGCAGCGGATCCAGTGGGTGTCGTATATGTACGTCGACCATGCATCGTTTTAGTAGGTCACCGATAAAAGGGGTAGAAAGTTGGTAACTGGCAAACTTAAGGGACGTTCGCGGCGAATGCATCGGCGGAAGGGTGGACATGCATCTCTTCGATAATTCTCGTTGGTCAATGTAAGAAGAACGCTCAACGGCGGATTATAACGGGAGAAATATTTCCGACGAGAAAACGAAAGAATCGAACGAAGGAGAATCGTGGGAAGATCGCGGATGGATGTTTCGAGCGATACGGAATGGTTGCACGTCACTCGCCGTGAACTCTGACGTTCTGGTGCGTCTTGGTGAAATCGGGCCGAGGTGATTAATCGGCACTGCGGACGCGTTGACGTTGTCGAGTCGATGCGGCCGGACTGCACGGATCGTCGACGCGATTCTCGTCAGCCTTCGTCCCTTTGGAGAAGTCAACGATCTGACTTGGACGGATCGAATTGGGTCCGTGGAAAGGCAAGGCGAGGCGAGGCGAGGCGAGGCGAGGCGAGGCATGCCACCGTTACGGTGTCGCGTGGAATTACGAACGAGGGTTGCTTCTCGTGACGACTTCTTTTTCTTACGATGGATACTATCGGGTCTGTCTTCCGCTCAACCTAATTTACTAGAAGGAAATATTTCTTTCCGCGGTTCAGCTCGTATGGGGATCTGGCGATATAGAAATTTTGATGCACGAAAGAAATCGATCTATCGATGAACGCACTGGAAGCACCATTTTTTTCCACGTTTTATTACTATGCGGGAAGGGCACACTTTATTTCGTTTGCGAGGGTTCAGCGGGGTTTATCATTCGATTTAACGGCGTATGGAGGGATTATTGGAGAGGAGAGCACCGTGGCCATTTTCCACACTGTGCAGAGAGGCGGCATTCGTTTCGCGTTGCACGATCGATCGATGAATTTAATCTGCGCAAACAGCGGACGGTCTAGCATTATCAATAGCAACCACGGATCTGCTTCGTCTCCTTATTCACCGTGCCGTACGATTGTTTGCATTTAGGATTTCTCGCTGAGAGTACGTCTGTCGATCACCCTTTCATGGGATATTTCTGCCATCTTCTCTGCCTGCATTTCGACACGATCGCAAGTTATCGTCGCAGCGACAAATCTGCGATTCGATAAAATATAACATTCTAAAGCGACGATTTATTATATCATTCTCAGATTTGTGGACACTGTATTGCTTAACTTATTGCGTCCTCCAACAAGAGTGTAGAGAAGAACTGCGATTCACCCTTCTGATATATTAATTTTAGGAAAGTTAGGTTATTCGCGATTAAAAATTTGCCGAATACTAATTTCAACATCCCTACAAGTTTCGTTCAACCTACAAGTTGAATCGTAAGGTGCCTTATACGAACTTGGCCACGAAATTCCCAGCCGCGTACGATAAATGTAAATTAATCACTGGCGCAGATACACCTGATTTAATGCGCGGCTTAATCTAGGCGCTGACACGTTCAGCCCGCGACTCGCAATGAGTTACGGCAATTCACGTGCAAGACAGGATCCATTTACAATGGAGACATTTACGGATTAGCCGTGCCCAGGGGGTTACGTTGCGTATCGCGCACCGGTTTAATCAAAAATTTCACGGTACTAATATACGCGCAACCATTAAACTTCCATACGCACTACCATATTGCATAAATATACAATTACAGTTACAGTTACAGTTCTCAACAATTGCTCGAATTTGACAGAAAATTCACCGGAATCCTGTATCGTGCACATTTGAACGGACATTTAAACGCGCATGTACAGTGTCGACACTTTACTGCTCAAACGATTCGCCTACCTTCATCGCCGAAAAAAACAACTCTGACACTTACAAACACGCGGACGAGGGTGAGAGGGTGAGAGGGTGAGAAAAAACGGAACACCGGTGTCTGTTTTAGCAGTGGATCGTTCGAATAACAGATTCCACTCCATTTTCCAGTGTAGCCCGAAGCACAGGTGCCTCCATTTACAGATTAAACCGCACACCGTCGCACCCGGTATACTAGAACGGCTTGCTCTACGAAATTGGCTTGCTCTTTCGGGGCTATTCCCTTGAAAAAAAAGGGCAGCGGGCGAGCTCGTGCGGGTTGCTGGGAACGAAAGAACAATAATACGGGAGAGTTCGCGTGCGAACTTCGATGCGTTCGTGCGGGGCCGATGAATTCTCGATTTGCGGCTATCGTCGACGTTCATCTAAGCTGCTTCGCAAGAAGCGCGCACAAGATTGTTACGTTCGTTCGTTTGTCCCGCGTCGAATTCCCTGTCGCGGCCAGAAAATGTTTTTCCTTTTATTGGGGGAAATAAGGGGCTCGATGAATGAGAGTTCGAAGGTGTACGAAGGAAGCTATCGGGTCGATCCCCTTGTGATCCTCGATAGGGTATTAATATTCTTCAGAGAGGGAAATCTGAAGAACAGAGAACGACGACGAGCCTGAAAATGAGTCGCATCGACATGGGGATTTTATTCGGAGCGTGGCTTCCCAAAAGGAAGTGGAACGAGTCGTCAGATTTCTTGTGTCTGGAGGAGCTATTATTATTTTTCGAAGTAGTCGTAAATTCTTCATTTATTGGCTGGCGTTCTTTTAAACGAGCAACGATCTAATTAATCTCGCAACGATTTCGTGTCCCATACGATTTAACTATCAGCTTATCGAATAAACGACACGGAGCGTGTTCATTCGCGAAACACCGTACGATACGATCGTAGTTTGCGCCGCTTCGTTATTCCATTCGATGCGGAAAAACGCGTGCGACAGCATTGCTGCTCGACGACCGATTAGTTTCGTTCGGGAAGCAATTTTGGCGTTGCGCATAGCAGATTTATCCCGCGAATCAACCGCCCCGTTGTAGGTTCGTTAACTTGCTTTCTGAAGCAAACCGTCGTTGTTGCCGCTGCGTGGACATTAATTACGTATTTCTCGCTGCTCGTCGAATTTCAACCTCGTGGATCGTTACTCGGTTTCGAAGTATTTCAAGAAGTTTAAAGGGAGGGGGAAGAATGTGGAACCGAACAAATTTGCATAACGAAAGATTGAAAGGTGTCGCGGCGAACAGGATGGTCTTCGTAACTGCAATTGCATCGATTAGCTATCAATTACACGAGACACGTGACCCTGTCGGAAACAGATCCCGTATTCTGCAACACCCACGTAGATATTCGTTGGCTATCCGAGGGATTCTATGCAATTTTCTGTTCCCCGATTCCGAGCGTTTCAACTACGTTTTTCCTTGCTTTTATGTTTTCTTTTATATTTTATTGTTAATAGGATCGTATTTATGTTTTCGTTTCTCCGGTACCCTTAATTATTATTGTATTATTTTTTCGTTACTGTGACTTACCGTTTCTAGTTTCGTTCGACTTCTTTTTTACTTTCCTTTCATCTATTCGGTTGTCTATTGTCTCCACGTATCTTTCACGTTTTCTACTTAGTTTTCTTTAGAGTTCATTTATTTTTTCCTCTTCTTCTTCTTTTGTGCCATTTCTTTTCAATTTTTCGTCTGCTCTCGGAAATATTCTTTCCAGTTCGTCTCTCGTCAACGTCATTGTTCATGTTTACTTTTACATTGCGACCTTCTAATTTCACTCCTAGTTCTAGTATTCCCTATTCATTTTTCGATTATTCCGCTTCCTTCTATATATTTACCATTTGCAACGAAAACCCGGCCAAGCTATTTAAACGGGAAATACGACTATCTGCTGAAATGGGCGCATTAAATTGTTCCACTGAAATCACGCGTCCCTTCGAAATCATGCTATAAAAAGGAATTCCTCGTTCCGTTTCGACCTCCCCCACCTGATTTCATCCACTCTTTAAGCCCTTTGACCTCCACCCACAACCATTATTTACACCATCCCGCGTACGCGGGACTTGTTTCCTCCGCGGTTATCCCAGCCAAACCTTCCCTCCGACCGGTAATTAGAAAAGGAACCACGGAGGAGAACGTGCGTACGTCTGAAGTAAAAAAAGGAAAATGAAGGGAGCGGAACATAATTTGTCCCAGCTCGTTTGTGGGGTTTGTGGGGTTTGTGGGGTTTGTGGGGGTTTGTGGGATTTGTGTGGCCAGCGCAGCGTCGAATAAAAAGAGGATCGTCTTTGTGCACGGTGCCAGGCTGCGCAAAGCGTCCCCGTCGTTCGTACACAGGAATAAGTTATGAAACGGTGGTCGGATAAAAACTTTTTGATCCCTCTTTCCCGCAACGAGATCCTTAAGCCGCACCCACGTCTCTCCTTCCTCGCGTTTCTTATCTTTCTCACCGTGCAGAGGATCCACGGACAGGCAGTGATCAGCTGGCTAAGCAGACGCGCGAGCTTCTCGCTCGAATCGAATAATATCGAGACCATTGAAATAGCTCGTTGCGAGTAACGGCGAGCAGGATTCGACTCTCCTCTTGTATCTACTCTGATTGGAAGCAATGGTCGAATAGGTGGATTTAAATCCAGAGCAAATTCTTATGCAAAAGCTTAGTATATGCGGCGTAGGCTTCGGTCCTTAGTTAGACATGTTAGACGCGGATATTTCTAGTTGTACATAGAACGTACGTATAACAACACCTGCCGTGTTTCGCACGAAAAGATAAAAATTCACATTTTCCGGGGGACTTTGTGCATCGGCTGAAATAAGTTTCTCGCAGACGGCAAATTATTCAGTATACTACAAGCGTTCCATAGAAAAGTAAAAGCGATAGAGTTCTTTCGATGAAACTATTTCAAATATCTCCGGGCGCGTCGAATTTAGGGTTCAGGTAAATTTCTCTCCCTCCCTTTCCAACAATTCTAAATACGCTGCCATTCGATCGATTTGTACCACCCCGGTTCGCGCGAAACAAATCACCCCGGATAAATATTATCCGATTCCCTCGAACCGGATGGACGTCCACGACATCGGCCGTGCAGGTCTCGCCGCGACGTTTAATCCGCGGGTAATTACGGCAAATTGAATCTGGCCGACGAGGACGTCCGTGCCTGGTGCGTCGGCTGAGTTATAACCAGCTGCCAGAAACAGGGTCGGACCTCGTGACCCGATATCGCCCTGGAACGCTCCGATATTGGCAACGTTTCGGCCTCTCCGAGACGAAGAACAATAGGAGCAGCTGCATGTGTGCTGCCGCTATCTCTAGTTTCCGTTTGCTTTCGCCCAACTTTTCGACGAGCCTCCCCTTGATCGTTCGCGCCACCCTGAACCCGCCCCGTCGACCTTGGTTCGCGCGAACATAGACGCGCTACGGGGCCAAATGTACCTGATCTATCGTTATCGCTATCGTTGTTCCCGGAGGTCGGGTACAGTGTTAGCGATTTGCTGTGTCCCGTCGCTGACCGACTGTTAATATATTTAAATGTTTATGTTTTCTCTGGAAAACGAGCGCAATACTTAATCACGATATTTCGAATCGGGGGGACTATACCAGTTTTCGTCCGGTCACGCGTCTTACATTAATATTAGTCTTACCGATCTAAGTATCCCCCGAGCGGTTTGCTCTTACATTTCTATCCATCTCATTTCCTATTACTTTTCCACGGACGTCGATCGTTAGGATTCGCATAGGAATTCCGCGTTTCTGGTATCGATTCGTTTGGGAAAAAGAACTCTGTCGTGGCACGTGGTACGTGGTTCGTCGTCTATTCGTCGAGACGTTTCGAACGAGAAAATGTTATTAAACGGCCGGTGAATTTTTGCATGCACAGCCGGCCACGGTGACGTTCCTATCGTCCCGGGTACTAATGGACTGCGACGTTTTTACAGGGAAGGTCGGGGGGGACTAAAAGCTCCGGCCCATAAAAGTGACGTTTCGCGTGTAAGCTGTTTATTCTATGCACATCGGACTGGCGACCGGCTGTTATTGCTCGTCGCGAGATAAGTCCGCGACAGACACCCGAACCATCCTGTTCGAGGGCTTACCGTTCTCGGTTCGATCGAGGAACGAGAAGAAAAAACTTGCCACCCCTCGCGATAATCACCCGTTTCGTTCGGTGGCGCGTTGAAAAATCTGCCGGTCGAATAATTTTGCTGACTCGCGGACCCAGCGGATCATAATTGAGTTCGGCTATTTTATCGGTATCGGTATCGGTATCGGTATCGGTATCGGTATCGGTAAGCAACAGTTTGATACCGTTCGGTTGTTCATATCGAGGTGGAAGCTCTTCGCCGTGCTTAAAAGTTGAGTGGAAGCACGCTACATAATAAAACCGAAGCTTCATCGATAAATATATGTTATATTTGTATGTCGCAATGTTTGCTGGAAATCCTGTTTGCCGAACGAATAAGATCCTTCGGCGGATATTCTTTTCTCCAACGAAGCAGAACCACCTTCGACGAGTTAATGCCCATTCAACGTTTTACGCGCCTCTATTTTTCTTCCTGCCCGTTTAATGGAATTTCCGCGTTTCTAGCGCGCAAACGTGTTTCCCCTGTCGCACACATGACAAACATTCATACGTGACTGATCCTTTCATATGCAAAACTCTTGCCACCGAAGCAAGCACGATCGTCCGTGCTCAATAACCGATTACGTTTCCGCCACGTTCCCATAATTAACAATTCCCGAAAGAATCGGTTATATTCACCTGGAAGATTTACCACGGCGAAAGCCGGATGGTTTTCCATACTTTTTCGAAAAGATCGCTTTGAAATGCACGGCGGGGCTGTGCTCGAGAACGCAGGAAACGGCGCAGCTGGCCGAGACGCGATTTCTATGTAAAAATCGCCGTGAATATGCATTCGTCCACGGCCTCCCGTTCCTGAGGCGCGGCCTTTAAAATCATTTTTCCTTTTTCCCCGCCGCTGAACCGTCTCGGAATTCAGGGATTCGCGCGGCGAGCAGCGGCCGGCAGAATGCGGATCGACTTGGCAAAACGAGCACATTCTAGCACGAAAGATCGTTCGGGTATAATGGAAGGGGTAGAGACAGAAGATCGAGCAGGTTTTCTGGAAAAGAGAACGCGTCGTTCGAATTGCCAACTGGACGCGTATTCTCTTTTTAGGAAAGATATTGCGAATATTTCGTATGTCGAATTTCCGTCACTCGTCTACTAATACTCGCAATACTAGTGCCGCTGTATTATTAAAAAGCGGTAAAGATATTTTCCGTTGGCATAGCTTCCCTTTGACAGAACTTCGTCCCGAACCCGCCCAATTTCCTTTCTTTCCTCGTCCCATACTTCTTTATTTGAACCATTTCGAATCCTTTCGCACATCGTACCCGCTTCCCACCGGAGCAACATCAATTTCACTTGGGGAACCTCCTCTCGGAATCCTGCCGCTAACAACTCTTTGGAAATTCGGTGGCTCGTCTCTGCGCGAAATTAATTCCATGTTCGACCCTCTTTTCTGCACGGTTTCTCGCGTTTCTTTCAGTCACGTAGTTTTCACGATTCTTCTTCGAGTCGTGTCTGTCACCACGAGTCTGTCACCGGTGCCATCGAGGCGGACGAGCCTGCTTTCTTTTCACAGCTGGCCCCTCTCGAACGCCTTTCAATTACCTAGTCCCCGCATTTTGTATTTATATTTCCGCTGACACTCGTTCGCGATTCCACGGATAGATCGGTCGATCTATGCGCGGGACTATGTCAACGGGGACGCGATGTTTCGCACAGGAGGCTCGCCGGAGTTTCAGAACGAACATTTCAGACGAACGAGGGAAGCGAGTCGCGACTGCTGACCCAGATGCGCACGCGACACAAATCCAAGTGAAAAAAGACGACAATAATGAGGAGGCCGGGGAGATTCACTCGGAGGAACCTCGACAATAAATACGTAAGACTGACGCGTATCGATTAGACGGAAGAAGTAGAGAAAACAGAGGGAGGAACAAACAAAAAAACGCGGGGGGAAGGTATAGCGTAGTTGCTCATCGATGCAAGTGCATCGCGTTCCTTTTGTAAAGGAAAGGGAAGAAAAGAAAAAGGAAACCTAGAGGAAGATGTTCCTGATCATTTCTGTGAACGTTTCTTCGACCAGCCGTGGAAGACTCTAATTTGAAAGGACGGCGGCACGGTGGAAATCACAGAAACGAAGAGATGTCTCTGAATCACAGATATTACGTAAGTATTGAACATATCTTATTCGCATTTGCCAAAAAATCTTTCCCTTCGAACGCTGGAATCGTCATAGGATTCGCATTGAAATTCTAGAAGCAAGTGTATTTGAAAATAAATAGAACCTGCTCCTTCGACGGGTACTCGTCCTCGCGGTAGATTCTCGAACGAGAAGAAGAGAGGCCTGCGTTTATAAACGTTATTCCATCTCCGATAATATTTCTTCTTTACGACGAAGCCACGCTCAAGATGTTTTCGCGGATTGATTGGACCGCTGTAATTTCCCCTCTTCCCGTAGGCAGAGCTTTTCAGTCTTAACAGCCCCGAAGGAGTTGCCGCGGACTGGAAAGTCGGTTACTGGGTTGAAATCATTCTGAAAGCGAAAGACAAACCCTACCGGCACGGTTTAACTTAAATATTCGCTCCCGATGATGCCTCGGGAGCTAGTCCCGTTGTTAGTCGACCGTAGAATCTTTCAGAGGCGTGAAAAAATACTTGCCCCTTTACCTGACAGAATTAATGGGGGTTGACGCGGATTCGTTTAGATTTTTACACGTATCAGTTGAATAACATATTAATTTCTACGCAAATATTTTTATTCTATTTACCGTATTTCGTTTATATTTCGATTTATTGAATTTTCATCTCTGTTAGCGATATGTACTACTTTCGTATTAGGTGCTACCTGATAAGGGAGAATCAGATACGTAGTTAAATACATTGTACGGTAGGAGAGATGCACTGACAACGAGTCACTGGATTCTGTCAAAATCAGGGAAACAAAGGAGCAAACTTAGTCAGCGATATGCCAATTTGATCGTCGGATAAACTTGCATCCCTAAACTTTGATACCTGCTGCTCTATTGTCAGTATTCCGAGGGTTAAGCAACTCCGAGGACAATAGAAAACGCTTATCTGCCGAACTGAACCTAATCCTTCGATGATCCTTCCTGTTATGACCGCCCTTTTGGCTTCTTGCGCAAACTTCTTCTTAGTCCGTGCGTAATTTCTTTTCCTATGGGTGAAATGCCTGGCGAGATTATCCTCGTAACCCGGCTAGTGATTGAACGTGAATAGATATATCTATACGTGTATGTATAAATATAAATAAATGCAAAAATAGAATCGAATCTTTCTATGAGGTAATATCGTGCTTGAAGCATACCGTAATATTAGATTCGGGGAAATCGATTGGATAAGTGTACCGTGAAAAATATGGCGAATTACATCGGTTGTAAAGTATCGTAACGCGTTTAGAAAAATCTTTCCCTTTTAGCCCACTTCCCAGAAGAGTTCAAGATGTTAAGGGGGATCGAATGTTTTCTGTGCCCGAAACTCCAATTGTCACGGTTCTCGAAGTTGTTCCAAAAACCAGCCAGGAGATTTTTCTCTCGCCGTTGAAAGTTGTCGGCATAAAGATGTAGGGATGCGATGTGTAAGGATGTCAGATCGCGGAGAGATCAAATCTGCGTCCCAAATACACGCACGATTATGCGCAATGATTGGAGAAAAATGTCAAGACACAAAGAGATTCAATAAATTTCTCTGACCTCTTCTCGCGCTATAATCTATCCATCTATCGGGCGCGGCACTGCTTCTTTCGTCTTTCATCTTTCCACTATGACGCTGCAATAGAGCGCAAGTAGATGCAGCAGGAAATTGAGCATCATAATTATATTCGAAAGAAAGGAAATGTCTGTACGCACAGGCATTTATTGCAAAGGACGATTTACACTTTATGTAGCATATTCAACGATGATCAAGCAAGGATTGCAGAGCTGTACACCTGTGATTAACTGTAAAACAGGTCTGCATTTTATCACACGTTTCATGGACCTACCGCATTGTGGCCCAATAAATTGGAGGCTTGGATGGCTTGGGGCCTCTGGCACACCCTGTGCGGGAAAAAACCGATTTTATCGGCCAGAGGCCTCCAAAGTAATTTTGGCTCCGTGCTCGCAATTATATTACTAAACATTCGCAATGAAATACGTTAGACGTAATTGTTACTGCGGAATAATAAAAGCCCCCAATTATATTATTTACCTAATCAACGAGAGCGAGTATGTTGTCCGAAGGGGTCGAGTCAGTATTTAGTATAATTGAAGGGCGCAACAGTATGAAAAATTCAGTGGGAAATTTCACGATAATGTTCGCGAAAATTCACAACATCTAAGAAATAACTGAAGTTCCTTCTTAAATTGCTCAAATTCCATCGCGAGCAGCGATAAAGAAAAGTAGGATAAAAAGCGATTCATCTTCGTTCAATCGAAGCAATGGACCACGTTTATTCCTACCAGTGGTTCACGTGCATCGCTGAGGGGAGCAAAACGCACGTGCGATCGTGTACGATCGCCCCTTTTGCTCCTCGCCGAACCGTCGGTTGCACTGAATCACGTCCTCTATTCGTAGACGCCCACGCGCACATTTTCCCCGCTCGTCGCAATTTTGTTGCGGCCATCAAGGCCCCAGACGCAATTTCACTTATCTTTTTGCCGTTGCATTGCTCGCGGATCGATCGGCTGGCTCGTTGCTCGTAATCCCTTGTTCTTGTTATCGAATGCCGAGCGTGGTGCACGTACGTCTGCCCTAAAGGCGCTCAGCTGATTGCCAGATACATACGATTTCGATTTCGAAATTTTCTACCACTACTTCTACTTCTCCATTTTCTGCCTCCTATCGTTCAGTAATCGAATTCGTTTGCATAATAGTCTTGTATTATACAATATACGATATACCGATCGATTGATTATTTTATGCGATACTCGATCTTGTATAAATCTACTTCGCCACGCCTTGCGCACCGATACCCGTGTAATTGGAAGAATTTGCTTGCCGGAGACGCTTCACCGATTTTCCAGAAAATATTATTCGATCTGCGTGCGGGGCAAGTTTGTTGCCGTATACGTTAAGCCGTGCTTATCGTTGGGCACATGAATTTCTTCGGCGAAAGCTTGGCCGCTTGTCGCGTCTCGAGATACGAGCACGAGGCTGCAGTGACGAAACGAGTCGCTGACATTTTTACAACCCCGCTGTCTCTCGCCATTCAGCTCCAATCGGGGTGCCTGGCGAGGATTCGCGGCATTACCGACAGTTGCATTCCGCAACAGTCAAACCATCCATACGTAATTCTCTTTGAGTCAACTGAATTCAATAGAATCAAGTGTAAGCGTGATTCAGTATAAGAGAATGAGCATAAAAGTAGGATAGATTGTTCTTTGAACGTTACCACCACGTTACCACCTCGTTACCACCTCGTTACCTCCTCGCTACCGCGAAAAATTTCACGCCAACCCTCGAAAGTTTTCCAATTTCATTCAACGCATGAAACGTTCCCTCATTGTACAGTGAGCTATGAAATCGATACGATATCAATATTGCACACCGTATGATTTGTGTCGCGTGTTGGTCACAAGAGGTGAATGCACAGGCTGGTCGAGTAATTTACGATTGCCGCAGGCTGCGACTTATTGTGAAGCTCCGTCGACTCCGACGAAGTGGAATTCCAAGGGAAAAAGTTTCGGCAGGGTTCTCGGATAGTCGTTGGCCGATTCGTACTCGCGAGCGTTCGATTGCTACCAGAAAAATGTCCCTTTAACGAGATTCCTCTGCTCCCTATTTTTCTCAATTTCCTGGAATCTAGAAATCGACGAAAGTTTTTCCCCTCGCGGGCTCTACCCGGCAATCGTGCAATACCTCGACTTAATTCACGACCTTCGAGCGATTCTTTTCAAAACAAAATCGAACTCGATCCACCAGAACTCTATTCCAATTTAATGTG
This sequence comes from Nomada fucata, assembly GCA_948146005.1. Lineage (NCBI taxonomy): Eukaryota > Metazoa > Arthropoda > Insecta > Hymenoptera > Apidae > Nomada > Nomada fucata. The sequence goes on along the minus strand of OX411280.1, from coordinate 401,729 downwards.
CACGGTTTCGTCGACTTTTCCGGCGCCGCTACGCTAGACCTGGCCATTTCGAGAGGAGGAGGAGGAGGGGGTGGGATTAAACCAATTCGTTCTCCATGGATTTTATCGCGTTCAACGAACGGAAGATGCGAAGAAGGTAGAAAGAAAAAGGGCAACGAAGAACTTGACGATTTCGCGACGCGGTGCGTCTCGGTTGGCGTTCGCGATTCGCGGACGAACAGTCCAGGCGCGCACTAATACTTGAAAAGAGGAAAGAGTAAAAGGTCGAAATCGTACGTTGGGAATTGCGGAGCCCTTAAAGGGCGTTTAAGGAGATTCTTCGAGCCCCCCGAATAAGACCCGATTGCGAACAACCTTGACGTTTATTCGCAGACTTTTATCCTGCGCGACGACAATTGCGAAGGAAAGAATTGAAAAAAATTAATGGACAATTGTATAATCATTGCGAACAATAAACTTCGAACGGTCAAGTTTGAAGTTTGAGTCTCCTTCGAATTGAACTGAGAAACATTCTTCGGAATAAATCCTGCACTTTACCATATATTATACGAAAATGCAAATTTCCATACCTTTTATATTACCCAGCTAACGAGGACTAGGAGAATGTTGCTTGCATTAAAGATGGAACGGAGTGAAAGTCGCGATTGGTAATAAATTGATCGTTCTCGCCGGTTAAAAAGTTGACGCGCCGAACGTTTAAGACCGCGTCACGCTGATCCACGGTGGAAATCATTAATCTTGTTAAGGAGCTGTTTCAAAGTGTGACGCGTGTTTGTAGAGCGGTCGAGCTGGGATCAACAGCCGCCCGTTTCGGTCCAGCTCGACGTCCTACGAGATTAGCCTCTTCGCGTTAGAATAAATCAATCGACGCAATTCGGGGAAATGTTTGTCACGGTAACCCCATCGCGTAACTAATTCTATATTCTATCAAATAATTCCAACTATCCCCAGTATTTCGTTGAAAAGAAGGGGTCACGCATCGCCTCCTTCTCCACCCGTGTCACCGGTAAAGACACAATAATGATAACGAAAATAACCAGCAAAGTATCGTTTTGCATGCGATACAGCATAGAAGACAGTATTTGCGCCGCGTATCCCAAGTATCCAGTTGATCCGGCAGAAATCGAGCCCGCCACTCCACGAATCCGGTCGAGGCTCGATTGTTTACCGAGATTAATCGATCGCCAGCCGCACGCCGGAGTAGAGAAGTAGCGAAATGAAACTCTGCGTAAATCCGCAGCGGGTACTAGCAGAGTGGCGCGTCCTCAAGTGGAGGGATGATCGCGAACAAAAGAGGGGGCGGTTTGGGCTCGCACTGCCAAAACCCGCGACCCAGATACCGATCGACCCACCGACACACATTACAGGGTGGCGAAAGGGGTGCAGAGAGGGGCCACCCCCTCTGCATTACGTACTCGCTGCGTTACAGTAGCTCCTCTATCTCTCTCCGCTCTCCTTCGTCGAACAAAGTTTGTCCCCCTTTCCGCCAGTCGATGCAACTTGTTCGCTTTTTCTTCTTCATCTTCGTGGCTGCTGCTTTCAATGACGCCTCGTTGTGCCGGATTTACCGACTCGCTACTTTTTTTCACTTTATAAATGACAATTTCTTGCCCGGTCGCCGAGCGCTGCGTACTTCTTTCGCCGCGGACAGTTTCTTCCGTCGTTTCACTTTTGATCGAGATGCTTCGAAGAATGAAGAAGAGTATGCGTGGAAAAAGTAGGGGACCAACTTTAACGGGCCACTGCTTTCCTTTCCTTTTCTTTTCTTTTCTTTTCTCTTGTTTTTTTTTTTTTAACAGACGGAGTGTTTGTGAGTTTTCTTAGTGTCGCAAAGAGAGGTGTTATTAATTAGTTTATTCAGAATTAATAGGAGGCAGTAAGGGTATCTGGGTTGGCCTCGTGCTGCGGGCTAATAGTGCAATTACTTGGCGGCCGGTGTTACGGGAACCATTGTTGTTTCGATAGAACAATCTTTGAATGAACTAATGAACAGCGCTCGGAATAGAAAGCGCCGCGATTTAGAATTTAGGTTAATACGGGAAGAAATCGCTGCTTAAATACCTGCTGGATGCGATTTACATATACGAGAATCAGAATGATGGAATAATATTCTGGTTCGATGATTAAAATTTCATTCCCCCCGCAACACTTCCCACCGGCGTTCGACTTTTTACATGCTCTAGCAATTTCATTCCAGGGTACGCATCTGCATTTCTCCGCAAAACAACCGCGTTAACTCGTGACGCGGTCTGCCGAAACGACGAATGCCGCATCCGCAGCCGCGCGTGCGTGCGTCCGGACCGCGCGTAAATCCTCCTCGCGGATACGCGCGGATACGCGCGGCTTCCGGCTCGATGCGTCTGCACACCGAAATGGGAGAGTGCACTTAACCCTTTAACTGCTGCTCAGCTGGACATAAACTATATGGCGCGTGTGCACTGTTCTGGCACGTTGCATAATAAAAAGTATTTAATAAAAATACGGGACGGAACATTCTATTAAACTTCGAATTGAATATAAAGCACTTCGCTACGACGATATAATTTTCTGCAACAATCATTTGTATAACAAGTTATCGTTCACCCTGTAATTTCGTTGCCTCGGCAAGGAAATATTTTAAGCAAAGTCGCTTTCACAGAGTTACAAAACTACCAATTAACATTTTTTCCAAAACGATCTCTCCGAGATGGTTGCAATAGGTCTCTGGTTTTGAAAAATATACAGAGGGAAGCCACTGGGTAACGCGCACTAACCAAAGGGTTATCTTCCACCCGTGCAACAAACGCGGAAGTTCGACGACGGCAAATATTCGAACGGTGCGCGCCGCCCAAAATAGAATTGCGCTTCGTTCCATCGAGCGTTCCAATTGGATTTCGTATCGCGATTCGGATTGATGATTTTGTGATTCATCTTTTGTTACATTCGGATTGTACAAAGTCCATCTCCTGGATTGTTCGGACTGGAGGCATCCAGGGCGAATAAAAGTATGAACGTGCGAACGTCAATGTCGATAATAATAATTCAACCCCCCCCCCCCCCCTCAAACTCGTTATATAGATTAATGTAGAAAATGCAATACAGCGTTAGCAATGCTGTCTTCTGTCGGTACAAAGTTCGGAGGACAATACGCAGCCACGATTAACCTGATCGTTAACCAGACGTATGCTCTCCGACTGGACAGGTTTCTGACGTAATTACTGTAGCTTGTATCGCGTTTCTATAGAAATGATACAGTTATTTACGAACCTGGTGTATTTTATTGTTCATGCGAACGGCAAAATGATACACGATCCAGAAGGTGGACAATCAAGGGAGGCATTAAGTTGCCAGGGACGAGTTACGATAATCGTAAACCCTGCAGTCTAATGAGATATATACCTGGACAGAGTCCAGGAACCTCGGACTTTTAACACCAGCCATTCTGTTCGCGGTTAATCAACCGTCATGGTAAACTTAACCCTTACAAGTTTGTGGGACAATCCGTTTATGCATATTACTGCTCTAAATGTGGCGCTTGGTTATAGGACTTCGTCGCTCATAAAATTTAATACGCTTACGTAGTAGAAGATGGACACCGTATAGGTGAGTCTGCGCCATAACGTTTCTATCGTATTTACGCAATTATTTTCCAACCTTCGATACACTTTCTTCTTCGTGTTCATCCTTTCACACGGATGCAGCAATTCTACTCGAGATAAAAAGGTTCGAAATTTACGTTCCAGTGTTTGTCGATGGTTAACCACGACCACCTTCTTGGTCCAGGATGGGAAATTTCCGTGTTGTCGGTGGTGAATCGACGGGGAAGCCGCAAACACGAGCTTCGCGTAGCACGAAACTAGCTGACTAGCTGACGTGATTGGTCAATGTGCCAAGAACCGGCTTGGACTAGGTCAGTGTTGAGGAGGATCAACGAGTTATAAATTAGGCCTTCATCTGCGTGTGTAGGGAAAACGAAATCGCCACTAATCTGTCACCTGGTTTTTTCTCCAGAGCGCTTTAAAACGAGGAAACGCGTTCAACGAAATAATTATTAACCGTTCGGCGAACGTCCATGTACGTGTAATATATGGTTTCTGCTGAAATTTGGGGCACACTCGGTAAATTTAGCTTCTTATGCGCGACACCGTGCGAATACGTGACGCTCTAAACGCGACGCTCTAAACTTTAGTGTCTAAAGAAAGGGGCGTCTTCGTCGTTGGGACGTTATCCCGCCTTAACAATCTGTCGATAATAGGCCTGGAGGGTCATCGAGAGGGAGGAAAAAGGAAATCGAGGATTGGCCGGGGTGCCAAGATCCAACGCAACTGGGTTAGGACGTCGAGAGGGTTGCTCCCGTTAACGTTCCAACGTCGCGACGTCGGAAAGGGACACGAGGAAACGGTTGGATCGCACCGAGAGGAATAAGAAGTTTGCCACGTTTTCTACGTGCTTCGAACGTGTCGATAATTTTCTGCGACTTTTCTGCCCTTCCGCGCGAGGAATCTGGATGCGGCCAGCGTGCCATGTTATCGGTCTTTTCCTTTCATGCTCTAGAATTTTCTGTAATGCTATCGCGATGGTGGTTATGGGTGGCAGAGGAAAATCCAGTGACTGCTGTGATTGCGCGTCCATTCAATTTTGAAGAAGAACAACTGATAGAATGCACGTCGCCCATTTTTCAGGCGCGACGTAAAGAAAAACAATTACAATCAACCATCTACACCAGAAAGCGTTACGATAGATTCCGAGATGGATTAGACCCATGAACAAATTGGTGATTAATATTTGTAACGATCAGGACTAACGAAAACTTGGCGTAGATCTCGTACAAACTATCCGCCAAACTATATTTATCCTCCACGATCCACATCAGCATTCTTACGTAATCACGATTACAACTGGTGCCACAGAGAAAGCACGTGATATTTTCCAACGGCGTACTCGACGTCGAACCACAAATCACAACGATTAAAGCGAATGAAACGCGTTCACGCGAAGACACGGTCTTGTTTTATCCTCTCGTCGCCGCTCCGGCCCGCAACGATTGAATTATGCGTCGAGTTTTGCAATTGAAAGGAAAGCGATCCGCAGTATCGTTCCTAATTAAGATAAACCACCACCCAGCTAGATTCGCGATAAGGGGTGAAAGTGTCGGACACGATTCCTCGGCTCAACGGTTGCCACGTTGCTTCCCGTTCTTCTAGTCGCTTCGATTGATACGACGTTGATGGGTCGTTCGACAAATTCGACCGAATAATCGATGATACGGCGAATTGGCAGTCCCGGATATTCTTCCAATGATCGAAAGGGGAGAAAGCGCAACTGTTTGCGTTAATTATAGGCCCAGTTGACGGGATTTGATTTACGAGCGGCGATTGTCTCTGACATAACTGGGCTGATTAGAGTAGCTGGAGCGAATCGGTGTCCCGAAAAGAACGTCTTTGGATAAACTTTCAGACGACTATTTCCGATTGCGACTTGTATTAGCATCGAACGAAAATAAGATACGTATATTCCTCTTATTCATTTGCAGACGCTTTTTTTCTGTCTCTATTATTTCTGAGATTCGATAGAAATTACGACAGTGAGAAATATTTAGCGCAGTTATTAAAACGAACCTTTAATCGTATTATTTTTGTATAATGCCAACGAAGTAACGGGGACAAAATAAGTAACGCCACTCGAATAACACCTTCGACACTTCAGAATTGTTTCGTGGACTCGATCAAACTTTCGTCCGAGGATCAATTAGATTAAGGGGGAAGACTAGAGAGGCTCGCCGTTATCGTTTTCGCGACGAGGCGCCAACGAGGAAGTTCTGAAATCGTTTCGAGTCCAATTAAATCCAGACAATGTCCAGATTAAAGCGCACCAGACCACTCGTTACTCCATTTTCTTAAGAGACGGGGAAGAAGCTAAATACACAGCTAGTAGTCACCTCTTGGCGACCGTACTATCCTCCGATCGGCTGACTCTATCGAGATACTGTTCCTTTACTTTCAATGGCGCGTTAGTAACGTTTGAAAGTAACGAAAAGAAAAAAAACACTTTTTACGAAAAACGCGAATTTCGATATATTTCGGGAGCATACATATGTACATCGTGGTTTCCCAGCTTTGCGAATTCTGTGCCTCCACGCCCCAAACTAGCCGACTGTTCAAACGATTCCACTCGCACCGGCGATTTATACTACGGGTGTGTATCATCCCTCTACCGATCAATTGATCAAGAACGATCAATCGAAAAGAACAAATTCGAATTTTTCGTTTACCCTTGAAAAATAATACAGAATAACGAATGGCCAAGAAGTTGATAGTTTAATCGGAACATATTACACACGAATCATTTCACTTTAAATACCATTCTCTACCGTAGGAGGAATTCAATCAACGAGGACCACAATGGCGATCGATGCGATGATTTTTCCAATCGCGGCTGTACTCGCGGCTCGCGTTCGCGTATTATGCCAGGGCTCGTCGTCCATTGTCCAGAAGGGTCGTTATCGTCTCTATCGGACGAGGAATAAGAGTCGCTTCAAACGTCCTGGAGGAAAGGTGGCCGAGGATGCGTCGCCCAAGTAACGAGGTCTATAGTCTATACCGTGGAAGGCACCGGGTTAGGCCGAGTACGAACGTAACGCGTGATTTATGAAAGAATTTCCCGTATCCCACGGGAGGCTTGCGTCTGTCTAGCGTGAAACTTTCAGTAGCCTCGTATATTTATCTGATGCGATCTTTTTCTTACTTTAGTAGCGTCTCTTACTATACTGCTTATATTAATTACTGCTATATCCACTAGTTGCATTCGAATGAAAGCATTCCTGGAAGGAAAGGTGGAAAGAAACCACATTTCTTTGCTAATGATGCTAATGATGCGCGAAGGAAGCGTGAAAATATCATGAGCGAACGATTGGCGCAACTGTAGGGAGACGGATTGGCGAGGAATTTCCAAGTTGCGCAATTTCTTCCTGAAATCGTTCGGAGGAGTTGTTGCATCAGGATTCACAGGATGAATTTTCGCAGCGCAGTCTGTACCACTTCAACCGCAAACTGGACGACGCGGCGTGCAAATATTTCAGGAGGAACCACGAATTTAATACGGTAGGCTTTGAACTTGCGAATATATAGTTGGCCGGTCTGTCAACAACCTCCTTCGGAACGCGGTTCCACTAGCTCATCGACTACTCTCCGCAGATGTGTGCGGTTGCAAAACAAGATTTCCTTGTTTAAGCCAGCCTGAAACGCTGCGAACGATATTTGGCTACGATTATTGCACACTGGCGCGGAGGCAGAGCTGTATCGTCGATGAGATCAAAGACATTTATTTTATAACTTCTTTTTTTCATTTCCTATAACTTTTCTCCTGCATTGAAGTGCAATCAAATTTTATTACATACATTTGGACGTCAGCAGACTTCACCATGTTAATCGTCAATCTGATTATAATTAAATTCGTTCAAATACAATAATCGATGTATCGAATCTAATTATACGATCTAATTATAAATCCTGCCCACACCCTAGCCATTTTTGTTAACTAATTTTTAGAGCAGCGTAGAAACTTTTGAACGGTCGCATTCCATCGACTTTGGAACAAAATACACTTCCCCGAGCGGGAATAATATTAGAATGTTCATAGTTTTGGTCGTCCGACTCTGTTCGAATAACAGCTTCTATTTTCCGTCAGGCATAGCCCAGAACTTTTTCGCGACTCCATTTATTTCGAAATCGTTCAGTGCCAAGCTATTTCCTGCGCGAAACGAAATTTACGCCGAGCGAAAATGGAGTTCGCGGTGTCGATGAAAATTTCTTGCCCCCTACCAGCTTCCCTTACTGACTCGTCCACAGACGATTGCCTTCCCGAGTCGTGTAATAATCTGCTAGCCAGATATATTTCTAATATCCGTATCTCGCAATCAATTGACAATTAGGTCGCTTCGTTTCACAAATACCTCGCTACTCTCCAGAATACATTCCCGCCTCTACTCTATTCTTTTATTACATTCTCCCCAATTATCTCGCGCATGCAAACGATTTATTCACCGTCAGGCGAAAGTCCAACGAACAAGAGATCCAAGCAGATATTAACAACAACGAACCAGATCAGCTCAGCAGATTCACAAATGAAACGAAATCTTTTAAGAACCCGTTCTCGAGCATTATCGAACAGGATAAATACATAATAATTGCACGATAGCTTTGTGTCGGATAGCGCACGCTGTCGCAGAGGGTCACAACGTAGACCCCCCTACAGACAATTTCAATTTATTTCGCCGGAACAGAGCGGAAATTAAAATCGATCACTGCCTGGTTGTATCTCCGCGGTATCGTTCCACCACCCATCTACCCTCGTTTTCCAGCCTCTGTCTTCATCTTCCTGGCATCGGCACGCCTCGACATTGCTCGCTGCCCGACGTGAAACCCACCTAAATAAATAATCGCGCTCGAATTCAATCGGCAGGTTATTCGGGTCACTCGACCTTCGTCGATCGATCGGCCTGTTTTACTACCGGAACCCCGCTGAAATTGCACGGCCACTTTCGTTTCTCGGTTGCACGGGGAGACTCGTTTAATATGTATCCCCAGTCGCAGGGGCACCGTTCACCGTTCATCCGTGAACGGTATCCAGTGGCGTGGCTTTTTGCGCAGGAATTTCTTCTTTATTCGCGAGAAGATTAATTGCGATTCAATTTATTCGCTCATTCCGGCCGTCGTTATTTCAATCATTTCTCTACGTTCAATAACAATTATTCTACTTAATATTTCAACCCTCCCCACTGTGTCCCAAGTTTCATATAGAAAACGTATTCCTCGCAAGGATCGAAATTACCTAAAAACAATTACATACGTCATACGTATCCGAAAATGATACGATCCTCTCGAATTTCGCCTATGCGTACGCATGACAGACGAGTGTCGGTGTTTAACGGACGTCCTCGCGAAACGGGGTGGATGTTCGCGTTAAAGGGTAGCGCTGAATAAAAATGATCGTCTGGGTCGGAATTGAACCACGCGGATGGTTCAAAGAGGATCCGCCAACAAAGACCGGCGATCCTGCACTGAATAGCGCAACCCCATAAAAAGAAAAATCAATCCACGTTCACCAGTCCATGGACAATTTGATGGCGCCCTTCTAGCGGATACTTTTCGAAAAGCAAGCTAATCGAGAATTGCTCGGGCAACCCGGTGAAATTCCACCGAAATAGATGCTGAACGTTTCATTCGAGCTTGCAGGGGGAACTCTGCTTCCGATTTGCACGATTTTAAACGATCGCAGGGTGGCCCAGTACGAACAAAAGGGAGAAGAGGATAAAAGGGTGGACCAGCTTAGAGGACGGAGTAACACGGCGTGACCGAATTAATTATCGGTTTTCCCAGCTATCCCCTTGCTTTCTTTTATCCATCGGTATCGTTCTCTTCTTCGGTTCTTCTGCATTCATTCAACGAATATCGTTCTGTTTCTCTGAGAGACGAAGTAGGTTATTTAAAAATCAGAAACAGTGGACACAAGTTTCTGTTTTTGAACAACAGCCCAGCTACGTCAACAATAAGAAGAAAAGCAAGGGAAAAATTGCAAGCGCAGATGCGTGCAAACCTTTTAACCCAGTGGAAAAGAGAGTTAAAAAAAGGAACGTCCGTCCCTGCTAAGCTCGTCGAACTCTCTTCGTTAATTTTTCCACCCCCACATTCCCTGTCACACCGATCCTTTGCGTTCCTCGTCCCTTTGTTCTCCCTCAGAATTTCTCTTCTCCCTGTCAGTCGTTGGAAATTTCTAGTCCAAGCGTAAGCACTTTGACTTCTCGCTGCATTGGCTCGTTTTTCACCGATTTTCACCGCTTTCTACCCTCGTTCCGAGGTTCCTCGGCCAGCGATAAGCCGGTCGCCGAGGAAATCGTTATCATCGGAGGACAGAAAAATGTAAAAAGTATGTGGCCCCCCCATGGTGGAAGCGTGACCTGCTCTGCCTGCATGGTTTTTAGGACGGTCCCCTAAAAATAAATCACCAGGAAGCGTTCCTTTGAACTGGCGACTGTTAACCTTGGTTAACAAATATTCCTCAATGCAAAGAAGGGAGGAGAGAACAGTCTCATCCAGGGGCTACGGTCGTTCTCTGGCTATATATACCTTGGATGAAAAGTTTGGACAACTAGGCACCGATGGATACGGAGTAAGATGGAATGAATGGTTCCTTCAGTGGCAGGTTCGCAGGTATTCCATAATCAGTTTCTAAGTAAAATCACCTATTCATTAGTATTAACCGGCGAAATTATTCAGCAATTTCGCGTTAAAAAATCTGGATTATGTGGCTACAAAAATTAGACTTTAATCCGAGAAAGTACTGTTTCTATGAAACGCGTACTGGATACACGTTGCAGCTTGCGCTCAATCGTACACAATCGAAATAAAAAATAATCCTTAATACTTGTACAACTCGAGTTAACCAATTCCAAATAATAATTATTATTGTTTCACTGCATACGTTCTCGGGCTGAGGCTTTCAAGAATCAAAAGGAAGAAAAAAAGAAAATTCATTCCTCGGCTCCCCTAAATCCATTCGGCGCGCCACCCCTTTCCCCGACCCTACCATAAATTGCTCCAATGAAGCACCCTTTCATCTCCACGGTCCTTTGTTCCAGCGGGCCTCGACAGAAATTTTTAGCTTTTCACCGCGAATTCAAGGGGCAGCGTTTGTTTTACACATCTCCGCCCTCCCTTTCGCGACCTTTCCGTCCACCCCCGTCCACCCTTCAACCAGCTACAAGGATGACCGGTTTAACGTCGACGTCCTGCGACCGTGTACCGCAGTGGCCGTAAAAACGCCGCTGTGCGGAACGCGAAGGGGTATCGTGACCCACATGCACCGGCTACGAACGGAACGCGTTAAAACACGTGTCAGATACACGGCTACGTGGCCAAGGGACGTTGGAGTATATGGAACAGCGGGCCATTTTTCTCTGGATCTCGCGGCCGTTTCTTTGTCCGCGTTTCGCCGAGAAACGCGCGCGCGTGCCACGCACGGAACGCTCCTTTTTCTCCTCTAATCTTCCGCGCCTCCCCGTCCCTCGTTTGTCTTGTAATTCAACCGCGCAAGAGTAAGACGCGGTGGAGTAATTGTAATTGCCGGACGTTTGTTTCGTTTACACTTCGATCGTTTATTTATTATTATCGCGCGGTATCGAACGATATCGAACGCCGTCTCTCCGAACACACGATTATTCAATCGAGGGCCAAGAATTTCCCTACGCTCTTTTTCGTCAGCTGTGTCCCATACAGGTCCTAGCCTGTACGAAGCTCTGTATGGTATACGAAACAGGAAGCTATCGGATATAGCGGGAAAACTTCCCTCGGAGCGAGAAACAGAGATAATCGTTTCGTCCCGCAGCGTGTGAACAAAGGAGCGGATTAATTTCCGCGGCCTCCATAAAGGGGGGTCGATTAATTAGTAACGGGCAGCGAAGTAGGTGGAGAACGATCGGGGACGACGGCGAAGAAGAACGGGCCGCGTCGATGTCGCGGGGAAACACGACGGGATGGAATTAATTATCCGGCGGACGAGTCGCGGTTAAACTCGTGTTGGAGCGACGGGACAATTCGACCTGGCCTCGCCATTGTGCTTACGTCGTTCCATCGGATATGGTAGTTCCTCTTCTGGATACGAGCACGCCGTGTGCGTGGACTGCCGTTTGCCAGTGGCGTTTTATGCGAAACGACGCAGCTGGTGCGCGCGAGACGAGCCCACCTCGGCGAGCAAATCGAAGAGGAATCGGAGAGGAGGTTTCGCGTTGCCCGAAATACGACTTCGTGCAACGAAATGTATCGGGGAAAGATACATAATACAAAAACCGGTTTTTGTATTATTGTAATTAGTTCGGATGTCCCGAATATTTCTCTGCGGGAACAATTGGTGGAAATTATTCATTGCAAACACGGAGCATGCATCTAAAAGTAATGTGAATCAACTATGCCAACGGATACTAGACGATACAATTGATCATAACGAATTTCACGTTGTTCAATTTGCCAGTTAGTTAAAGTTAAAATCGTGTGCTCGTTTATCTCGAAAAAAATGAATCGCAGAGGTGACTCTCGAGGGACAATGACTATCTATTAGAAGAAACGATCAAACTGTAGTAAAATGTAGCCAACAGCCAATAACAGCGGCGACCCCCGCAAAGACGCATCGAACAGGATGGCAGCTAGCAAAAGGGGGATGCGTTACAAAGGGAAACGGTAAATCACCGGTGGAAATGGGTAGCTCATTAATAAGGAGATCGCGGGGTGGCACCGGCCACTATGCCGGGAACTCGGAACTGGCAACCTACCAAGTCACGAACAATACACCCTAAAGTTCCGACACGTTTCCCATTGGTAGCGAACCGAGCCGACATGCTTCGTTGAAAAATATCCTCCTTCCGCCGATACCACCGTTTCCTGTGTAAGCGAGCACGCAAACAAGTGCAGAGCAATTACAGTTTCCATTATTATTCCGGCGTGCATCTGCAATTTTGCATCTGCAACATTTTCGCCGATTAATTCTTAATTCTCGTATTTATATATCGAGGAATTAATAAATTATTCATTCGTTCGTTATTGATCCTGATAGTAAATTGTGCCTGAAAATCGGTAATACATATTAATGTTCGTTTCCTGTCAGCGAGATTTAATCTCGCGTACAGGGAAAAGGATTATTGCTGGGGGATATATGGTAATGACGGTCGATGAACACGGCGGATTATTATTGCAAGAAGGGGTTTCGATTTTCTCGCCCGGGGATAGTTTCAAGGGTTGCGATACACCCAGTGTACCGTACAAATATATACGAGGGCGAAAATTTATTCACCTTGCATTAATACGTAGTCAGGCAGTCTTAATTTCGAGTTTAACGAATAACGTTTAGGGCAGTCGCTTGCTGGATCAATACGGAGTATGTATTATGTTGGCGAACGCGGCAGATCAAAGTGTCTCCGTTTTCTAATGCACCCCAGCCCTATACATAATCACAGTATGCATATAAACGTTTTACGCCTACACCGCCTACACCGTTTGTCCGATTGCATCATGTTGTACAGGCTGATTCATGATTTCCATCGCGGACTGGTTTTATTGCGATCGTGTTCGCATTAATCCTTTCGCTATGGTGTATGCATACAAGTCTATGGAAAATAGAGATGCAGTTTCTTGGTTGTACACGATAGGAGATAACGTGAAAATATTTTCTATAGGTCCAAGCCTAAGTGAACATAATTGCAATGAAATTTTATGCAACATTTTCTCGAGGATTCTATGTGCAATAACTGTTGTGCGTTATGTTATTCTAGATGTAATCAAATGTTGATTGTACGAACCGAGCTCTCGATCACTTTTAAATTAATCACTGCCAGAACAAATTGAATCGTTTCTGTAGTATGTACATCCGTGTTCATGGAACGATCTGTAGGCGTGGTAACGCTGTAAATGTGCGCTATTAAAGTATGCCGGTGAAGTCGTGAGCTTTGTCCGAACAGGAAATAGAGCGGTGCTTTGAAGAGTGCAAACTTTCTTACGCTTCTTTCGCGCTTTTCGATTGTTCGCCTCTGTGCATCATAACCGGAAGGCGAAAAGAGAGCGGAATTTCTCTCGCAAACGAAACACGTACCAAATAGGGTACAGAATGTTTTCAATCTAAATACTTTTGACAGTATAAGCATAGGGAGAAATGAAAAAGGAAATGTTCCACGAACGGGGAAGGATCCTGAAGAAATTCCAATGGGATACGAAGATAGGCGATCTTAATGGTCACCCCTGGAGCCACTGTATTTTCTATAAGAAATCTCACTCGTATTTTCGACATTTTTACTGCAACGTAGAGCCATTTCCATAAATATACGAAGGGAACTTTGGTTAAAATAATCATATGTCGTAAATTAACAGACAATTATGTATAATTGAAATTGGTGAACGCTGACTTGACCCTCTGTACTATCACATAAACGGCTGAAACTACTATCCCTTTTATAAAAGTACATTCGACATATCGAAGATATTACTAAATATTGGTATTGAATTTATTTTGCCTATGAAATGTTTACCTAGGAAAGATTCTGTTCAACGATTGTCGAACAGTATCGAAACCTGTTACAGCACAACAGTAACAGAAATATGTCAAGTTAAAAAAACGTCGGGTCAACCATGATACTGGACTAGATTTGGTAGAAAAAAAATGTCAGATATGACACGATAGCGATCTGCGGATGATGAAAAATCGAAACCAGAGTTCCGTAAAAAATGGATCGAAAATTCGACGAAACTTTTTGACCAGAATATAACACGTTCCTTTTCCCGTTCAACCTCCGTCTCTCTGTATTAAAGTCTACGAAACCACGGGATAATGTTGCAATATTTTTCACCGGGCCCCCCCCCCCCCCTGTTCTGGGCAATTTAAGCAAAATTTCGTTCAAACGATTCACGACCTCCCCGTGTGAGATCAATTCCCCCGATCGAATGAAGACAAATAGCCGTCAGCTTCTGACGAATAGGAGTCTGGAGGAAGGTGGTACCTGCCCGATAAAGATGCCAAAAATTCTGCTTCCCAGCCCACGACGAATGTTAGATCGTGCCATAAATATCCTCTCATAATTCGATAATTACGAACCGCTTCGAAAGCAAATGGGGCGTCTAAGATGAATCGGGATGGGCCAATTTGTCCAAATGGTCCTCTTGCTTTCTGCAGTTTTTGTTTATTTCTTTTTTCTTAACTCTTGTTTCGTTGCTCCGAGGAGTCGCCGCGAGGAGCAGCTTCGAAATAGCAGTAATTAGAATTGTCGGGACCGTTTTCGGGGAATCTTCATCGCATCGTACCGCCAACGGCGACGTCTGATTGCACGCAGACACGTTTAGAAAATTTTTCGCAACGGGGCGTGTTAGGGAGCGTTCGTGAACCCTATGGAAAGTGAAACATTATTGGAGGGCGGCAACATAATTTCTACCCGACGCAATAATGGAAACATCGACGTACATCGTACGTGCCAGAGAACTTTAAGCACTCCAGCAATAAAAATAGTGATAAATTAAATCTAATTAAATCTAATATCATATTTCGCACAATTTTTTTCAACAGTTTTCCACGATTACGATAGGCAGAACTTATTTTCTTAGTTACGACGAGGTGGTGTATACGGCTATGGTTCTTGGTTGAACAAAGGTACTAAACGTGCACGACATTACGAAGGCCTAATGGGATGTAAGTACGCGTCGCTATTAATTCCGCGGGTTTTTATTAGGGAAACTTGATCGAGCGGGAAGGACACGAGCAACGAGTATTTCACGATCCATTATCGTCCGCGGTGTTTCTTCGCGGACGGCGAGGACCATTAAGTACAAGAAACCGGCTCGTGGAAAATTCAAAGGAACGACGACTAGTTTTTGTTCATTAGCCAAACGACTCCCCCTCGAAAACTTTGCTGCCTTTTTTCATCTCCTTGCCTTCTGGTGAAAAAGGCGAGCCCGATAAGAGGCGTCGCGACGTCCACGACGTTCCGCAACGAAAAATATTAATCCATCAAACAGCCAGCACTTACTGTAATTGGACAATTTTTCGAAAAACTACAATGTACAGTGTGTAACTAACGTGCAGGGGCACCTGGGCGGCCAAACCTAGGGGCGGCCGCAGACCGTTTCATAGTTTAGTATATGCAAAATTCTGACTAATATTCAATTAATATGGGTGGTATATGGGTGGTGTATGGGTGGCGGTATTGTTTTTGCACCTGGACGACCAACGAGAAAAAAAGAACGGCCCTGACTAATGATAACGATTAGAAAAATTAATTTATTTAAAGGGAAGCTAACAGTAAGCGATTCTTAAAAGAAAGAAAAATTGCCCAATTCTTCGCCATTTTTCTTTCGACCCAGATTATACAAAAGTTTTATAAACCACTTCAATTATGCATTAGATCATTAGGGTAATCGTGAGCGATATCAAACCTTATCCAAACTTCATCGGGTAGCACCATTTGCAACGTCGAACAGGGAGAAATTGGGGATACATCAGGGCAGGATGAAAAGCGGGATCGAAAGTCTGGAGCGTGTCGACTTACAGAGAGTTTCAGGCGCGTTGTGACCGTTCCTCGTGTTTCTTTCGCTCCACGCTGTTTTCCTAAACGCCTCTGGTGCACACGAAACGACAGATACAGCGGGATGTAAGTCGCGAGATATCTTTGATATTTATTTAACCGGGACCCGGGAGCCAATAAATTCGTCGGAGAAACTGCCGCGAGCTTATTTCGCCCCCTCCCCCCCCCCCCAGATAAGGGTGCATAATTTAAGAAGGAAGAAAGTGACAGCGTGTGTGCGTCTTGGAAGGGAGAGGGAGAACGCAGCGGTACATTTTCGGTCGAGATACATGGTTCGTTTACCATGCTCGTAAGACGACGCCAAAGGTTTTGAATGGGACTTTTCGAAATCTTCTTAAGCGTCTTATACATCCCTGCGTTCTCTCTCTATCTTTAACTATGTGTGCGCCGACGTCCCCGTTCATGGCCAGCTGGATTTTTCTTCGAAACGGGGGCCACTCCGTTCTCTGCGTCCTTTGCGGTTTACTGATAACTGTCATTGTTTTGCATGAAATGCTCGGGAATTTACCGGGGATAAGAACGTGGAATCCGCTAACGCGAACAAACAGTATAAAAGAAAATACTTAAATTCGTATACGAAGAAGCAAAAGGATAGTGGGCACGAGGAAAGAATTCCAAGTGCAAGTAAGTGAAAGAAGAAGTTCATCGACTTAGAAATTAGTGTCAGACGCTAATGTGGTGATCTGGTACCGAAACGAAGAAATTGATAGAAAGTATGGCTCGATTAGTTTGGCCCAATTAAGCGACCCAAAATGTAGTCGAACGCACCTGTCCTCTCTGTCCCCTTTTCCGAGAAACAAGGTCCACGTTGAATCGGTCACGGCAGTAGAGAGGTCGATTCTGACGGCGAAAGAACTAGAGAAAATTACGAAACGAAAACGCGGATCACTTCGAACAGCTTATTATTTGAAAATGATAATCACGAGTTCCGGGTGGTTCGAGACATTTTTTGTCAAATAAATCTCGAACATAGTCTGAAACTACTAACCGGGTGGTCCGGATCGTAACTGGCGTCGACTCTCGAACGAAGACAAGACTGGTCGGTCGGTCGCCTTTGCGAGCAAAAGTCGTGGCACGTACGATCGTTAAAACACGCTTGGCGAAACTGTGTCTCCTTCCCCCCCCCTTCCCCTCCAACCCCTCCAACCCGCCCCCTTTTTTTTCTCCACCCTTATTGCTTCGAGCCGGGCATATTTACGAGCCGATCGACACTTTTATTTCAAGCTCGACACTGGACAGACCGGGACATCGTGCTTATCTTGGGACCAGCACGGTTCCTCGACCTGTTTCCATGAAACAGACGAACGTACCACGACGCTTGCCGTTACCGAGGAAAGCTCGTGGCGTTTTAGATGGAAAAAGTTGGGCACGAGCTTGACGCGATAATAATTCAGCGTGAGAAATAGACGCCCACCGACCGCCTTTACGCTCGCGGTGCCGATTATACGACGGCGGTTCTCATTTTACTGACCTTTCATAATGTCTCGGAGTATTGGATGGGATTCAGGTGTAATTTCATTGAGACACGGTAAGATAAATTATGCGAAAGTTGGATTATCGAGGATTATTATTATTGCTCCCTGACATCGCGCAGTTGGAGTTCGGGGCGATAGGATAAATGACGCATGGACAATGGAAGAAATCTATCGATTCTACGTGTACAATTAATACCGTGATGATATTTATATACGTACAGAATATGAAATTGAGCAAACATTTTCGTCACAATCTGACAACATTCGCTTTCATAATTTTCACCAACGAGTCGACAAATAACAAATAACTTTCCACTACTCGGTACGATGAATTCGCTCTTAAAGCACGACAGCGTGTATACCAGTAGCCCCTGTTAGTCCAAATACAGTGGAATTTGTTCAAACATTGCCAACAGTAGTACAAAAGTAAACAGCTCTAAACTAATCAGAGACTAATGAAACGGTTTCAATTAATTACACGACAATACTGTATCCCCTACCGCATCTTGATTCCACGTGCGTACCTCGAAACGCCCACGATTACCTGCGCCTCCAACACCGCTACAATATTTTATCCCTGCTCGTTCCACGAAACGTATGTCCACGATAAGCCATTAGCCACCATTTCGTTTGCCCGACGTTTACCATTCCAGATCCCGCCTAATTACTTTGCCAAGCAATCGCAGTCGCCAACCCACTACCGGCAATCTATTCCACTCGGTTTGCTCAGATGCGCCCTACGATGGGCTTACGAAACGCAAAATTAACATCTGCGCTCTTCAAACAACCGGCAGGTCACACGAAACGCGTGCACACCCGCACGCATTCTCTCCTCCACGCTGGAAAGCAAACCCGGTCGCCGACACCTGTCAATAGCAGTAGCCGAGTTTCACCGGTTGGAACAAAAGCGGAGAGCCGCTGACTTAATTGGCGACGTTTAGCACAATGGTCGTTCTCGGGCCTCGCTCACCGAACGAACCTTCTTTTCCCGTATTACCGCTGGAACCAATTACCAGCCTGTCTATGGGCCACCTCGGACGGTATTAACTGCCGAACGGCGCGACTACTCGCGCGTGTACGCCTCCGATCGGTCGCGCATCCACGGAACCTGCCGGCGTTTTTTCTCTGTTTCCCGATGAACCACCGAGTATGTACGGGAATAACTCGATACGCGGTGCATCTATTTAACGAATAGAGACGCACTTGGCGAATCGATGAACGCCAGCCACGATACCGAGTAGCCGAAGCAATATCGCGTAAATCCTGCGATTTCCCCGCGTTCGCGTCGCGAGCTTGACCAGCAGTTCTCCGGCGCGTTATTGGAGGGATACGGGGGATTATTAGCGGATTAGAGCCGAGCCGACGAACGTTTCCCATTTCGCGATTGTGTCACGCTCTGGGATTAAAAGGGAACAAGTTTCTGATGGATCTATGAAGCCTGCCATTTAGTTCGATACATGGTAGAGACGTGTACGTGTACACGCATCCCTTGGAACCGTTCTTCGTCTACTGTTACTCCACACCATAAAGTACCATAAATCGAGCCGAAAAATAGTCAACGACAGACGGGCACGACGAACCGATATTTCACAACTGTGAAGAGGCAACGGTGAACATGGGGGGCCCGTCGTTCAACTCCGAACGAGAATTCTTCAATTCTAAACGCGAGGAATTCCAAGTCTACGCGGAGGTCGAAACGCGCGATGCGCCTACTTGAATCGATACGGGCAGGTTCCAATCTCTGCCTCTCTGCGAACGGTGTCGCGGCGTGCACTTGTCACAGTCACGCATTTCACCTGCTGGAATGTTCCCTAGGTAAATTGGATACAAGTGGATGGGCGTGAAATTGAATGAAGGGACCTCTGAACGAGCTGCGCGGTTACCCGACGAACTGTCGGCCCTTATCGAGAGGGCAGATGAGTGTACCTAGAGGCGATGCTTGCACGATGGCCTGCACGCACCGACAGAAGGAATTGGGAATCGTGGATGGCCGCGAGGAACGACCTCCCGGACGCGTTGGCGAAGTGTAATCCAGCACGGATATCCTCGTCAAAGTCGGCCACCGGGGGCCTAAACTGAGCTTAATGGAAACGTTTACGTCGACACGCGGACCTGGGAGATACCTTTCTTCCTTCCCGAAGAAGGTTCCCTGAAGGGGTTTCACGTTGGAGACAGGTAGAATCTGCAGAAATTGGATCAAGTCTTTGTTACCTTAATTCTTATGCGGCGGGAGTATCGTTGGATTGATTTCGTTGCAATTTCTGTGTACTTGCTCGGCTAAATATTTTACGATTTCCGTTGTAATACGCGTTTCAAAATAGCCCGGAGTAAACTAAGATAATAATAATCCTAATAACTAATTTTGTTATCCAGCTGGCTGTAAATATCTCGACAGTTTAATTACGGATAAAATTGGTAATCTTATAATTGTATAGACAAATAATTCCGATTAACCAGGGCCGAGGAACCATTCAGGCCCCTCGTCTGGACGTCTCTTTCTTATATCGTCATTTCACGCTTGAGATTATACATGCTGATACAAAAAAGTGTTCGCGAGAGGATCCTCGCCACTCCTGATGCCTGGCGATTCTCAACTTTACGACGTGTAATAACACAATCGAGCCGCTGGATCATTCTCCGGGCTTCTTGCTACAAAAATCCCCTTCTTTTTGCCCTGCGAAATCTCCCCCTTTTCTTTTTTCCTTTCTTTTCGTTTCTTTTCGTTTCTTTTCGCTTCTTCCCACTCGAACGATCTTTCGGGTGCTCTTTAGAGGAACAACGGAAATGTGTCCGCTGCGGACGCCTGCAAGCTTACGGTTCAACGGCGGGAGGAATTCGAGAAAGAGTATATGATATACGACCTGGAAGATATAAACATGCTCGCCTGACGAATTTTACGATCGCGCCGATAGTTTTCAATCGTAGCACCCAACTTCAGTCAACGAGCAACTAGTGACTGTGTCGGCTACACCTTTGGCGCAAAGAAATAAAGCACGAAGCGGATATTGAATAAAATGGTAGTGAACTTTATTTTCGCATAAACGAGCAGTGCGCGCGGACGCGTGAAAATATTTCGAGCGATTCTTAATTGAAATCGGTGCGAACCGAATCGTGCAACGTAACACGTAAATTAATGTTTCTTTCACCTTAAAATACCAGTGCTGCCGCAATCAAGCAACATACGTACCTTAACAAATATTCCCCGATTCCTTCCAATTATACGTTCCAATATATTCTCGCGTGCCTATGCATACAAGATGCGTCACTAAATCGTGAAAACGTTTGCGCCATCAATTCCAGAGCAGGCGACCGGGGTATTTGAAGAAGCGTGCCTAGCAGAAGCAGCGGAGAGACCTTTTTAAAGTCCCGTTCGAAATCATTTCGCCTAAAATACCGCCTCTGTTGCGTGGAAGAGCCGAACCATTGAAACAGATCGCATCCGCCGTGGCCCCGGGGTCGACTCTTTCGTGCCGTGAAAACCGTGGATTCCGGTTGAAAACGGTTGTCATTTAGCCGTGCCGCGAGAAGGAAAGTTTATTCTCGATCGTAGAATCGGCGAAGATACGGCTTCGCCAGTCGGATTTAATTAAAACTTTTACGACAATGGGACTGCTAGAGGCCGGAAGACCAATCGCGGGGGCTAGAGTAGAAAAGAGGAAGAGAAAGAGAGAGAGAGAGAGAGAGAGAGAGAGAGAGAGAGAGAGAGAGAGAGAGAGAGAGAGGCGAGAAAGGAAGACCTTTGCGTCGACTAATCAATCGACATCGCGGTAATCAAGGGAAAAAGTGTGTCGAAGCGGCGGTCTCCCTTCGCTAACGAGTCGAACGAGAAGTTACGGAAACTGCACGGGCGAGGAGGGAAAGAAAAGGGGTAGATAATGAGGAACGTTGCGTTGGGGAACGGAAGAGAACGATATCGGTCATTTCCTGGACCGTGGAGATGCTGAAAAGTTTCCGTCTGGCCCGCTTGCCTGCCACCCACTGCTTTGCATTTTATTCGAGACTCCTTTTGTCGCGAAAGTATTATATAGCGTGTACCTATTATCCAGCTGGTTAATTCAAGCGACGTATACAACGGGAGTATTAATTGTTAAGGAAACGGACTTAATCTGACCATTTGAACCTTTTGAATAAAATGCAAGTAAATATATGGGCAAGCTATCTCAGAGCTGTGTTGTTCGTATAGCAACGGACTTCGTAATGTTCAAATGAATTGCATTGTTTTACGCGAATCCTATGATTTTGCGTTATATGCGTTCAATTGGTAACGAGTATTCTGGACCATTGACCACTGTGTCGGCTATTGACGCAAATTTATTTCTCTCCAAAATTAAAGACATCCCTCTGATCTACTTTGTTCTAAAAGGGTTAAGAACTGCCAATGGACAGTGGAAAAGGGAGAACGCGTCGTCAAACCTCGACTCGAAATTGCAGCTGACCTGCGGTCAGGACCAGTGCGAACGTTTCAACGCGACCGTTAAACAAGCAATAAAGTAGCATAACTTCTCGTTTGTGCCCCGTGTCGGTTGATCGATGATTCCTCTGGACAAAGGGCCGTATCTTCGTTATTACCTGAGATATATCGACAGCTCTCGCAGTTCGGTTTTATGCACTAGTCGCGGATCGTTTCGGTACGCTCGATGGCGAAGCGCGTCCAGCAACCAAATAAAAATGATCCCACGTCCAGACTGCGTGGCGAATCCTTTTTACGATTTCTTTACGATTCCACAGGCTCGACGGGCTGCACGAGGAACGAGCTGGCGGGATCGCCGGTGAACTTTGTTCGGGAAAAACGATCATCTGTGCACGCACGATTCCGCCAGAAGAATATTCGCGATATGTACGGAGATACCGGAGAGGCTGCTTAATTATACTTGTTCCGTTTCCAAAAGAATTATCGGTTTTATACATTAGGCTCGGTCGGTTTGCTCGTCGTGCCAAAGTTTGCTCCAAACCGTGGGCCAAAGAAATTTAGAAGCAACGCCGCGATTACCTGTTTGCTCGTTGCACCCACTTTCCCCCCTCCAATAAACAAGCCCGAGTTATCGCGCTTCTAAACACTTCTACCTTACGCCAGCAGCACGAAAACATGTCACACGTTCCATCGACGCGGTGAACGTTTGAGGCAGCCTCCGCCAACTTTTCCACCGGGCACGATCATTCGTTTCGTTGACAGGCTCGCTTTTAGACAGCACTGAAGTCTAAAATATCGATATCCTCGTGCTGGTGACCAGTCGCGAGACTGACAATTATAAAATTCTTCATTTTTCTCTCGTTGGTAAAGTCTTATTTAGCATTATTTATCGTAGAGAATTTCACTGCTCAATGATCAAACAATTCTCCCCATTGTTGATCATGATGATCGTCTATGAATTTTCGATGCTCGTGGACAGTCACGATACGCGACAAATACGAATCGACTCGTCGAACAGACATTCCTCGTTTTTCTTCGGAGATTCTTGATGGTACCAATTTATCGTAGAGAGTTTCGATGCGCGTCGTCGCGGCGGTGTTTGGATTCTTCAGTTCTCCCTTTTTTTCTCGCTTTGTCGGGGCATGTTTCGAACGGTTCTGTATTTCTGGACAGCATTAGTGCCGGGAACGCGTGCCCCGATCTCTGATTTTCGAATGTCGGTGATCGTTTAGTTAAATGGAAAATCCTGCTCCGTGGCTGGGTTCACTGAACAGTCTGCGTTTTTATCTATCAACAAGCATCGAGAATCTATTCACCCGGGGGGGTCAGTGCTCTACGAAGCGTAGTCGATCGTCATTGTAAATGAATAGCTGGCTTGCCAGTGCAGTGGTTAGACCACTTGGTAGCAGTCGATTCACCTGGACGGCCAATTGACACTCGTGTATTTTCCATCCACGCGTGTAACTGTCCAGGTGTACCATATATGTATACTGTATACCGTTTCTATTTTACCTGTGCGCTACGAATTGACACTTCGGATGCCTCAGAAACGCTGGTAATCTTTCGTGAACAGAGGACAGCCACCTCTGCCTGTATCTCTGTAGAATCAACGAGAAGATGCTTATCGATCGTGATTGCCTGCTTCGCGTTTTTTCCATCCTCGTCGGAATGGCGACGTACATGAAATTGCGAATTGCGTACACAGTTGCGAACTTTGACAGAACTGACAGAAAATTATTCATTGGTTGTACGCGTACAGAATATACTGTTATTATACTGGAATTTTTCATTTTCGATTCATAACGTAAGGATTCCTATGAAACACTAAGCTGTCGCCAGGCACTCATTATTATTTCTTTTGTCTAAATGCGTTGATTATTAAACAACGGCTTGATATTTATCTTTGGGCCCAATATTTCAATATCTTGTATAAAAATCCTATGACGTGGCGGAGATTCCAGCCACGCGTCTCCCCTTATCTTCGGGCATCATTACGTAAATTATCCTCGCTGGCGGACGCGATATCGACGGTGAACGAGCTTACGAAGAATCCAGCGACGGAAAAGCAATTAATATTCATGGAACACGAGTGGAACAACCATCGTTTCGGTGTCGTCACGCGTATGGAAAACGGTTACACGCGGGACGGATATTAAAAAATCGACAAGGGGTGGCGTTTTTACCCCCCCCCCCCGAACTCTGTTTATTCAACGGATATTCTCCACGGAGACGATTAAAAAATCCGCCTGCGAGATACAACAGCTGCTTGCGTTGTCCTTTTCGTGCTTTTCGTGCTTTTCGTGCTTTTCGTACGAAGTACATATGTACTCCACGCTCCAGGGAATAAATATTCCAATGATAACTCGATCGATTGGTTTATTCTTTCAGAGGCAATTTACTCGAAAACGGTGCAGATTCTCATCGAAATACGTATTATACATACCGTACTTTCTTTCGGGGCAATATGATTAGCAAACACGTATGTATTTATCTCAGATTTCAATCAGAAATATTTCCTAACCATTCAATACGTTATAAGTGCCTTATTAATTTTCACCATCCGGCTGCTTTATCCGCACAATAGATCCACTGATTTCCAGGACTCCGATAAGAAAAGGACACGTATATGTATATACGATATATCGTGTACAGAGTGTACAACTATTTGATCCAAGTTAATCCGACGAGTTCCATTTCCTCCTCACTATCCAACACTCGAACTTTCTCCGATGATTCAACCGTTCTCGCAACGATCAGCGAATTACCGAAACTTCCGCCCAAACTCGGAGTGTTAATTTTCAAGCAGCTCGAGCACCGAGATCCTAACAATCCCGTGGCCACGGGAGAAAGCATTCAAGTGTCGCGAGCACTCTGTCTCCCAGGTCTCTTGTGGACCTGGCAATTTTCTCCAACGAATTTCGTCATCAGTGATCTCTCTAGAGACTTCCGTTTCCCCGTGACGATGCCACCGTGTAACAACAGGCTTTGCCGCGTAATTCAGCTGCGACGATAGAACCCTCGTCAACGCTGGCCTCGAGTCAGAAAATCAAATCAAACAGGAGCCGCGTGTTCAGGGCGTTGAAATCGTTCCAGGAGGCGACTCGAAGAGGCCCTCGAGCTTCTTCAGATGCGTACAAGACCGTGGTCGAGATGTTTTTACAACAAATATTATCTTTGGGACGTTCCAGCTCCGCCCAAGAGCGGGGATCTCCGCGCTTTCTTTTTAGTAGCGCGAAGAGGGACACGGCGGACCTTTATTTTCGTCTCTTAGATTTTAGATCGCAACGATATCGGGACGACGAACGAATGGCGGATAACAAGATCTATTCATGGGTAATTTTGCAGATCGAGCCGAAGCTATGGGGATACCGATGGGCTCAAAGAGATCAGATTCGATTCGATTCGATTCGATTCGATTCGATTCGATTCGATTCGATTTCGATGCTGAAACGAAGAAGCTTCAATAATAATAACTCAATAATAACGATATTTTTCGTTCGCAGAATTTTCGTTCCAATTATTCGAATTAGAATAACCATAATGATAAATAGAATCCACATTTATACATGGGAAAACTTCGACTCCCGATTGAGCGCACTAAATACTGGCGAGATAATTACAGCCATTGCGCAGTTAGTTATTTACACAAACGCGCAGTGAACTCCAGTTAACCCTGGGTGGCTCGAAAAAGTGCGATTCGATTCCTCGAACGCGGCTCGCGGATCGTCTCACCTTCTGGCCCCAGTCGCTCTTTATTTTCTTCTCAAGGATATATTTAACACCGGGCCCACGAGTAATTTCGTTGAACCACTAAATCAGTCCTCGTCCAACGAAAAGGGCTGGAACGTTTTTCTAACGACGAGGAAGAAACGCAGAAACTCCTACAGAGATATGTATGCATGTATGTACCTACGCCTATAGCATCGATCATGTTGATCAATTACCTTTGATCCGCGTGACTAATCCTTATCTATGATCGAGTAACACTGGCCTCCGTGCTTAGAGGTTTAAAATAGAAGAGTGCGACAACCGGTATGCGAGGTAAGATGAATCGGATACGACAAGCTTTACCAAATGGTTACTCGTAACGATTGTGTATAGACGCGTTCGTTTTTGCGTTCAACTATTCATTCAATTATTCATGCATATTTCGACGAGTCTACGAAAAAAATTGCCAGACAACTACATATGTATGCGTACGTTTCATTCCTTTCTCCATTCACAACGAATACATTATTCGTCATGATTATTCAACAAAGGAAACAGAGTATTCCCTCGAACAAGTCTCTCGTACGGTGGCACTTTCTATTATGTAGAGAATATTGAAAATAGAAGCTCCGCTGTCTTCTGAATGGAACGATCGGGCCGCGAGGATTCCCAGGAATATTCCAATTATTTCGCTAGGCGAGCCAGGAGTGGAAACGAGTCTTTTGCAAAAGGTCTTTGGAACTCGATCGAATATAGATGAAACAGAGCTTTCAGGGAATTTACGATATGCTTTCATTGTTTTAGAAACGCGTAGTGCTCGATCTTTATTGCTCGATCTCGACAGGAATTGGGGCTTTCAAAGATTTCTCGAACTGTGTGTTCTTGCGTGAGATTCTTTTTCGGACGATTTCGAAGCAATTCACTTTGGGATGGGATAGAGGTTTGCAGCTGCTTGCCACGTGGCCCAGGCTTGCACAAACGTGCCAAATGTTTCATCACCACCGACAGTCATGCTTGGTTTATTTGTTCGGCGTGAAAAATCAGAGATCGCCAAAGGTAGATTGTATCGCTCCGATTCTTCCTTCAGATGCATTTTTCTGACGCAGGTAAGCTCGTTCATTTTCTTAGAAAACGCTTTCTTGGCACCATTAGCGCGGGTAATGAAAGTCCGGACATGATTTTTGGATCGGTAACAATATTTGGAAGAGATGATTATCTAACTCCATTGCGGTTCGCAAAGTGGTTCAGCGGTGGCTACGAATGCGTGGGGGGTGAGATTTAAGGGCACTCATTGTGAATAATGGGCCTTCGGAGTCCTTTAAGAGTACACAGAAGAAAGAAATAATTACATTTGCATATGCTGCATTGTTCGAGACTAAACAGAGCCAACACCCCAAAAATACACCGAACAAAACCGTTCAAATAATACATTCACACCCTTATTGATACCCGATAATTCACAAGTACAATTCGATATGAATACTTAACCAACTGCAATTTCACATTAATACGTTAATACACTTCTAAAAATGTCGAACCGAAGAAATATTGTTGCAACGAATACATACAGTAATCTCTGTTGTCAAAATTAGTGGTAAATAATTGAGAAAGAATAAAATATTACTTCCTACGAATAATAGTACAGAATAGTGGAGAATCTAACCCAACCACTAAGAAAAACATGTCAGGGATGTTTGATTATTAGAAGGGACACTAGCACGTTTCGATAAAATAAATCGTAGGAAAACGACCGAAATAGTACATGGAAAGAAGAATAACTGAAAGAAGGAGACGAAGGAAAAACAAGCAGTCGTCGCAGCGGCGAAAAAAATCCCTCTCACCATGATGAAATCCGTTTTTACGGCATCCTGACGTTGAGACGCCGTTGGTCGGAAATCGCGTGTCCGTTTCATTGCGAGATGTTTTGCGCGAGAAGCGCAACACGCATAAGTAAATGGGCGCAGGTGCGCATACATATCAGGTAGCGCGGTGACCATCGTCAGTCGACCGGCGTTCCTCGAGTAGCGTCGTTAATGGAATTTCAGACAGCACCCTTTATGCTCCGCGTTGGATCGATCTCGAAATAATCGCAGACTAAACTGATCTGTCAAGAGTTCATACGGATTCGCACACTTCTACTCTCCCGAATAATTATTATCAAACTGTTATTTTTCAAACCATTATTCAACGAATAAAGTAGCATTATCACCGTCCCCGTTATCATCATTGTCCTTGCCACGAAGTATACACCGAAGTTTTCCTTCTTAAATTCATCTCGAAATTCGTCTGGAGGGGTCGCGACGTCTCAACAAGTGAGGTGCATACCCGTACCTGCATCCATAACGTACGTCGCGCCGTCTTTTGAGATTACGCGAGTATTTATCGATTTGCATTTAGATCTGTCCCGTCACGAAGCGTCGCGCGTCTGCGCCTAATCCTCGTCGCCGTCGTCGTTGTTGTTGCACTTGATTCGAGCTTTCGAGGAATATTTTTCATCGTTCTGGGGCGGACGGTGCAAGAAACGTCGGAATACCAGAATGCTGTATGCCAGCATACGTGAAATGATTGCAATCAATTGCATTTTATGAAATGAATTATTAATTATTTTACGAAAAAATGACTGCGTCCAATCATGCGCGTGAAAAATATTTTCAACGTTCAAAGTGCCGTAACAAAAGTATTAACAAGACCCCGTCGTGTCTGTCGTGAAATAAGTTTTATAGTATCAATTATTTCTAGACCAGTTCGCAGAAATGTAACCGCCAATTTTCGAAGCTTTCAACGGGTTTCCAGTTGCACGAAAGTTGCAGCGTTCGATAATTCTGCACTTGGAACACTTCATTATCGTCCGAGCAATTAAAAGTTGGCGAAAAAAGGACCAGCTAGTCGATTTAATGAAACGTATATTCGTTCAAGGAACTAATGGCCACAGGGGTCGGGGGGTTGAAGCTCGTGCTTTCGATTCGACTTGCGCGCTCGTCTATCGAGCCCCGACGAAACCGTCGACGAAGTTTCAGAAAGGGACGATTCCCGTGCTTGCGACTCGCTTAAAAGTTTCCACGAAAAAGCGGGGTTCTTGTGTAATGATAGGTTGCACGGGAAATTACGGCCAGCGTCCCCAAACTTTGTACCTTCAAGGCGAACCCTCCTTGTAGCGATTCGTGCTGCCGGATTTCGATGCCTCGCAGTTCATTTCCAGGCTCGAAACGAGAAATTTCGATGCGGGGAATCGTTGAAAAATGTCGTTCGGATCAGCATTATATTTTTGGAAGCGTAGATTTATTATACCACGTGCACGACACTATTCTTCGCGTTATTGTAGAGCAGGTACGTGACTATGCACTTCCTTTTGTAGGGAATTATTTACGGGCAGTGACAGTCTTCGCGTGTTATTTCAGGGCGAATATTTAATCAATCTAACCAATCTAATTTAATCGAGCAATTTAAATCGAGCTGTAGATCTGTGGACCTTCATTTTGGAGCATATCTGATACATCGTATCTGAAAAATTCTTCTTACATCGCACTATCACCACCTACATATCCCTGTATCCAACTACAATTACCAGTACACAGACCCAGTAATTCACGAAATCGTATTCCTCTCTGGCCCCCGAGTCGCTATCTCGCACTCAAATTGCGCCTGGAACGATACCGGAAGAGTCGGCAAGCCTTCCCCAAGGATCCCCAAAGATCCCCAAGCATCCCCGAGCATCCCGTCGAGGAGTCTCGACCGTGCGGCCACGTGCGTATGCACGTGGGTCAGGAATACCGGCAACGAGCGAAAGACACGAAGCCCAGCGTACGTTCGTGCAAGGGAGACGAGAGTGAAGGCGCAGAGCGGGACGGAGAGGCTCCGTCGAAGCCCTATTGCTCGTCGCTCGAAACAGAGCTCAGTGCTACGATGGTCAGTAAGCGGACAAGTCGCGCGGTGCAACGGGGCTCGTACGTTTCTGTTTCGCTCGGTCCATCCGTCGGCCATCCGTCGGCCATCCGTCGGCCATCCGTCGGCCATCCGCCTGGCGCATCGCGAGACGTGGAGAAAGGAGGCGGGGAGGAAAGCGCGTGTCTCGCTTAATCGCTTCTAATTAAGACGATCTCCACCGTCTCTGCGCGGACGCGCAACAGCCACTGTCATTGACCGTCTGCGGCCCGTTGCTCGTAAATCATCGCGCTTCCCCCCCGGCGGAATGCCGGGTAATTGTGTCACGGTTGATATACGAATTTATTTTCGTCACCGCGGGATTGATTAACGGGGTAAACAGTGCCGCGGGAGACACACGCGGCTACACTTCAATTCTCTGTCCGGCCGGATAATTGAGGGGGCAATTCGTTTGGAGCAATTACGTTCGGAGTACGTTGTATTCCGTCCGTTCGTCGAGGTGGTGAGATTGGCGAGATCGAATGGAACTGGAGACTGAGAGAGATGGGTTGTGATCGAAGGGGGGTTTAAGAAACTGTACCGATCTCGAGAAAGGGGACTAGGAGTGAGTAACTTGGAGTGGAGACGGGAAGAAGAAGCACGCGTGGTGTCGCGAGGCGTACTTGGGCGGCGTCGTGGAGAGAACAACCACGTGGCTGTGACAGCAGGAGCACCCGGTGATCGTAAGTTGGCAAATGGAGACGCGTTTTAATTATTAGTACAGCTTTTGTCGGGAGGGAGATCCATTGCCGATCCTTTGATTGCCGAAATTGCCGAAGGTGCCGAAGGTACGCGTTCGATTGTTCTTTTGGGAAAGTGTCGGGTAGTTGACAGGGGTTCGCGCGTGGACCTATATTTCTCTATTATTCTTCGAGAATGAATAGCGACGGTTTAATGGAATCTGTTTTGTTTGAGTTGATTGGCTGTGTAGAAATAGATTTTCACGGATTTCGAAACCTCCAGTCCGATTTTCGAGGACGTCAACCCCTTCAGCTGTCAAACAGGCCAGTGTACGCGGATCCTTCCTATCCACCGGCCACGACGTCTCGAGACGAGAAATATTTCGATACGCAATCTTACGTAGAAGCGGCATAAATAATTGTGTGGCCAACTGGCATTAAGATACCGTGTTATCTGGAATCGGAGCAACAACTGACGCCGATAGCCTCGTAATCGAGTCAAATAATTCTCCTACGGTGACAGGAATCCTTTTTCACGAATTTTTCGGTACAGTTCAACCCTTTGTTAGAAGGGTGACCAATTGGAATTTCAATCATTTCAATCTCGGGTCATTTCAATTAACGATGATAAGAAAAATGGCAGGACCGATTGCGCAGCATGCACAGCACGATCATTCCGAATTTAAGAGAAAAGTGCAAAGAAATTAAGTTGTCGGTTGATTCTGCCGTTCCGCAGAAAAAACACATTGCCGGGTTGTTAAAACCCTGCGATCTACATACGAGAGATGGAACGGACGGTTCACAGCGACGCGAATTGCCTGTCCGGGGTTTGCATTCGCTAGCTGTCCACTCGCTCGTGTAATTTCTGGGCCGAACGTAATTTAACGCACTCCCACTTACGTCACATGATAAGGTCGTTTCCGCGACTGTTTATACGTGGATGGTTTTTAATTGTCGAGAGGTATTGTTCCGCGGCGGAAATTAGCATGCACCGTACACGTTGGGCCGGAATCGCTTCCGATCGTCGATTAAAAATAATTGCTTTACGCTGGGAATACAAGGGGTGGGATGATATTTATGGAATATTCGGAGGCTCGATCCTCTATAAAAGTGTGGAACGGGCAAAAATAAATTCAAAAGGTCGGCCCCTTAATACCGTGACTCCTGATCATTTTCGTCATTGATATAAATCGGTTAAATTGTAATCGAAGTTTAGCAAAAGCATTGTTGCGCACACAATTCGGTCCTCTCGTTCGGATAAAATTCGTTTGCCCGCAGATTTATATCGCACAGTTCCTGTTTTTCTCAAGTATACTTCTAACGTTACGTTCTGCGACGAATCGACTTCTACATATGGTAGTTCTCCGATTTAAGACCACCTTCGAGTGCACGCTCTCTGTACAAAATATCTTCCGTTCGACATAAAAAACAAAATATGAGTAGGTGCCCGAAGATTTCGAGGAATCCACCCGGTCTTCTTTTCCTCTTAGCAGTTCTTGCAAAGGAAAGAATAAAGTAAACGAAGTTATCTTTGAACTCGGGATTCCGTGAATTTTCGCGAAATCGTTCTGTTGACAGAAATAAACCGAGACCGACGGAAAACAAAGATCGACTTCAATCCTCGAGCATCGAAAGAACTGCAGGGCATTATCAGCAAGAGGCGGTTCTCTCGGTGTGAGGCAGGTTCTCGGTAGAGTTTACATTTTCTTTTCTCTTTTGTTTTTTTTTTTTCATTCCGAGAAGTTTAGGGAAACACGTGCCCGAGGGGAGGGGAGGGGAAGAGGGAGTGCATGTGTCGTTTGCCCAAGTTTTCGCGGAGACACGTGTAACGCGAGATCGATGATCGCGTAGCTTCCTCGATCGGCCAAGATCCGATCGGTCAAGCCCAGCGAAAATTTTCGATCACGGTTGCAAAGAGAGAATTCTTTCGCGGGCCATTTCTCTAAGCAAACTTCTCCATGACAGAAGCAAAACATATCGATCCTTTGTATCTTTGCGTTGAGCATTATCTGACAACTGACGCGTTACGAATACTTGACGCGTCAACGTCATAAATCTTCGAGCACCTATTTAAATGGCCTTTTGTTGGCCAAATCTATTACATCTTAATAGATGTAGACTCTGACTCCAGTATTTGTAGGCGGAATCCGGCGAACAAACAGATTCAATGATTCAATTCCTTGCACTTCCACTATCGGCTCGTTTCGGAGTAAGAAAAACAAACGCCAGAGTTCCCATACGTTTCCACTGCTTTTTTCAATTACGACACCATAAATCCCTCGATATCTGACACGGTCGTGGCGCAATATATTAAGCTGGTTAATTCCGTACGCTCTAGACAAGAAAACGCCTTCCAAACCGTTGGTTCACGTTCAATTGTAATAAAATATCCGTTTCTCTTTTTTTTTCCCCATCGCCGACACCAGAGATGACGCGTTACTCGCCAATATGTCCTCGATAAATCTTTCAACTTCCGTTCTTAAACGAGAACAATCTTCGGTCGAGTGCTTCTCGCAGCGAGTGAATCAATCGGATCAATTCCACGCGTTTCCATTCAACGTTAACCCTTTTCTCGACCCGCCGCGGCTCGCGGCTCGCGCCCCGCGCCCCGGCCGTTGTGAATGAATCGAGTGAATGGAATCGTTGGTCAGCGTAACGCGACGTGATCGTTGGCACATCGAAGAAATTCATTTTCCAGAATTGATCGAGTCGCACGCGGAGGAAGTCGATAGAGTAGATAGATGTAAGATATCGAGAGAAATCGAACTTTTCTAACAAAGTTTGGATTTAACGGAGAATTTGCGCGTGACGTTCTAACGAGTCAAGTATTTTGTGGAGGCGAGATCAACTGAGACGGGAATGCATGTGCGCGCAGCGAACAGTGACAAGTGTCGCGAGTAGTATCTTCATCTATTTCAGTGGATCGCCTTGACGGAAGTATCACTCGACAGTCGCTTCCTATTGCGATAAAACTGGGACTGTGGATTCGTCCCGTATGATCCTTCCGTTGTCCGCGATGGCACAGTGTTCCGAGCTGACGTTGACGAAAAACGTGGACAAATTATGGGGACGAAATTGCCGAAGGAAGTGGACGAGAAAGGAACCAAATGGGAACAGAATTACGTAGGAAATTTTGTATCATCTTGCGTCTTTTTTTCGATGGGTGCCTCGTTAGTTGATTCATTTTTTACGACCACGGCACCGCGTGGCTTACCTAAAGGTAAACGGGTAATACCTCGAAGTATGCATTGTTGCCTAATATTTTCGTTGCTCGTTCCCCCTCGAGGTTTCCTTGCGTAATTATTACAACAGAAGGATGTTTGCAAACTGGCCGCGAGCGAAGAATCGGCTTGGCATAATTCGCCTCTTGTCCAAAATGCAACACGTGCCCGTGCTCATTCTAGAAAGCGCTCGCGTCTCCCTTTTTTCGGGTTCCATTTTTTCGACACATTTCCTGTTGGAACAAAGCTACCGAATTTTTCCATACGTATGCATACATATGTATATTCACTGCGTCAATGACGCGCACGCCTCTCCCGTGGCCGAACCCATTCATTCGAAATCGAGGGGGTGAAATTTTTAACTGCTTCCACCCTTTGGTGATCCGTGTTCCTCCGATACTTTGTTCTAATTGTTTGATCGTATGCAATCCTAAACCTAACAACCTACAAAATATGTTCAGAGCTTGGAAAACGTTTACGAAATTATCGCCCCAATCGCATAATGACCTCTTAGCAATCGTGACTAATAAATGATCCTTGTATACTTTTGTTAGCCGCGGCTTTATTTAACGCACGATGTACGTTAGATCGCATAAGAAAAAGTTCCGCCTCGCCAGTCAAGAATATCGTTTGAATTTCAGGCGACAGGTCGATTCGAAAACGCGTCCGAGAGAAAGGATTGAGGCTGTTGAATGTCCAATTGAAACACCGCGACGCGTTTATCGATCGAAACAGAGGAAATGATCATTTCGTAAGGCTTTTATCTAACCAGGAGACACGAGTGCGTCGCGACAGCTGTCAAAGCTGTCGCGAGTCGAGTGTTCGGTGTTGCGAGAGGTGCGGCAAAAGCGCTCCAATAAAATCGGATCAATCAAACACTTTATTCGACAAATTGCGCCAGCCCCGCAACGCGCCTCGCGGGCTTTCGAAATTAGTCCTCCCTTAATTCCCGATACATCGCACAGAATTCGGCCACATACGTGCCGAGGAAAAAATGGAGTGACTGGGATCGCTTTCTTCCGGATCTTTGTTCCCTGGAGAAGGCTGGCGAGGAAAGTGACAGATGTCATCGAGCAAGTTCCCGGAAAAATTCTTTCCTTCGCCAGACGAGGAGGATCGCGCCAGCTATTTGCCAATTTTATGCACACTCGCGAATAATGATCGAAAGTAGAACACGTGACCGCGGCATGGTATTGTTCGACGGCTGACAATGGAATCGGATGTTTTGTTGGGGATAATAGAGCGCGTGGCCCACACGCTAATGAAAGGGTTGCACCTTTCAATACATCGAACGCGTATATACGAGGCCTATTTAGGGGTCAGCGGTGCTCAGACGTGTCTAGGACACGTCATAGATTCCCCTTTGGCCAACATAGATCCCCGAGACTAATAGACAAGTTCTCCTCGGGTCGCAGGTTAGTCTGAATATGAGCTACCTGTTACCGATAAAGCTGTACTATTCAATCGAGGCGGAGAAATTATTATTAACGGGAGTAATGTATTTAACGTACAATAATTTACATGAAATTTCTTACTTAAATTTCTCCTCGGGGAATAATTTAAATAGTCTATCCTTCGAATCGCTGTTCCATCGATTGCGATACGGCTTATTATTAAAAAATTATTAGACAACGAATAATCGAGACGATGCACGTATTCGAAAGTTCCGTAAATTTCTGTCCTCCCTTGTAACGTAGTCACGCCCAAGAATCTCTAATTTTTCGCGCAAAGCCACCCCAAAAGGAAACGTCGTAATTGTCCGACGAGCGAAGGGTTCCTCCACGCCCAGGGGTCCGCGGCAACTTCGACAGGCGATACGACCACCCCCGTTTATGCGCACACATAGTTAGCTACGAAAACTGACAATGAGTCGAGCGGAGACCAATGTCAAAGTTCGAAGGGTCTACTTAAGAACTCGGCTAGAACAATAGGGGCTGCGTCCAGGTCTAGAGTAAAAGTGCCACTGCCGTTTGCAAGTCCCGATTGTGCCATCACTGTTTTAGGCGCGCGTATGCGTGTGGGCGATAGCACGGCGTGCACAATGCTGAATAGAGGAAAGGAAAAGTGCGATTACTATTCAACCGGGGACACGAAAAACCCGCTAGTTATTCCCGCTAGTTATCTGTCGGCGACGACGACGATGACGCTTGGCTTGGCGACGCACGAAATCGAAATCGACATCGACATCGACATCGACATCGACATCGACATCGACATCGAAACGTTTCAAACCGGGGCACCGCGGTGGAACGGAGTTTGTCGAAAATCGATGGAACATGTTTGATATTCTTGGCGGTGTAAAAAGTTCAAAGTTTCTTGAACACGTGACACGTGAGCGAAGTGTGCTCTTCGAAAGAACGATCAACGATCATCGATGAAGAACGGCAGCTGATTCTCCGCTCATGAAAGCCGATTATTTATTCAAGTCGACGGCCACTCGACGTTCCACATTTAGAGTATCCCGTCTGCGGGGCTAGCGAATGACTTCCGTTGCTGCGTGAACGGCATTTCACTTTAATCTCCGCGACACCCGACATCGACGCATCGATTTTCGTGTTTGGACGTGTGGAAGTATATTGTGCCACTTAAAAATTCCATGTAACGCACGAAATAGATCGTTCGACATTTTAGAGCAAGCTGGGTCTCCCAATTACCTTAATTATAATCGTACGATTAATCGAATAAAACCATTCAATTCGTTTACTTCCCTACTATCGTGGAAATAAATAATTACGTATCGGATAATGGAAATAAAATCAACGTGTTATAGTCATATGAACATCGTACATATATTCGAACGAGAGTTCGTTACGTTTCGAGCAGACTAAAAGAATCGTTGTTTTACCAGTAACAATCGTTTCGTTCCATATTTATAAACCACACGAGTTGCGCACTGTCGTTCGCTCTAATGAAAATTTAACAAAGTGGCGGGGAAACACGAGAGGCGGAGCAGAGTAAAGGGAAGAGAAAAACGTGAGCGCAGCCTGCCATTTGGGTCTAATTTCATACGCAAATCTCTAACGAGGCTCGCGAAGTAGAAAAAGTGCACCCTGTGGGCGTCTTTGAATGTGTTTTAGAACGAGCCTGCGAAAAACCACAAACAAATCGATTGGCTGGTACGGGGAAGCAGCTGTTTGCTGTCGAGATTTCCGTGTTCCTTCGGGAAACGCGATGAAAGTAGCTTTTTGCCAGTGAATGCTCGCAAATATTTGCGCACTGCGAGGAAACCGGCCCTCGCTATTCGCGTGCACGATTTTTCCGTGTAGCCTGGAGCGAAGCAGTACGAAAAAAATCAAAGTCTTTCTTTCGACAAACAGCGATCTCAGTCTCCTGTGCTACTCCAAAAAGGGTGGCAAAGTTGTTCACCTATTTACTTCAAATTTTCTTGATAAAATCTTGCCACGAGGAAAATATACTCGTATGCACAACATGTTCTCTGGTGAGATAATCTTGATCCCGTTTGAGAGCTAAACTCTCAATCTACGTTGCGTCTTCGAAACCTCTGGTCAAATCCAGAGAATAATTGCAGAAGAATATCTCTTTTTCTGATACTCGTTTCATTTTTATTAAATTACGCACCTGCCGAGCACTTAACATTTTTCTCACATTTCCATGATCCTGTTCACGATTAACGTTCACGTTGCGACAAAGTAAACGTTCCTCCAGAACGTGATTCCATTTTCTAGTCGAAGGTGAGAAACGGCAATTCTTAATATCCTTAAGTGGATCACGAGGATCCGCAGTCCCCTAGCCGGGCGCACGCATCAAATTAATTTTTAAGAGGTCGAACTGCACACGTCTAGATAAGTCGCGATTCAATTTGTGCCGGCTGCTCGACAGTTTCGTATCTGTGATGAGGCGCAGCGACGTTGCTGGGATTTATTTTCGAACGACTTCGCCTATAAGCGTCCACGGCCGAGTTGAAATATTTTCTACGATTTTCGAACGACCGACCTTATTCTTACGCGACCGCCATTGTTTCGATATACCGTCCTAACAAAGCAAACGTTAGAGTCAACAGCAGTGATTTTAATTCGCTTAAAGAATCATCGTACGGTGCATAGAAACGAAAACTATCTCTGGTAAATTGCTGACACGCAAAATTCACCGATTACGAAATTTGTCTTCCGCCCTTCGATCAATACCACGTCGTCCACAATCCTTCGCTCTTCTGTTTTTTTTACACAAGCTGTATAATACCCATCGTATTCGAAGACACGCGTCAAAGTGGTCGAGATCGTTAACGAGTTATCCGTCGCGGGACATCCGTCCGGTTTCGCGGACAGGCGGTGTAATTCGAATTAGAAACGACGCCAGGTTTCGTCGGTTCGTTTGGACAGCGGGCGTCACGGGGAACGTCGAAATGGAACACCGATCCAGACGGGTGCTAGAAAGGTCGACGGGCTAGAGAACGTGCCGAATCCATATATACGTATATGCATATGTATATGTACGTCCCGTGCCGTCGTATAACCGTAGAAATGCAGCTCGAGGAAAGAGGAAAGAGGAACGAAGGGCGCGCGACGACGCGACGGATCCTCGTCCCCGCTGACAGAGAAATTACATCGTGCTACATCGTGTTACGTGCACTGTAAACGATACACCCGCGCTGCCACGCTGCTAGAATGCGAAACGAGTGTAGAACGATGCCACGACCGTGGCTAACGGTGGCCGTGAAACGTGGAACGGATCCCCCGACTGGACGACGATCGGGTGCTATTCGTTATCGGCAGAATTTCGTGAGAATATGTCCAGACACCTTGGGTCGGTTGGTATCGTTTTATAGAAATTGGGAAAGGGTGCTGCCTGCCGACCCTTTCGTCAGGGAAGATGTTGGAGGATATTTTCAATCTCGAGGGTGTACTTGTGAAAGGGTTTTGTACCATTCAATGGCAGGGGTTTAGTGGCACAGTGAAGGGTGGCTTAGTTGTAAACTATTTCTATATGTATACATATAATAATAGTTACGCAC
Source organism: Nomada fucata (assembly GCA_948146005.1). NCBI lineage: Eukaryota > Metazoa > Arthropoda > Insecta > Hymenoptera > Apidae > Nomada > Nomada fucata. Next base: position 363,251 of record OX411280.1, on the reverse strand, counting down.
GCGCTGCTTTTGTTTTCCCATTCTAAGCGGAGAATAGCATAGATGCCAAACATGTTAGGAAATAATAACGCGGGACCTTCGGCTAAGGAAGTTCGAGGGCAAAGTTCACGTGGCCCTTTTTGTTCGAGCACGCACAGGGCGAGAGGCCATGCTTCTTTCTGCAAAAGAACGTTCTGTTTTTGTCACCTAGAAGTTTAACACTGAAGGCTAATCAGCACCGGGTGATTATTCTCAATTCCAGTTCAGTGATCCGTTCTTGCCAAGTACATATCTTCGAGAATGTCTGCGTCAAAAGAGACGCCGGAATTGGTAAAAAATTCGTAAAAACGATCCGAAAAAGGACCAGTCGTATACAGAAATCGTTTTTCCGCCGGCAATATTAATAATTCAATAAAATAAGCATTTCGATAATGAGAACCGGACAACCTTGGTCTCCTCGAGATACTCAATTCCAGGCAACCTAAAAACGTAAAAAGCAAACGATAGTTCGGTGCTAAATAAAACCTAGTGACTCGGACTGATAATTAATTAACCGATCGTGCGCAGCCATAGGCACGTGACACGTCCGTTCCGAACGCAACGGCGATGCATCGACGAGACAGAACAGAACAGAACAGAACAGAACAGAACAGAACAGAACAGAACAAAACACGTCGACCTCCCTTCTGAAGCTGAACGACCGATTACTTATCAACAGAAGAGACACCGAGTCACCAGAGCGGCGTCGTCCACGATGCACACGGTAGACCGGGACGTTTATTCATGGATCACGAGCCACGTGGACGGATAATTCTTCGCTACGGTCAGCTCGGCTCGACGCGCGACTTGTTTGCCGCCGCCTGGCCTGCTCGTGTCTTGCCTTGAAACCAGTCTGCTCTGCACACCAAGCGGATTGAGTTAAATATTGCACGCGACGCTGTCGTTGCTCCGGAAAACGTGCACGTTGATGCGTGCTGGGAAAGCGAACTGCGTGCTGGAGTATTCGGAGCCAATAAATGATAGGAAATATTGGGGAACAGATCTTTCGCGGAACTTAAAAGATCAGAGGATATCTTGCAATTAGATATAATTTCAATCGACGGAGACTCTACGCTTCAATTTGAATTGCTGGTGTAGGATTGCCTGGCGAATCTTCGACGCGTGAGAAAGTAATACGATCTCCGATAATCGACGGGATCAATCGAGGAGGTAAGAGAGGCGAGATCGGGAGGCACTGTTAGCTCGCTCTCGCGAAACTCGTAATAATAGAGCGCGAAATCGTAGCGGCGACGCGAGCAGAGGTTTCACTTGTCTAGAGGTGACTACTAGAAGAGTAACACGGCACGTGGCACCGCCACGCGAGCTATTCCTGGCTCGGATTTCTGCAGCACTTCTTTTTGGGCGGGGAACAAAAGGCTGCTGGCGGTGACCAAGCGATGGATGCGGAGTCTTGGTTCGTGCAAAGATTCACGACTTCATAGCACAGGGGACCTTTGCTGATCAACACCGTTCGAAGGAAGTCAGCATTCATTTATTATGCTGTCGCTGATACACTCGAAAACTGTATCCCTGTTCAACTGAAACGTGTCGGTCTTGGGTGCCACGGCGATGCTTGGCAAACACCATCGAAACATACTGAAATGGACGCGATGAAAGGGGTAGAGTTACAGACTACGATTTATGAACTAGTACCCGTTCGGACGTTTGCATCAAGTTTCTATGAATATACACGGCGGTTGCAGTTGTTCAAGTTTTTAATCTTCATTGCAATTTTTATGTGCGCAAGCCATCCAGTTTGATCAAATTCACGCTTCCACAGTTGGACAATTTTCTCGCTGTACCACTTCGATTTAGAGGTAGAAACGGAGCAAAGGAAATAGAAAATCAACCCCTAATCAAATTGCAGACATTCTCGCAGTCGTCAAGTATAGTAAATAGTATACTATAGTACGCATAGAATAGAAATACTTTGCACAGTATATTACATATGGTGTACAGCACCCTAACATTATTCGTAGACGATCGTCCGGTGATACCCGTTCAAGGGCAAAGCTTGAAATTAACCGTGTACAGTGTTGTAATGTAATGTAATGTATCGAGAAGAGCACGAAGCAGAGAGATTGTATTCCGAAGCACGCCGCGCACAAGAAAGGTGTGTCGAGAATAATCCAAGGCGTCCCAATGCAGAAACTGGCTACGAGTTGTTAAACCGTAGAGTCATGCGAGATGACGAACGCTTTAGCAGCGGCCGCTTCTTCCTGGATCGATTACCTTAACAAATGTTGGAGCGCCTGATAAACGACAGCTCGAAAACCCGACGGTTGAAACTGCATGGCGGTTAAACGGAGCGGAGAATGTTAGAAAGAAAAAAAAAAAAAAAAAAAAAAAAAATGACAAATAACGAAAGAGACGCGAATAGCGGTAGAGTTCTTTTTAATGACATTAATTACCTGAGAATAAAAAAAAAACAGAGATACGAAAACGATTTAACGATGCTCGTTCGATAGACAAATCTCATCGGAAGCAATTTAGTGCACAATGAAAGTCGTGAAAATTTATCGGGCAATATAATATTAATATGCATAGGTGTGTAACGTTTTCGTCGGGGTTCGTGAGCGACGAAAAATACAACGGGAAAGAGCGGAGGCTGCAAGAGGTATGCAGAGGTTTGAAAGAGGCCAATGGGAGAGGCTAAGAGAGGTAACCCTGGATCGTGACTTAAATCGGGTTCTGGTCATTACCCATCGAGTTCCAGCCGAAATGCATCGCCAGTCGGGGATTACCGGGTAAATGTACCCTCTCGATATACCGAATCGTCCCATACCGCCGCATCGAATCATAATTCCACGAGAATTTATTGCCGCAGCATAGACGGATATATATCAACCTTTTCGTCAGAACTTTAGAACTCTGTGCCGGCCCTTCTTTTTCGATTCGAAGAGAAAGTTCGTCCGTTCGAGAAAGGACGAAAATCTTTGCTGAGAACACGAGCCCGTCATTTAAATTATATTTCAATTATATTCAAACTGTGGACACGATAAGTAAAGTAAATAAGTAAATAACTTTAATTCAAGAAATATTTCAAATTTCTATTTCTCATCGCGGCGACGACGGCCACGACGCAACGTCAGGTGTCCCGCGAAAAGAAACGGTAAACGAGCATTTTTGGCGGAGAAAATGTACAGCGAGGAAAAATAGGATGACGGGGACACGGTGAAATATGGCAGACAAATTGCTTGATTGCCTTAGGCGGCCACAGTTGGACACAGGTATTCATAGCCACTTGACCCGAATGCACTGTAAAAGCAGCCATGCGGGGGAGGGAGAAGCCTAATAAAACGTAAAATACAGGGTGTAAGCTGCATTTCATTACTCCGGCCAACTGCACGGGGTGCATTTCCTCTATTCGAATTGATACGTCTTCCTTCGTGCCGTTCTTTCCCCTCTATTGACCATTTCCTACTTGCCTTTTTCGCTCAGCGGGGATCTGGTCTCGTTAGAACTCCGAACGCGACGGATGCGCGATGTATTTCAGCAATATGTTCATTTGCTTGATGGTTGATTTGGTTGATGGATATTGTAGAAAAATGAAAGGCTAATTCGTTTGATTAGAAATCTCTCTATACTCTATACTCTATACTCTATACTCTATACTCTATACTATTACCAAATACCAAAATACCAAAATTTTCATTTCCGGCGAACGTCACGCTACTCTTGAAGCGTGTCGACTGTGCAAGATTGGCGAGACGTTTCCCTACAACACCGACACATCCACAAGAGAAACCCTTTCATTCGCAGCACAAGGATATCGCGGATATTTCCTATAAGATTCCCAACACCTCGCGAAATTCATTTCTCGGTGAATCTCGTTCGCACTCGAATACCAACTCGCGAAAGTTTTAGAAAATATCCGGGGATACCTATTCGGCGACAAAAAGGACAAAAAGGACAAAAAGGACAAAAAGGACAAAAAGAGTCGAGAATCAAGCAATCGTCTATTCTCAACGCCGAAACCTTATCCGAACTCCGCGTTCCAGCGCCTATTCCCGCGAAAAGTAAGGGCGAAAAGTAAGAAAGGGGTGGAAAGAAAGTAGCGCAGCTTCCGCGGTAAAACTCGAGAAACGATCGCTAGGAAGGGCAGCCGGAACTTTCGGCTCGATCGATCGCGACGGAAGTGTACGGTCGCGCGAAACGAAGCCGAATTTCGGGATACAAGAGAAACGGACGACACTGTTTCCTCTCTAGGCAGGGAAGAACGATCGTTAGTAACTCACGGAAGAGAGGAACTGGCACTGGCACGAACGAAAGTTTCCGATAAATCAGACCCGATCACGGCGGGTTTAATCGAACGTGGAATAAGAACGAGCGAGAACGAACGGCGAACAGCGATCTAGCGAGCGAGAGGGAGAGCCTGCCGCGCAGGTAATTAATTGGGACGAGTTTAAAGGCGAGCCACGATTAAGTAAACGCGATATTATCTTGTTCCGAAGAATTATGAGACCACTGCACCCCGATAATATTCATAACATTTAATTAATACCACGAGGCCGCGTAAAACGGCTCCACTCGATACGTTTCGCGACAGCTCGACCGTGAATATTAATTGCAACATTTTTACCTTGAATCTGTCGGGCGGATAAGAAATATCGCGACGTTCCGCGGAAAGCGTGAAAAATTCTCAAACCCATACTTTGAAGAGAATTAAACGATCGCCCTTGGCCCAGCGTATTTCGTGGCGTGTTTTCTACACTCTGATCGAGACGATTGAGAAGCGCGAAGGAACGCGTAACGAGCATAGAGCAGCCGCGGTGGCAAGGTGAATGAAAATGTCCCGAGTTCGCAACGGCGTTAAAAGTGTCCTGCTCCCTGGTGCTAATCGGATATTCAAGCGGTATCCTAACTGGAGAACGACTCCGTCTCCGAAGTGGCGAACGCTTACGCTTTGCATGCAGAACGGCAGTTTTGCGTACGATCGTCCATGGAAGCTGGGCGAATATAACGATCGATTCTTCGCGCAAACACAGGGAATGGTTTCGTGATTAATTTACGAGAATAGATCAGGCTGGCGAGACAGGGCGGGGGCACAAGTTCGCGTTGGATCGAAATCGTGAATGGAGAAGCGAAGGTGAATGCTCCGTCGGAGAAACAACTTTTCTTGCCCGTTGATTCCAACGATTGTTACGACGTCCTCGTTTGCCCTCTGATTCATCGCGATAAACTAATTTGCACGCGACAATTACGAGGGATTACGATCGAATGCGTGTGCCTGTTACTCGAAAGCGCCCGCCCACAAGGCCGGGAACGAATTACGTACGTATGTATTTCGTTCGTCGTGCCTCGATGGAATTAATGCGCTTCGAGTCGTTGTCAATTGCTCGATGGATCCGCGTTGCGCGCGTTATTGGGTAATTCGCTCATGATGATCGAACATGGACGGACAGAGAAAGATTGAATTTTCGCGACGCGTGGAAATCGAAAGTGGGAGAAGCCTATAGAAATTGTCGAGTTAACGAGTGCTATTTTATTATCGCGATCGTCCGATGCAGCAGAGTGTAACGTTCGCCGGTAATACGTTAATTCACATATTTATTATAAATCAGCGTTCGACTATCGTTCGACTATCTTCTTGCGTCATTATTAGCAGCTTGAGTAAGAAACGTAAGTAATAAACGTAAGAGAAGGTAAAATTCCAAATACCAGAGTATTTGTATGGGAATGCGGAGAAATTTCTTTGCTTATGCCTCTGAACCATGTTTGTTTATCAAGAAGATCAGTAATTAAGTTACGCTGCGCCGGTGTAACATTCGATGGAGCTGTATTGGCTCGCGGCAACCATTCTTCGTGGCATCTCTTATTAAATCTCGGCATGAAATTATTATTAAGCGTGCACTATCGCGGCGTCGAGGATCCTTCGAGGCACATACTTGGCATTTATCCGGGGCTAAGGTCTAGGGAAAATATTATATTATCCAACTCGGTGCTCTGTATGCACGCGCTCCGTGCCACGGGATACTTGTTACAATTTAGATTCATCTATTCAGATTAAGCCACCGCCCATTCCTCTCTAGTATAATGATACGATTAACCGTGAGCAAACTTTCTCCGTTGGATGCATCATTTTATAAACGTCTCCTCGCGGCTCAGGCTAACGTGTTGCGGCTAACTTTGATCATAGTTTGGCAAAGTTGAAAGGCAGATAGTTAAGCATTTAAGAAAGAAGAAATTACTATCACGGTTATCGCAGAAAACAGTGAACAGTAGCGTGCAATTATGTTCACTTGCGTGCGATATCTGTTCATCTAAATATGCTACAACGCGTCGGGTATCGTTTAATGCGGCCATTAAATTACTCCCATGTATCCGTAATGCTGCTTACGCAACACCGCGGCCAATCGATAATAGATGTACGTACATTAATGTCTGGTACGCAGTGAAAAGTACATTAGCCATAGCGTACGGAAACAAAGGAACGACTCGATTCATTCGATGAAAATTGAATTTACAGAGCTGTAAAACATTCCAAGAGAAAGACCTTTAGAATTTTTCAATTAAAAATCCCACTGGCTTGGCATCCACGCCAATAACAAGTAACAAACCCTCTCAAACGGTCTCAACGGGAGTCGATTAGTCTTTGCGATCGGTTTCTGATAGGATCGTCCAGAACGGTGCTCGTCGACGTCCCAAAGATATTGATTTCGGTCGCGATTCGGAGGCACTGTGCTCCACAAACCTGGAGGCAACTGTTCCAGGGGTACATCCCTCGGGAGAGGGAGGCATGGGGAGACAAAAACGTGAGAAATCGCAAGCGAGGGGAACCGGCGAGCTTATCTGGTATCTTGTCGGTTATTGAAAATCTCGTCCGTCGCAGCCCGAATGCTAGGGAACGAAGTGCCGTCGATTTGAACTTGAACTGAAGGGAGGATGTTGGTAAATTGAACGCCGTTACTTTCTATTCCATTCGGATAATCTGGGGATGTCCCCAAGGGTGAATAAAGATCTGTGATAAAAATGATCTCAGGGCTGTCAAAGGAGAGACATCGCCATTTAAAATGAGCCTAGGTGGATTATTATATGATTTTTTTTTTTTTTTCTCACAAAGAACGCAAACATTTCAAATGTCGATAACTTTTCGTCGAAAAACGGACCCCCGAAATTTTGCACACCGCGCGAATCAGTCCGCATACGAGTAGAACCAACACAGAACCAACACAGATCATTCGCGGGTATCATCCTTTTCTCGTCGATTTTCGCTGATGCGACTGGTAATCGGTAGACGAGGGGGGTGGCGATGGTCGATCGGTCATCAGAAACTCTTCAACGTAGGAAGAAGACGGTGTGGGAGGCGATAGACAACGCATGCCGATGATTTACTCCGACTATTGTGCGCAGGGCTAAACACTCGTAGGGCCAGCGGTATCTCAATTATAAGAGGCAGGTACATCTAGCTTGAGCCTCTCGAACGCTCGCCTATAATTATCCGACCTCGTCGCGTATCTCAAGGGAAGTCAAAGAACTTGAACCTATCGTAATAAACAATGTTTATAAAAAGACTCGCGGCCCTCTCCCAGTCGATGCCTGGAAAGGGAGGATGCACTCCCTGTTGGCTAGGGTACACGCCTGTTAGATTTTCTTATCAGAGCTGACAGGCCAGATACATATGTACGTCTAAGGGTGGAACGCTACAACTGGCGAACGACCGCTGCATAAATCAGTACGGAAAAAAGTCTGCACTATCGAGTGGAATGAAAAAGAATAATATTAAATATGTTTTGGAATAGAAGGATGGCTGGTATATCGTTGATAACATTCACTTTCTTATTTACACCTGGAGCCCTCTAACTAAACGCTCATTAATGAAAGTTTTCTGCTTGCTCGAGCCAAGTAGAATTGCATTCCCGCTTCAACATTGTCAGAAACGATCGGCACCGTGGGTGCGTTTGTTAGTCCCCCCGACCTCGAAACGTGCACTGGCCTGTCCCGGTGAAACGGGAGCGAAATTTTGTCGCCGGTGAAACCAGTTCGACGTAAATCACGCAAGGCGCGAACGAAACGGACAGGTCGAACAACCGTTACCATCGTTCATTCGATATCTAAGAGGCCCGGAGAGCCGGCTTTCTTAACCGTTCTTGTCCAATACCGTCTAAAATCTGAACGTACATACATACGTGTATACATATGCCGTGACAGGCTTGCGTGGCTATCAGAAGCGAACGTTCAGGAGGCCGGTCGAAAAATCATACACGTCAGGTGGATAGGAATAAACAAGCCGCGGGTCCCTGCAACGACCCGCGTTCAGACGGTTCTGAACTACGTGCATAGTAGTTCTCCTCCCCGAGAGGATTTAGACGTAAACGGGGACCGTGGTCGAGTAACTTGACGGCCTGTTAGACGCAAAAACTTTTCTATCCTTTTCTGCGACCAGGAACGCCGCGTGGGCGCCACAATTGACCGTAGAACCGAGGACAATTATCTGTCCGGCTGGCCTAGACAATGGTGGTAGACAGAGAGTCTTATCGTAGGTCGACCGCGTTACTTACGACACGTCCGACGCTCCCTTTTGTCATTTCTGGAACCTCGTAAACATTCGGTCGGCGGCACTGTTTCTTCTATTCCGTATTTTTTTTTCCTCGACCGGTCATTCAATTACGCGCCACATTTTCGCGGTACACGCGGCGAGTTTCGAGTAAAAACTAAAAGAAGATTTACGACCGCCTACCGACTTGCAGATCGCTGGATCTTCGTCGACAATAAGGTACCGCGGGATATACGTATCCGTATACAAATAGCGAATGCAACGTGCTCTCGAACTACATATATGTACTTGGTGGCGTCCTTTGCGCCCGAACATGGAAAAGATAAGTAGGGGCTGGGCTAATGGTCCTCAACGACAAGGGATCGCATGACTAATCTCGTTGTCGTGGACAATCTATCGTAGGTCGAGAGTGGAAAATCAAATTCTGACGATAAGGGGGTCTGTTTGAGAAAGATTCGGGTATGTTTTCGGATAGGCCCGATATATATTTCACTCTCGGATGCTGTATAGGAATATGTGCATGCCGCTGTAAGAGAGTTCGTATCGGAAGTATCATCGGTATTTTCGCCTTGTTGCAGGTAACAACCGTGCCGGACGAGGGCGAGAACAGCTTTAAAATGCCCAGGGCTTCTGTCGTGCACATGACTTCGACGGCGACGAGACCGCAGCATATGTCGCAGGTATCGATTTTCTTTCATTTATTGTCGATATTTAAGTACCAGGTATTTTCTTCGTCGCAGATTTGGATACAAGAATCTGCGATTCTTGTATCCACAATGCTGTGGATATAGTTGCAAAGATTCGGAGAATTTCTTCTTATTCTTTCAAGAAATACTTACGTTAAACGAACTGCAGTTTTCCCATACATGTGTCTATATGTTATTTTCTCATAATAGAACGAAAAGAATTGACAAGAAAGAAATCTATTGGATTCTCGTAACGGAAAAGTACACTCGCCAAAAGCAATCGGCAATCATCAACAATTATCAGCAAGCATGGCAGACGTTATCGCGTGCCCATTTCGAAGATTTACCTCCCCCAATGGTGTGCGTGTACTCCGCTTCTCGAATAATCGAAATCTTCCCTTCTTGGCGCAGGTCCATATTGATATGCAAATACCGAAGATGACCGTGAGCTTAATTGAGTGGTCCGGCTTAAAATCCATATCGAGCGGACTCTTAAGCTCTCCGCTCTCAACCCTTTGACTGTCCTAGACTGACCAGCCATTTTGATAATGCCGCCTCTCCGAAGACTTTCAAAGCTCTTTTGCCAGCTTCCTTTTTATTCTCTCGTCCCCCTTTCACTTGAGCAGAATTCGCTAACAGTTTTAAGCTAATGGCTCTCTTGGTTAACTTCGAGCTAGCAGGAGACACATCCTTCGACCGTGCAAACGAGCTTTTAACGTCGTGTCGGAAAGAACGTATGGGGAAAGGCACATAGATCGTGGGGAAATACCCGTTTATATAAATGTGGGGCAGAAGGGAGGTTTACTCGAAGTTTCAGAGAATGAACAGTGTTCTGAAAATGGGTGCTACGTGCAGTTACACGGTGAAACTCATTTTCGGACTTTGCGGATGCTGAACACGTGGGCAGAGAGAGTTTAGGGGCGCCGAAACCATATTCTCGAGCATATTTTCTCCGTTAGGACTATCCTTGCCTCGGGATGCTACGCGACGGATTTTCAACGGGAAATGTACTGGCATCGAAATGAATTACTTTTACTTCGTCAAGTGCTCCGTACGTCAGAATCTGGTCGATAAGAAATATTAATCGGGCAGGCAGATATTCGACGAATCGAAAGAAATATTATTACTCTCCAGTGCATTTCCGTGCACTTCCGTGCACCAAACGCGGACAGATAAGTGCAATCGATTTGTCAGATAATCGAGTCGCTCTCTCCGTGTTACAGAGATTTCCATTATGCGGCATCTTGGCGCGATACTGCGACCGATAAAAAGTTGCTCGTGACCCGACGTAACGGCGTTTTATTATCGCTCGTGTCTATGACGTCGGCATCAATATTTGCACACCAAGAACAAACCGAACGTACACGCGCGATACAAATCCATTTACCCCCTTCCCATCCGCCCTCGACGTGAATTAGATTTCAGGATTATCGAATACAGGTCGTGCATCGAAACGGCGTCGCGACGTTCGCGGCCCGCTCGCGTTGCGTGAACGCCGATCTGAAATTACCGGGTTCACGGTGTTTCTAACTTTGACGTTGTCCATTATATACCAATTAGTCGGCGAAGATAATCGCATCCGGCGCGGTAATTACGTATCCGTGTTATTGGATTTCGAGCAACGGCCGAATTGCTACGTTACATCGAGGATCTCGCGGCCTTTCGTTCGACGAGCAACACACGCGACACTTGTCGCTAATTAAGCTGTGCTTTCGTTGATTAGAACGGTTGTAATAAATCCGAATCAGCGGATTGATTAAACATCTTTCACGATCGTTCGCAAAGATATCGCGAATAGTTGAAGCCAAGAAATATTGGAAGAGGCAAATCGGAGTACTTTAGTTTGATTGAAAAAAGAAAGGAACCTTCCGCGAATGTCAATCGACTTATGAGTACAACGAATAAATCGTCTCTTTGATAGAGAGTCGGAACAGCTTGAAAAATTGAGCTCGGTCAAGAAACAATGCAGCTTAAGAAAATTTCTCCTCAAACTGTTACTGCTTTCATACTTTCTGCCGCTATTGCGCGTTATAACCGAACGTTTGATAGACGCATTCAACGTGCTGTGACTATAAACAGTCTCCAAACGTCGAGCACGTAACATGTATGCAGTGGAAGTCAGCATCAAACGGGTTAACGCGTTCAGCTTGGGTCACACCAGTTGGAGAGCAACGCGCGGTGCACCATCGGTGGCTTGCGACAGCCACGCGCTGTCAGATGCCGTGAACCATTTTACGCTAATGTTCGATAATGTTTTCATTTTCTATTTGATTTTCTATTCGATTTTCTATTCGATTTTCTGTTTGAGCAACTGCGCGAATCTGACGGTAAAGAACCACTATCGACTACCGGTAACCATTCGTTGCGCTACATTTATCCTGTCTTCCAGTTCAATTCACTCTGGCCACAGCTCAATCTAATCAGATCCCGTAAAAATGTATCTAGTCATGAAACTTCGACCAAGCTCTACTTGTTGTAGTTATTACAGACGACCTGCGAGTACCCTGACGGTTACCTCGAGTTCGGAGTGACCTACGTACCAACTAATGATACTCGCATCATGCTCGATAATTGGCAGTCTTCCACGAAAAATTTCACTGAAAAAGTATCGCGCACTTGGGCTCGTCTTCTTGCGCGAACTGATTTAAATCAGGCATCGTTAATCAATAGCTCGATCACTCGACGAATCACTTGACCGAAAGTAGCGTTGCCCCGTTCGCACGATCAACGTGTCTAGATAAATAACTAGCTTGGGAAATTGGCTCGCGGCCTACGCATTATTGTTCACGGGGGCGCCGATCCTATGTACATATTTCTCGCGACGCGACGGTGGAAAGGTTAAGACACCGTCGCGTTGAACGTCGTGTAATATTCTAGGCCGTGTCTAGCGGGGCGATATATTCAAAGTTTATGCAGATTCGTCCAGAAGCAGCACAGAGAGAATTGCAGTAACAGACGTGTAGAAGCATGACGGAGAGCACGAGGGTAAACGCGGCACGCGTGTGCTGGAGAAAGTTTAATATAAAATATCGACAGGATTTTAGAACAGGTGCGGGTGACACGGCTTTACGGATTTCGCGGCAAAGCTGCACCGTGTAGCGCACATGCAATTGCAATTTTTCTGCCGCGTTTCTCGATGGTCGATCGGCCAGAGGGATTTATCGTGTGGAATCGAAAAAATTGATTGCACCAACATCTTACCTTGGTGTATGCGCGTAAAAAAAATGATAGAAATTTTTTATTCACCCCTTGCGTTTTTCGCGAGTGAAATCGTAATTTTATATTCTACTGTATTACGCGACGATTTTGCTATCTTTCACGTTCAATTAATGCATGTATCACGCGATCTTTAAGCGCGGTAATTTATTTTACACGAAGCAGCATCACCGCGGCTCTGCACTATCGAAAATTATAGCTGATAAATAATTATATTCCCGCTGGAAACGACCGATATACGGCGATAAAAATTCGTTGCAAAAAATCCAACACCTCGACCCGAATATTTCCATCGCGGATTGTTCCTGACGTTGATGTCATCTCTATTTCTCACTCATATCGCGCGGAAACGGGTAAATCGACATGCCAGAGTGGATACTGCTAGTCGCGTTTGATTTCACGCGCAAAAAGATCGATCGAAGTGCTGCGAGTGTGATTTGCACGGTTCAACGATTTACATGTCATTCAACAAATCGTAAAACCCGCGAGCGCGTAAGATATGGACTGTACCGGTCGAATAATAGAGTGCGTCATTTATAAATGAACGCCATTATGTCATACGCCATACGCTATACGCCATACGCGAATTAAACGAACGAAAGGAAAGCAGAAACAGTCGTCGCTGTTTCGCGTTGGTATTTAAATCAATGGAATTAAACGTTGAATTAAATACGGACGACGACGACGATTACAGATGCATATGGATCTACATACATCGACGTACAGAGGACCTGGGAGGTCCGATGTGTTCCTTCTGCCGTTCCTTTCCTTCGGCTAATAAAAGTTTCAATGGTCCGGGGTGGGTCCCGGAAGTTCTAAGGGGACAGAGAACATTTATAGGTGCCATAACGTTTGTGTACTCTTTCTTGGAGAAGCATAAACGAGTCGTAACGCGGCGATGCAAGCAACGGAGGGGCATATTATGAGAAGGAGCTGCGGCGGCCGTTGCAGTCCCACGACGAACACGCGACTTTTATAAATAATCACCGAGTCGTAAATCCAGCACTTTTTAATAACTCAACTTGTGCAAATTAGTTTACACCTACGCGTAGCGGTGTAAGTTTCTGAAGGGTTCCCCGATCAAGTTTCCCGGGCAAGACGGGCAAGAAAATGGACGAGAAATCTCATTCCGATACATGGAACGGACGATACATGGAACAGGCGAGTTGCATAAAATAAAGAAAGGCGGGGACGAACGTAGAATCGTTGCAATAACGTTTCGCATTCCGCCGCAAGAGATTCCATTGTACCGTAATTTCGACTCCGTGCACCATAAAATCGGTACCTTCTACACACGGGCCACTCCAATCCACCCGACCGTTGTCACGCGGCGACATACCCGACGCACACTGTGCTCTCGAACGATCGTTGCAGAGATGCGTACATAATCCTGGGCAAATGCGAAATGTTTAGTATTCCTTGGTAGGAGTGCTAGGACAGAGGTTGGCTTTCAATTTGTGGCCAACAATTTGCACGATGATTGCAAGCTGCAGTGCGCAATCCCGTAATATAGATGGTCGACGTTCCTATATTTGCCGATGAAGGAATTCGCAATTCTGTGTCTATCATTGTTGGCGAATTTACCAACTTCCTATAGCGAAACTATTCATTCGGGGGAGCACAATTGAAACAATGAATGTTAAATAATAAATTGTTGGCGAACCATTTATGATTTATTTCGAGCACAGAACTGCACCGCTCATTCCTCCGCTTGTGAATCAACTTTTCAAATATCTGTTTAGGTGTTAGCCACCCTGGCATTGTCAATGGGAACACTGTCCTCGGGTCTGGCAAAGGGTTACACCTCGCCCGCCTTGGACTCGATTTTGGATACCCAACCGCCTCACCTTTATCGAACGTCGAACAACGACACCTGGTAAGTACATGTACTCGTGTCCCTCGTCCTAAGCTCGATTGCAATTTAGGTACACCGGTAGCGTTAAATAATAATACAGGCGACAGCGTAACACGGGCGTCGGTGTAAACAGGGAAGGTGAAACTTGGTACGCAGTTGCGAGTTATCTCTGTCGTGTCCGGTACAGATTAACTTTGGTCGGTCGATAAGCATATTAAATAAACCCGACAAGATATTTCGCCGGCCGGTCGTAAAGCGCTCGCGAATATCGAATATAATTTACAAATGCATTAACGTCACTCCGTTCCTTTTCAAACGGTCGTCTCGCACGCTTTCTCCGCGATAGCGGTTTCGGCTTTATCGCGTCTCGCTATAAAGGAAGCACGACGCATAAAGTGGCAAGGAACCGGGCTCATTAGTTATAGACCGAACTCACTGCGTGCAACGTGCACGGTGCATGCGTATTCCTTGCGCAACATTGAAATTTCCAACCAAGCGGACTCGAAATTGAGGCTCGCGTCAGCTTTTCGATGAAACTTCGACGTTCCCTTCGACGTTCCCTTCGACGTTCCCTTCGACGTTCCCTTCGACATTCCCTTCGACATTCCCTTCGACATTCCCTTCGACATTCCCTTCGACTGGAGAACGGGGCACGATTTTCTGCCGCGGTACCGAAACGGTTCATAAATAATCAACGCGAAACGAGAACGTATCGGGACGAAATTCTCTATGGACAAGCCGGGTAACAATCGGAACGAAGAACAACGAACTGGTCGGCTATCCTTGAACCGGTTACGAAGATCGATGCGCTACGCGTAACGATCGATCGTGCACCACGGCTTAATCGACATCGAGCGACCTGGTATTAGGGAACGATTAGGTCCTCGCGTAACATCGCTCCCTGTCATCTGTCATCTGTCGTCTGTCGTCTGTCGTCTGTCGTCTGTAATCGTATTGCCATTTGTCGCAGGTCGGCTTTCTCGGTGACGCAACAAGAAGCCTCGTGGGTAGCGTCGTTGTCGATGCTGGGCGCATGGTTCGGCGCTATGATCGGCGACTGGATAATGAGAAGGGGTCGCAGATTAGCGCTACGTGTCACATCTTTGCCCCTGGCTGTCGTTTGGATCCTTACGGGCATCGCACCGTGCGTGGAACTGGTATACGTGACCAGCTTCATCGGAGGACTTTGCTGTTCAGTAATCACTATGGTCGGCCAGGTATGTTAAATTCCTTTTGCTGTCCGTTAATTAATCAAACGGATACACCGATATGCCGATACACTCACCTACTCGAATAAATCAAGGTCCATCGTACTTTCGACGCGATTATTTTTTCGATGGACAAACCGTATTTCTTTCACATTTCTCTGTCACGAATATCGATCCACCAATTTAATGGAAAATGTATTATTTGCCACGCGTGTTACGCCCAGACGTAGAAATTACTGTTCTCCAGCTTTTCAAACATTTCGAGTAGCAAATGGCCCGTGTGATCCGCAGGTATACATATCAGAGATCTCTATGCCGGGTATCAGAGGCTGCCTGTCGGCGATGCTGAAGGTGCTCGGTCACGTCGGCGTATTATTGTCGTACATAGCGGGCACGTACCTGAATTGGCGGCAAAGTGCGCTGCTAGTCGCCATAGCGCCGTCAATGCTCTTTTTTGGAACCCTCTTTATACCCGAGACGCCGTCGTACCTTGTTCTGAATGGCAAAGACGACGAGGCTGCCAGCAGTTTGCAATGGTTACGCGGCGAGCACGTCGACATACGCCACGAACTACAGGTACATACACCGTTGCACGTTAAACTCGACGAAGTAACGTTGCTATTGGAACATTTCGAATCTCTTGGACGAATCGAGGCGTGTACGTACTCGATAATTCCAATATATCTATTGCAGGTGATCAAGACGAACATTCTCGCGTCACGAGCTAAGCAGTACGAGTTGACGTTCAAGAACAGCGTTTTCAAGCCGCGGTTATACAAACCGATCGCCATCACCTGCGGACTAATGTTCTTTCAGAGATTTTCTGGCGCGAACGCGTTCAATTATTACGCGGTGATCATATTCCGTCAGACCCTGGGCGGTATGAATCCCCACGGCGCGACAATCGCGATTGGCTTCGTGCAATTATTGGCCTCTCTGTTGTCAGGTACGATCAGCCGCGATACATGTATTTTCTTTTTCAAACGGAACGAAACGGATCATTATTTCCTTCTTCTTCTCCAGGATTTCTGATCGACATCGTGGGCAGGCTACCGCTCTTGATAGCCAGCACTGTATTCATGTCCCTGGCGTTGGCTGGTTTCGGCAGCTATGCATACTACGTGTCGCAAACGCAAAATTTCGGCTACCCCGATTCAGCGGTGGTTGGCCAGCACGACTGGATACCGTTGCTCTGCGTGCTCGTCTTCACAACTGCTCTAGCTTTGGGCATATCGCCAATTTCGTGGTTATTGATTGGCGAGCTCTTTCCCCTGGAGTATCGCGGCCTCGGTTCGAGCATCAGCACGAGCTTCAGCTACTTCTGCGCGTTCGTCGGGATTAAGCTCTTCATGGATTTTCAGCAGGTGAGACCGTTTAATAGGTCTCCGGTAGACGTTCGTTTAGCCTCAACTATATTCGCTCAACTATATACCCAGAAACCTAACCCAATCCTAACCCAAACCTAACCCGATCAGCGATCCTGCGCACCTGCGCGCCTGCGCGCCTGCGCGCCTGCGCGTATTATAAATATCCCGCGTCTAATTTTCTTCAATCGTTACAGACGCTAGGTCTACACGGAGCTTTCTGGTTCTACGCGGCAGTCGCCGTGTGCGGCCTATGCTTCGTGGTCTGCTGCGTGCCAGAGACAAAAGGGAAACAGCTGGACGAGATGAACCCAGACTACGCGCAGGCACGGTAGTATAAGGCCTCGCTGACAGGGGGACTGTCGAACCTGGAGAAGTCTAACAAACCCCTACCAGGAGGAGCCTTCCCGAATCAGCACAACACGCGAGAGCTGTACAACGCGAATACGTCCACCGATATACCATCCACCTCTCGTCAATCGTCCTCCTATCGGAGCAATCATCGCAACCTCTCCGATTATTGTAACATCTTCGCGGAAAAGACGAACAGGATCGGTAGAAACGTCGAGAGTTTCATGCACTCCCGTGGTTTCTTCGCGGCGCGTCGCTCCACCGACGAGGGTACGCGAGGCAACACCCTCGCCCATCGTACCAACGGCGACGTGATCAGGGACGATTACCGACTTACCAATCGTCTGGACGAACGAGTCGACGCTCGCGATCGAGTCGAAGGAAATCGTCGGGACGGATCAGCCGCGTACCCGAACGACGGCTACCCAGAAGAAAGGGTCGCCACTGCCAGTTGCGTCGACCACGATTCGGAGCTGCTTCCGCGACGAATTAGGCAACGCGATTACACGGACGTGTGCGGGGATAGAAACGGCTGGGAAGATCGCGACGACACGAACGTCTCTAAGCCGATGCCGAGGAACGGCATTAACCGTGCGAGGGGCGAGAGACCGTACAGCTCCACCCTGCCTAGACGAAGCAGAACCATCAATTTCAGGGATCAGCCGAGCAACTCCCTCGAACATCGTCACGGCTATCCGAGGAGTTTGCAGGACCTGTCGGATCTCGAGTTAGACGACAGGATACGAGATCAAAGTGCCGCGTCCTTTTTGCCCTCGGCCAATGGAGATTGGGGGGACGACAGGCTGCTGGATGACGGCTATCGTCCTCGGAGGTACCGGGAGGACCAACACGAAGATAATTATCTAAGGCTCTACAGGAGTTTGTCCAGACTGAACAAATATCCCCAGGGGGGCAAGTACGAGCCTGGCCAGGTGCACTACGAGAGAGAATGCAGGACATTCGGCAAGGACACAGTCGCTTTCATTTATTACAAAACTTGCTACTTGTGATGCACGAGGAAACGCGACAGGGTAGGTGACAACGTGAACCGGCCTGGGGGTCCCGTCACGACGGATCATCGTTCACTCATTATGCTTTGCGACTTAATACAGAAGAGGTTTGGCGATACGATTTTCGCGACTCTCGTTTTTCCGTCGTGTTACGCGTCCGACGATTAACATTTCGCGGTGATCGGACTTGTATGAAATTTCGGTAATTGACAGGTTTCTTTGGGGCATTAGAATTATCGTGTCTCTCGCGAGAATCGCAACGCTTTAATTTCTGCCAGATCTGATTCTGAAAGATCTCATTAACGGCGCCGTTGGGTCGCCGAGTTTCTTCGTCGTTTTGATACGAGTTTCGTTTCAGTTCACGACCCGATAGAAGTAAATGTGGATAATAAAATACATTACAATTTATTCAACAACGGGAAGTAACATTCTAAAGTCTAAAGTCTAAAGTCTAAAGTCTAAAGTCTAAAGTCTAAAGTCTAAATGATTGTATAGCAGAATTGGTAATCGAGAAGGCACAATTTATATGAACTGCGGGGTACAAGTTGAACGTAGCAATGGATATTTCTGAGAACGCGACCAGACGTTCGATATCAATTTCCCTCTTGGCCAGTTTTATGCCCACTCGCGAATACAATAAATCGTGAACGAAGTCGACGAACAAGATATATCCTTTAAACGATACGACTGAAATACGTGACTTTCTATTAGATGTCATCGTCGCGATTTGCCCCGTGAAACGTTGAATAATATTTTCGCCAAAGAGCCCGTTAAATTAGCATACGTTATTTTTCTCAAAACTATACGGAACGAATTCTGCGGATCGGATGCACTCGAAAGAAACAGGATCTCGTTGAAACAAAAAGAACGCTCTTCCGTGCAACGTGCCTTCATTGAAAGCACGCAAATAAAAATATACACGTACCGAGGAAAGTACCGGTTATAACGCAGGACGCGTACGTACTTACATGTAAATACACATATATACAATGCAGAAAAATCGTAGTCGTACATACACACGTATACATTCTATTGTTTAGAACAGACTCGGTAGATTGGTCCGTCGGTCGTCATCGACGTTTCCCTAAACGATAAAAACTACATCGTGATATTTTCAAGCAACGTTTCACTTCTTCCAAGGAGAAGAAAACAAAAAAAAATTCTCGTCTCTTCGGGCATCGTATACATCGTGCATATTGGGTAATGGACTGGTATTCCCGGTTAAGGGGTTAGTAGTCAAGAAGTAAGCTGAGAACAGACGAATACACGTTGCGTTCAGTCCAGGTGAAATACGCGACACGCGTTCGCGTTAAATCGCCGAGAAGCTAATGGAAATTTCTACTCGATGAACGTGCACGACCAAACGTGGCAATATAACCATTTTTTATTCAACCAACGATCGCGTAAAATGAAACGGGCGGAACGGAACGTAACGCATCGCAACCCATCCCAACGCATCCCAACGCGCGATCGATCGATCGACCGTGGCTAAAGAAACGTTCATTGCTTTCCCGTCAATTTACCGCAGTCAGTCAGTGCAAAACACCGTGATAAACATCGTCGAGATACAAATATTAGTGCTGACGAAGAAACTTAGAGGGGAGAGAATATTTGGGAACGACAGAGAAAAATATTTTACTTGTCCAACTATCAAATATATTAATTACTCGGTGGCTTCGGATCCAATGGGTCCGCTAAAGGCCGCCATTGACTTAACGATGACAATATTATTAACTGTAGATATACTACAAATACCACGCGTACTATCTTTCATACTAATTCTAAGTACCTATTGTATAAATCGATTATTATTGTACATTATTCGTATACATATACTAGCACGAACACTTACTTGTATGTTTAGAGACCGTGCAACTGACGGGATAAACAAACTTTTCGACAATACTACTAACCATTGCCAAACATACGAGACACGCGCGCGCGGATCGGGAATCGCATCCTTTTTGCAAACGTCGAACAATAATCGAGTTTCTCTTTGGACGAAAAGCTTTCTCCTGAACGTATGAAAAAATCAACGCCCTTTACGTATGTTCATTCGGGAATTCGAGAATTCGAGGATCTCGACCGATTAATTTTGTACAACCGTTGTCGCGATAGGCTTTTCATTTAGGGTAACATTCGTGCAATGATACCGTCGGTTCTCGGAATCGAGAGAAACGGCATTTCTATTTTGTATTTTTATATAGTTTGTAGAACTTGTCAGCGTCGACTTTGCAGAAAACGGTGTTTGCGTCTGTGATCGAACGCCTAGTCTTCACGGATGATAATATTTTTCACCAATATATTTTCATTGTTTCGCGAAAGGTGATGTATACGAAATGAGCTGACGTGCTTTGTCAACAATTCGAATTAATTCGACACGATGCCAGTTTAATTGCTAAGATGTTTTCTTGAAGAATCCAGCCCGCGTACAAGCATGTCTAATGAATCAAAATCGAACAAACGCCACCTATAGTTTTCAATGAAACGACCGGGCGTTATTCAAATAATGAATATTTTCTCCGTACAAGTCTACCGGCAGGATTTCCTACACCTGTAATCGTTTACACCGTTACCCCGTGAGTCATATCTCTGCCATATCCAATATTCTAACGAAGTGTGCTGGCTCCATTCGATGTATCATAGAAATAAGGATAGTGTACTTAAAACGTTTCGAGGGGATAATGAATCGGTTACTTTTCCGAACGAGTGATCGATGCCATTCCTATTCACCTTTAAACGTAACTCCAAGTATGTACTTCCATTTTCAATACTTTTGTTCGATACAAACAAAACGATACTATTAATCCAGACATATCCCCTAAAAGTAACATTTCATAATACTTTTCACGATGTTGTGTATACAAAACATACAAACGGAACACACCGCAGCGCAGCACCTTCGAAATTTATCACGCTAATCTAAAATGAATCTTACGATGCTCAAGGGCTTGGACGCAGTATTGAATAAAAAATATTGTACAATTAAGTTAGCGCAGGTGCAATGCTCGTGTAACGAGTGCACGTAGGATAAGAATGAAAAACGATATTCCGTGATTCTATATAAACATTGTACAGAACGATCCTTCGACCATCGCGAGACTATCTCTTTTTCCTTAGTGTACTACGCCGAACAACAAATTACGTAAACGTACTAAAAGTCCCGCGTAGAGCAGCTGTATAGATAATCGACGAATTCTCTGGAACAACTTGTACACGTAGTAAAGGTAAATCCTCTTAAGGTATCGCCCTTAAATTAAACGGAACACCTTTCTTTCGACTAGTTAATAGCTATAAGTGAAAGAAATACACGAGGCGACGTTAAGAGAGGAAACCAAACAAATCTGCACTGTGCACTTTCGTGAATTGAAGGTATTATCGTAATCCTAGATGTAGCAATCAGCGGGTCGAAAGTCAGATTAGAATTGGTATTGAATGCACGCGTAGTTATGCGATTAAACCGGAGATCTGCGAGTGGTTTGGTACAGGCCATGATGGGTGCAATGGTTCAATAGTTGAAATAATTCAGACAACTCTGAATTGAAATAAATTTCGCTGGAGTTGGGTCAAGTGCAATTAAGAGAATCATTTCTGCGTCATCTATTTATACGATCGAATATTTTATTCATAAAACGTATTCTCTTCTCGCTATTCATTTCCTTATTACTATGTACTGCTATGTATTGCTATTCGCGAATAGCTTCGCGTAGAGATCTACGAATTATGCAGAAAAGGCAATTAATTAAACGTTAAGGAGAAATTTCCACGGCAAAGTTCAGAGCATTTCCGGTCATTGAAAACGTCATGGCCTGTTGCGCAGACTATATGTATACATACATAATTATGTCTTCTATTTATCGACAATAAATTAACGCAAACTATTTACAAGTTAACGACAATAAAAAGAAAGGAAAGATGACATACGAAGGAAGCGCTGGCCGTCGCCGAAAGGGATGTTCGAAACGTATGTATGTAGACAAAGCTAATGGAGAACAGAATATTCGTAGAGAACGTATTTTCCAAAAGCTGCATACATTAAGGGTGCACATAGTAATATAAATATAAATATAAATATAAATATATAAATATACATATATAAATATACATATATACATACATACATACATACATACATACATACATACATAGATATATATATCTGACTTAGCCTAAAAAGGTCGCGCCTAGTTTCGCTTGCTAGATTTAATATTTTTGTAATGACGCTTAGACGTAGCTCGTTTGTACCTTCGCAAAATGAAAAACGTATTTTCATATTCGCGGGTCATCCTCGAGTCGTTCGATGACACACGAGGATCGTGGAGCGATTGATCACCGGGACCTATGAAAACGTACGGTGTTAAAGGACCACCCTAAAGAAAATCGTGATCCACGATCGTACGTAAATTCGTTAGAAATACAGATAAACGTGTGACCTGGATAAAAGAAAATCGTGGTTCATCGATTAAAATCGGGCTTACGCTTACCACCTATCTGCTACCCCAATTCTTCGATGATATAAACATTGCTACTCTACGACAATACACCAATGAAATGATTTGGAAAATAGATAAGGTAATCTGGAAACGAGATTGCGAGAATGTGATTAATTGTTAAAAGCGAAAGGCCGATCGAAAAGATATAATAGCACAAAACAATCCTGCCGATACGGTGGTACGAGATTTGCATTGAAAGGCAAGAAGCGCGCGTGTGAAACGAGTGCACCGTGTATTTGTGTATGCTACATATAAGTATGTACTTACTTAAGTCGTAAATTCTTTAGCGTCTGCATTTGTACCTCTTTAGAAGTAACGAACGATACTGGATATATGATCGCTAAATAACCCCTCGGAGGAACCAAACTACTTGCGTGTTTGTATAGAAATCCATATACATCTACATAAAATACCCCAAAAAACCGGATATAATCGTCAAACAATAGAATTTTACTTCTTCTTTCCCCATCAAGTATTCCCTATTAAATATAGCGCGTTAAATGATCCCCTAAGACTTCTCTAGACATGGAACGCGGTGAAACTGTTTAAACAATTTCCTATTGCCGCGCCGCGAAACTTATTCACGCAACCGTACACGCATCGCCATCTGTGGTCGATATTGAGAACCACACTGCATCCAGATACGTAGTAGCATGACCAAAATTCAATTTCAAAATGAGAAAACACTCACCGAGCTGCGGCACCGATACATATGTCTCACAGTCCACCAAAAATTGACCCGTCTGCACTGCACCCAGGGCGACGACTCGCTTCGTCAGAAATTCGATGGTTTGTGGTCCTGTACGGTTCTCTGTCATCGGATACTGTTGCAACCTGGCGAACATAGAAAATGCCGGTTACGCACGATTCACCGAACCCTTATCATTTCCTTATTTAGAGATATGTAAACACGCTTAATAGATCAAATGGAAACTGAACATCGCAATAGTCGAAACAAAACGTTCCAGAATATTTATTCACATCGGACATGTGCTGTTACGACATAACCTGTAATGGTCAAAACATTTTGCAAGCGCGAACAAAATATTGAAATGACCGCTCGCATTATTGCGATTGACAAATAAGAATAATTACGAAAGATACTATTGATTGAGTAATTACTTACACTGTAACACCCATGTTTTCCCCGGCACTTTTGCACAAGAACGCACCGGGCAGAACACAACGCAATACACTTGTCAACGGAATGAACGCGCGCAACTTGAATCGTTCCCGGCGTCTTTTTAAATTTAAGCAAGATGGCGCCCACGTGTATATCGAGGTGCGGCGACATCTACAAGAGATGTGGAAGCGCGGGCTAATTTAAAAATCATCGGAAGAATGACAATATCGCAATGATATTTTTATTCTATTTGTTCAACTATTTTTGTAGCTTTAGGTTTGCGGTGTCTTTGCTCGTTACTTTATGTTCTTTTCTATAGAACGAATCTACCGCATAAAAAGACACTCGCCAGTATTGCATATATCCATATATTATATGGTTTATTTCATGTCTATAGCATTTGACATATGTTTGCTTGATCCAACAGAAAAATAAAACAACGATAAGAATAATATAACAGATCTGCTATATTTCTCGTTGCACAAATTGCAATCACTGGATGGTTTGTCAAGTTATATTACACTCTATATTCATGTTTTAAAACTAAAACAGGATCTTCTATATATTTATCCTTCGTCTATTTATCCACTGGTGCCTACTCTATTCTGTCTTAATCTAATCTTAGAGCTCAAAGTTTGAGTATTCTAACTGATATAAGCGTAGCAGCTTGTTTACAATAATACAATAAAACTGAGAATCGAATAGAGATCCTAGAATTTCATTTTTTTAACGGCTCCTGAGGTTTAATCTTTATAATAATATATAGCATTTATTAAATATTTTACTACACTACTACAAAAATTAAACTTCATCATAAAATTAAACGGGTCTAATTTGTATAAATTTACATTACTTCCAAGCATATTCTGGCATACTAAATACTGGTTTCAAACTTGGACTCTTGTTCGAACCGTCCGAGTCACATCATAATATTCATGCTTAACTGTGTATTCGATTCACGGTTTTCTTATATTCTACAATAGAATCTTAATACATTGAGTTCGTTGTTGATACACATATTTACAATGCAGTGTATAATCTGGAACGACATACGTTAGAGGGAAATGGTCTAAAATTCATTCTAAAACTGATATCTATTACGTGTTACAGGAAGTATCTTTGAAACGTAAATAAATACCACTGTCTAAATGATTATTCTTGCCGCACAAAAGTGCCATACTGGAAAATATATATTATACATTTGTTGATAACAAGAATTAATATCATCTTTTAATATACGACGAATAGAACATTTCTGAAGACTTGATTGTTTGTACCACGTTAAGTTGGAACTCTATACTGCCAGCTTGGAGAACTTATAGCATTCATGCGGCAAGGAACATGTTACAATGTAAATAAAGTATATAAAGGGATATATAATCTTATAACTGAAAAACGTTTACATGTAGTGTAATACTTAGATGAATCCACATTGGTCTTATCTTATAAATTTTACTGAAAACCATTATCTCATTGCATTTCTTTAATACAGAATGGAATTTGATTTAAAGCGACACTTTCTTATTTATTGCTCGAAAAATATCGTTTTATATTTCATATTAAAGTTACATTAAATACCGTAAGTTATACTAAACATTTATTTACTTTCTTTACAAAAGTAATATTTTGGTGGTACATGTGTATATATATATATATATATACACACACACACACACATATATATATATATATATATATATATATATATATATATATATTTATATAAATATTTATATATATTTATAATAATATATATTAACTAAATTTACCTCATTATAAAAAGAAATATTATACGAAAATATAATGCATTTGGATAGTACGGCTTACTATGTGCAATTCATTTATATCAATAACAAAATTTATCATATGGCAAAATAAATCGATAATCATGATTGTGATACCAATGTGAAATCATCAAGAATGGAATTTTACTTTAATAATCTCATGTTCATCGTTCATACTTTGTAGAACACTCTGTTTTGAAAATAGTAGTATGTAATTGGAAAATGGGAAATTCTCAATCTATGAAATTAGATTTGTCCAGCTACCTATACTCTAGTTTCATATACCTCCCTTAATCATACTTTCGTTAGTATTAAGAAATCATATTCACTTAATGAACTTATTATAAAATTC
This sequence comes from Nomada fucata, assembly GCA_948146005.1. NCBI lineage: Eukaryota > Metazoa > Arthropoda > Insecta > Hymenoptera > Apidae > Nomada > Nomada fucata. Next base: position 337,294 of record OX411280.1, on the reverse strand, counting down.
AAAAGTTAATCACTGTTAGTATAATACGAAACTGGAAGTTTTATTCTCTGATAAGATTAATCCATTTTCAAATAACATACGTTCTTATAAAACATCTGTTAATGACCTGGATAATAATTTAAAAAGTAAAGTTGAATCTCAACTGTTTCTGCAACAATGTTCAATTAAATAGTCGAAAAAATAATTATCTTTTATCCTACGAACAGAGTAGGAAGTTTTCAGTTAAATTACTTAACTGTTATGGGGGTGAATACGTATTGCTTAAATCGTTAATCATCGTATTGAAGAATTAATTAATTATTTAACGGTTATGTAAAACGACATAAAATTAATTGTTTACTAAATAGCAAATAATCAAGATGACACAAAATAAATGACGTAGAAAAGATTTAATAATATTTATGAGAAATTAAGAAACAAAATTCTAATATCAATTATTTCTTATCAAAATAAATAATTACAACTTATGACGAATTGGAATAATAGCATCCAGTAGCTACTATTTAATAGACAGATAGTGTTATTTAAATAATTAATAATTAAGTTCGCTTTTAGCTACAGCACCAACGAACCTCACAAAAGTACTACAATTTTGTTGTTTTATGAAATAAAACAGATTTGTAATGCTGCATCGAAATTCATCGTAAATGATAAAAATGAGTAAGTACACATTTATAATTCCGTGATTATTTCCTTGATAATAGAATATGAGAACCATAAAGAAAAGTAATTAAAGCATATACGTGTTTAATTATTAATTATTTATTCACCTGTATACTGCAATTAATTACGCAATTAATTAATTATACATGCATGCTAAATTCGTTGTGTAATTAATTACACTGATCAATTAATAAGTCAACTCTTGAAAAATGGTAAATCGCTCCTTTACAAAAATTTATTGCCTTAATTATTCAATTAATCTAAAATGGACATTTTCATTCGATTACTTAGTAATTTAAGTTATCTATCAATTCCAATATAATAGGAAATAAGTTTAACATGAATTGAAAAAGTTAATTGAAAAAGGTAACTGAAGCCTACGTTTTATTTGATTAATTGATGATATCGTTTATGATCGTCCTTTGCCATATCACTTTTCTTTTGTAGCATTACAGGATGGCATGCACTTAAATTTAACATCATAATTGATTTGTTCATCAGAAACAAAAGAATTATTGTCATGTTTCCCTATGTCTTCGTCATTTTCTTCAATTTCCTCATCATCGTCGTCGTCGTCGTCATCGTCATCTTCCTCGTCTTGTTCAAGTAATTTTTTTCGAGCCATTTGGACTACTTGCCACTCTTGATAATGACGTTTCCTTTTGGCTTCGAATACTTTCCGTTTTTCTAAAATTTTTGTAAGCACATTGATATTTTTGTATGACACTCAATATCATATTTCGCAATGAATCTTCCACCCATTAATTTAAGACGGGCACTTATACTTCGTCAGTTGATTATAATGAAAATGAAGTAATACCAATTTCAATAATAGACATTAATAATTCATTTATAATACATGTAATTCGTGTCTCTTACCTCTTTCTTCTACAGTTTCTTTTTCGTCTTCATCTTCGCTTGATTCCTCAAATATTTTTGGTTTACTACCTTCTGCTAGTCTATAGGAGTTGAAAATCATTTCTTTAATTTAAGTGTAAAAAAAATTATCATATTATGATGATATAAATATTTCAGTTACTTTTAACCTGCTCTAATGAGAAAATATTACACACGAATGAAAATTATTTCCTTCACAGTTGTAACACATTTCTTCCTTTAATGGAAATTCATTTTAAGCAGTTGCTAAGAAATGTAATGTAAAGTTAAACACGTATAAGTCGAAAATATATATCTACCAAAACGGTATAAATATATTTGTTATAGTTGTTCGTATTTTTGTTAACACTTCGTAAACTATGCACAAAAGGAAATTAAGCAAAGTCAGATAGTATAATTCAATGTATGTACATATTCTTTGCTCATACTTAACAACGTAAATTCATGCTCGTTGTTAAGATCAATTATTCGACAGCAGCATATTTATCAAAAAACATTCCTGTGTAACAATTGTTTTGGTATGTAACACCCCGAATGAAGGATGCATATAGAAGTAGAATTTGAAAAATTGTAGCATTTTTCTGGTATAATATTAATTTAATAAGATAACCTACTTTAGAATTATTAAAAAAGGTTTTACATTATTACTAAGAATTTACAGATGGAAAATTTGTAGGTAATTCAATTTCTGGTATATATATCAAAATATATATATATAAAAAAAATATATATATATATCTAAGATATATATATATATATATATATCTAAAAACCTGTTGGAATGAGAAAACAAGTAAATTCAAGATTTCTGTTTTCATTCTGTTTTCAATTTATATGTACATTTAACGCTTAAAAAATATAATTCTGTATATAGTTCAGTATGTATATTCCATGCATTCTTAGACTATTAAAAATTCTTAAATGCACTGCATAAACACTACTTTTGCTGTTATACGCATTCACTGATACCTTCAATTAGAAAAGCATTACTATTGTATTGTTATAAGCTTCTAAGCTTATAAGTTCTTCCATTACTATTGCGAAGTATGTAAAACGATCGGTGGAATTTGAATTGGGCAAAAGAAATATTTATTAACTAAATTTGAAAACAAAATTTATAATACTTTTAATGTATAGTAAAAAATTCGTTTGTTTTTTAATGTACGTGTATGTGCCTAGAAATGCAAGTGCATTTCTCCAATAGTTTAAAATACAACTATAGTGCTTCAAGCTCTAATTAAAATGTTTACTTTGTATTGAATATTTGAATACTTTAAAATAAGAAAGCAACCATGATAGATTCGAATGTAAATGTACATTTTGTGTAATGTATAGATGCAAATTTTTTCTATATTATCCATTGTAAAATTGGAATTATGAAAATATCATACAACATTGTATCAGGCAACTCTCTCTTTTATATACAACTATATGTATATATAGAAAGTGCGATTCCATGTATTTATTTATTATCTATGTGTTGTTTCCATGTATTATCTTCTGTGAATTTATCATTACTATTTTAAAGTGCATTACTGTAAAATATTAACCTTGTCGCTTGTTTTTTTGTGATATTTTATAATCCCATTTATGTCGAATTTAAAAAACCAGTTATTGAAACAAGGATGGATACGGATAATTGAAGATGACATCAATATTTCTCAAGCACACGTACATCCAATTTTGACAATTAATAACATTTAAAAAATTGTATCTCCATATTATGTAAGTCTCGATTTCGGGATGTTACATACCTTCTGTTATAGTCTGTATATTTCTTGTTGCATATATTCAATTAAAACTCTTTGATCATAGTATCTCTAATAGGCTATGAACCATCTTAAAAATTAGTGCCTCCTACTGAAATTTGGAAATTTAAATAACATTGTTCTGAGGAATTCAAGCAGTGTTCCACACAAGTAGCACTTTTTTTTTGTGTAGAATTACTGAAAACAATAAAGGAATATAACTCTGAGATGCACAGAAGGCGCAAGTACATTTCAAAGACCACTGAGACTTACCAATGGAGATTTATTCCATTAAAATGAATAAATCAACATAAAATTTCTACATATATTAGCACACATTTTATTACATTGTTAATATTTAACTGTTTCACTGGCGCTCCAGCATTATATAGGTTAACAATCTTAGAACATGGCGATGTTGTTGCCTAGTAGAGAAAAGTTGCATAATTTAAATGTAAAAGTTGTTATTGAAAGCCAATCCTGATAGTATAAACAGATAGTTTATACTATTTTAAATATTCAGAAATTCAGAAATTGTGGTAATAGGAAAGAAGGTTTTAAATGTAGAGCTCACACAAAATGTGTATTATATTTAGCCACAATATAACATTAAAAAAAAGACATTGTAAATGAAATCAATTTTGGAAAACTATTTAAAATGTGCTTGGTAAATATGATAGTACGGATTACAAGTATCTATTTTAATTTGCTGTTAATTAACTAATTTTAGTGTGTATCATCTGATACAACGTGCTTGTATTCTGTTACATTATATTAACTCAGCTGTCCTATATTCAACTTAAATTAGATGCTTTAAATCAATACAAATATATCACATGTTTTAACATAAGAAATATATATACGTATACATATTGTACTTTTAATTTGCAATTACAAAAGTAAAGAAAATGGCTACAGATTATTACAAAATTATTACATAAGACTGATACTTACTTAGCAGCAACAGCTGTAGAATCTAAATGGTCAAATTCAAATTCATCTTGCAGGCCTTCATAGTTGTAAGGGGTTTTTGGTTCATCAATCTTCATATGACCATAATCTTTTTCTGGGGGGTGCAACGTTGCAATTATATTCATTTCGTCCCATTTTGTTTCTTTAGTTGGCCTAGAATAACAATACCGTATAATATACTATAATGTTGGAAACTGTGTCTCTAATCATTATTCTGTTCAATTGTGACAAAGATAAAACAAAGATGATAATAAACTAGTTAATTTTGCGTCAAAATTTGAATAAAGATATGTGTAGTTGTTATATTTGGCCATTTTTCTTTCTTTCTTAATAAAGGTTTACAATTACATTGTAAGACTCTTTTGAAGAGAACTACATTGTTTCTCACTTTCCTGTAAAAAAATAAGTGAATGATTTCTATATTAATGGTATTCTTTAAACATATAAAAACACAATAAACGACATAAAAAGCATGTAAAAAATGTACTTCATTTAACTTAACCTTAAATCACAAAATCGTGACACAAAAAACCTTCAATCTCGACGGTGTAATGTTTAATTCGATGATAAAAAATAACCTACATTTAGAGTGGATCAGTGGTACAAAAATTGAATTAGAACATGGACATTAAATAAATCTGAACGAGGAAAGAGTATTTTACCTGGATGCCTCTGGGTTATCGAAGCTGCTGGATGATTTTAATATCCCTTTGGTCGGCCGTTTCGAAAGATTTTCTGCCATTTTGAAAGGATTTGTTTCACAGTTGATAATTATAAAACATGACGGACCTTTGAAAAATCGAATTTTCGTAGTAAAGTCCTCCCTCAAATTAGAAATAATCAGGTTGACAATTGTTTACAAATGATGACAATTTACACCCTTAAACACTTTCAAGTTTAGATGACAAAATCACGAGCTGTGATTGGTGCCATGTCGCACAAAATCTTGGAATGTATAGCGTTTTATATGTACATTACTTTACAATACTTTGTCGTTCTTAAAAAGCTCATTGAAATTTTTAAATCTGGCCCTTAATTTTTATCATACGCTGGGAAATCAATGCAAAAATATATACAGAAATTGTAACTGTTCATGATCTAATAGATTTTGAATGCTATTCAAATTTCTACAACATTATGAGAAGCTTTATATAACGACACATTGTTCGGCATTCATTTACTAAATGAAGCGTAGAGAAGCTAAATCCACATATACATATGTATATATTTCCTCATAATTTTGCGTGTATTAAATTATTAGTAAGCCTGAAAATAATTTTACTTATTTTTAATTCAACTGATATTTGACAAATAACAAAGTGTGTTTTTAAATTTCTAGTTGATATATTTCTGAATTGGAATTTTGTAGGTACTCGATGAACCAAAGATATATAAGTATCGAATGTTATTATAATATTGTAACGGGCTTTGGAAAATAATTAAACATGTTAAAATACGTTGGGAAATAACTATGTAATATCTACCCATTATAATCTTTGGCACTGCGGTTAATGAGATTATATGACGTATAAAAAATAATAAGCGCCACTTGTAGCGGTTATCATTCCTATACATATATGTATACGTTACAACTCGCCTTTCAAAAATTATATAACTTATTAACATACATATATATTTACATTTTGTAACTTGATACCAATAAATGTATGACGAAGAATACATACATATATCGTATATATGCAGCATCAAAAAAGAAGCTGATTTGAATTGAATCAGAAGATGATTTGAGAATATTTGATGTAGGAAAGAAAATTCGATGACCAGTAAACGCACTGGATTTTTGCGCAGCATTTAGAATTGACTTGTAGATATATGAATATTTGCCTTAATATTTATATGTATTGTTTACGAATTTTTAATTGCACGCTTTGATTAATTTGATATGGAACAATTTGACGCTTATATTATTATTTATGTATATTTATCGTAATTATATCACCTGCTAAGCACGTGTAACAATGGATCGTATTTCAACAAATCGATGTATCGAATCATGTACCCATATCGATACAATTTTCTTCCTATACACATGCCATCCGAATGTTAAGAAAATGGAAAATATCAAAGAAGTTTGAGCACTTAGTTTAAACAAATATTCGTTTCTGGTAAATACGCCCGGTAGTTAAATGTGCCCTGAAACAAATGTGATGTCGACTGTGTGTGATGGCGGGTAAAGAGTTTATAAGCCATCAACAGCAGTTTGTTGAAGAGATTAAATACGATGAAATTGAAACTGAGCAAGTATGTTAATTGTCCAGAAAATCTGTTGTTTATTCAAAAACAAAGTAAAATATATACTCTACTTATTATTGTATAAAACTATACTCGTATGATGCTATCAACTTATTCGTAATTCGTACATTTTATTTTTATTGTTGATCTAATCTTCCTTGAAACATAACCTGCATAGCCATTTCTAAAATATTTTCCAGCAAGTTACGAACCAGATTGCTATTTATGACGTTTATGTTAATATCTTTCATGTTTATTTAAAAATTTGCATTTAAATCATGTCTTTCGTTAGGAACACAACTAAATTAATAAGAATGATAATAATCCTTGATTGTATGTTTTTTTTGAATAAATAATAAGCATTACGGTAAATAAAGTTTGGCCATAGATGGTTGCGTAGGATTGATGTTATTCTCTGTTTATGTTACTTTTGCAGCTACATTAATCATTCTAAACATGAATTATAGCCGGTAAAATAGATTAAATATGTACCGTTAATTCTTATTTAGGTTGTAGGGAAAGGTTCTTTTGGTGTTGTATGGAAAGGAAAATGGAGAGGGCAATATGTTGCCATAAAATATATAAACTCGGAAGGTGAAAAGAAAGCTTTCACGGTAGAAGTTCGGCAATTATCTAGAGTTATACATCCCAATATTGTAAAACTTTATGGCGCTTGTACTAAAAATCCAGTTTGTCTGGTCATGGAGTATGCGGAAGGCGGTTCCTTGTATAATGGTATTATCTTTTCCCCTTAATTTTATATAGTTATTTGTTTATGAATTCATTTACCGAATGAATAAGAAAACAATTTTGTCTATACAAAGGGCAATATTATTACATTAGTATAATATTTTTTAATACAAGAGGAATGATAATATTGTTTATTTCATTTTCTTTCGACGTTGCAGTTTTACATTGTAATCCACAGCCAAAATACACTGCAGGCCATGCAATGAGTTGGGCTTTGCAATGCGCACGTGGTGTTGCATATCTTCACAGCATGAAACCAAAACCACTAATTCATAGGTAAAGCAAATGCGAAATTTTCCAGATACATGTATCGATATTAATTGAAAGATTACAAATAAATTAAAGATGCTAAACTATATCAAATGCTGCTAAATGTATATATTTTGATTTATTCTTACAGAGACTTAAAGCCGCCAAATTTGTTATTGGTAATGGGAGGACAAACTCTTAAAATTTGTGATTTTGGTACAGCTTGTGATTTAAATACCTATATGACCAACAACAAAGGTTCTGCAGCTTGGATGGCTCCAGAAGTATTCGAGGGCTCTAGATACACTGAAAAGTGTGATGTATTTAGTTGGGGTGTTATACTATGGGAGATATTGTCAAGGAAGAAGCCTTTTGATGAAATTGGTGGTTCAGCTTATAGAATAATGTGGGCAGTGCATGTTGGTCAAAGACCACTTTTGATTGAAGGCTGTCCAAAACCAATCGAAGATCTCATGACCAGGTACTTACTTGCACTACTTATAATGGAATCACTGTTGAGTCCCTTTTTATGCGATAGATGCATCAGTTCTACAGAAAACTGCATATAAAAAGAATCGAACAAAAGAAATTTCGTTGAAAAACTGAAAGAAATTGATATAAAACTTAAAATAAGTTTGTTTTAAAAGTTTATTCAAAAATCGCACAAATAGAGATTCGGCTGTGTGTTACAATAATTTGATTAAACGAAATCAATAGAATTAATAATTTTATTTGATTCATAAAGTGCATATTTGTAATTAACTGAATGCAACATTTAGATTTCCTTTTAGAAAATTTAGTTTTTATAGTTAAAAACAATTACAATTACACAATTTCATTATTTATTTGTTTAACTATGTATTTGTTTATTTAGTCTTTTATTATGTTAGTTGTGTTAATGAATATAATAACTTCTGCGTGCATAGTAAAGTTTGTTTTCAGGTGTAAACATATTTAACTATTGTTTATTCTTATATAGAATTTCTTTGGTAATTTGATCTTTCGATAACATTTGCAATTTTTTTTTTTCAAATATAATATTTATCTTTCCATATGCTGTGCCAAAATCATTTTTAATGATATATTTTGGTGGATTCTGAAGGGATGAATACTCTTCTTCACTAATGTAAATGAACCCATTACATAAAACATTCTTCATCGAAGAACAAATATTTATATAATGTAGTCATTATTATGGCAATTTTAGAAAACGTATTCTCTACTCATTCACGTGAAGATTCGTAGAACATTTCACCAGTCTCAATTATTATCTATTCCAGTCGAATTTGATCTTTCTTCCTTCATATATAAAACATATGTGTAAACAGTTTTAGTGCTATTACTTGTAATGATTCGTCCTCTTTAAGACATTGTCGAATTCATTATACGATCACGGTTGTTTGGTAGGAGTACTATACACGTATCGGCCGAAATTAAATTTTTCCTTTCACTAATGACCCCTTACATGAATTACACGATATACGATAGAGTTGATGTTTTCAAGGATCCTTCGTGTTTAACAAATTTATATGACAAAAACGAAAACAACTGTAATTTTTTGTCCACATTAATGGCTTCCCAGTTATTGTAGTATAACTTTAAATAGTAATAGAGGGAGAGACAGTGGAAGGTGATTAATAATCAGTTAGAAGTGAACCAATGTGTGTATGTTTATGGAAGGTAGGGTTGCCGCAGGGTAAGAATATTGGGCTGATTGTTTAAAATCTTAGTATCTTAGAATAGTCGGATACAATCAAATATGGTGGTTGATGAACTTGGTGTTAGGGTAACTTAACAGTTTCATTATTCTTCATTCTGAGATTGTGCTGCCCCTCTAATTAGGGCTTTTCTAAACATCTTCTTATGAATTTTAGGTTTTGTCCTAGGTGAGGGTGAAGATTGAGGCACATAGAGTTCATCATAAAATTTTCTTTAAAGACATTGAGATCTTTTAGCAACTCTGGATTCTCCTTTGGGACAACAATCCACTCTTTCATCCCCTTCGATGTTTAGGCACTGGGAGGAAATTTTAGTGGTAAGTGAAATTGTCTTCAATGATATTTGTCCATTATGGATTCTTTTGAGTCAGTTGGCTCATTTACTTTCCCCTTCGTTTCTCTTTACCCAAATCAACATTAGAGAAAATGTTTTTTTTTTTTCTTAAATCACTGCTTACGGTAGTATCAGTGGATTTTCTTGCGAGAAATCTGGATGCTGCTCCCAGTTACTTTTATCATGATCTGTCCTAATCTAAACCTGTAGAAGGCAAAGTGTTGAATTCTCAAATAGGGTGGAAGATATTTTTAGCCGAAAATAAAGAGGGAAATCAAAATGATTGTATTTCAATGCCAGGGGACGATGGAGAAAACGACAGACATAGCTGTCTCGTCCGCGAAGTGGTTAATAATATCTGTTCGTATCGTGATTCTTCCAAAATCGATCATTCTGATCAAATATTTAACAGATGTGATTTTGGCCGGCAGATCTCAGCATGTGCGATTTTTCAAACTGTCTTCTGATTTTTGAAGCTTAGGATATTCAGAAATTGTTTCCAATGAATAAAAAAAGAAACTGATTACTGTTTCAGATGTTGGCATAAATCGCCAGAAGAAAGGCCATCAATGGACAAAGTTGTAGAAATAATGTCAATTTTGTCTGAATTTTTTGATGGCCATTTGGAACCTGTAGAGTATTCTCCAAGTACGTTCAATATTCACAATTGTATGAAAAATAATAAATAGTTCAAGATGACTTTTCAAACGAAATGCCCAATTTAGTTCTCTTCGAATCGATTTGAAATACGATGTTTCTGACCTTGAATATTTATAATGAGTTTGCATTCTATTTCAGATGCCGAATCGGGGGAAGTTAATGCGAACCGTGTTTCCAAAGATGATACTTTGGACATGACTGATACGATAGATTCAGAATTAAATGGGTTTGCCGGAAACGGCACTATTAAAGCCAATGCACCTGTTCCCAAAGAAAAAGCGGATGTTCAAAATGGAAATAGAAATCCGTTGAATTCCAACTACAATTTAAGGGAACCACCTCCAAAAAATAATGGCATACCAAAAAACAATGCACCGAATCAAAAACTCCACATCAAAGATTTTCCACAGCTTTATGTTCAATGTGACGCGGTTAGTATTGTTTAACTTGTGTGATACTTGAACTTGAGCGATATCCAGATATTAACTTTCTTTTAAAACTATGCGTAATCTATGAATTTCTTTTCCATATACCCTATTTAGAAAAATTCATCAATTATATTAAATTGTAACTGCTTATATATGTATATTGAAAAAAACGGTCTCTTTCAATTAATATTTGCAATGTTACGAGTGTAGTTCTTAGATTTCTAGTCTTACATGTTAATATGATCATATATTTATGTTTACATAATTCTAGAATGCTTGGGAGCTGCCAAATTCTAATCCTCCATCTGAATCCCCTGTTCTAAAGATAAAGAATACTGCTCAAAGTAAGTCTTTCACTTTCAAGTACTTAATTTATATAAAAGCGGAATTAAATCTTCGCCGTTTAATACAATAGATATGATAGAATAATAGATTATTTACAAGCTGACATGTCAGCTAATGTGCTTTTAATGCTTTTAACATGCTAATAATGCTTTTCCAGTTCGTTATAATACTTTATACAGATAATTATTTAACTTCTTGCTATCTCAAACCATGCAATGCATTACATTTTTTATTTTTATTTGTCTCGCAGATGCGGTAAATAATTAAATTGCTATTTGTTGTCGACCTCGTCATTCTTCTGTAACCGCGGAGGAAAGGGAAGTCGTTTGCGACGTGAGCTTCGAATTTGTGACTCACCGCGATAGTACTCTAATCCCAAAATAACGTTCTCCGTATGTTCCACAAAACCTTCCTTTTAGCGAGGAACGTGGTGTGCGCGGACCCATTGTCGCCATAATTAACATTCAAGTATACACTTTTACTTCGTAAAACTCATTGCACTTCTTATTCTAAATGAATTCTCTATTGTATAATACAAAGGGACTAGAGGTATACTGTATATAGGGAGTCCCGGGGGGTATTGCCATTGCCGACAAACAGGATTTAATCTATATAAAATTATATGTATATTATATAAAGTTTGGCAGTAAACACAGAGTTTGTTACAGAGTTAAAAAAGGATATTGTCCGCATGAAATTGGTAACAACGCATTTTCCGCCAGAGCACGCAGAAGGTGAAAAATAGCAAACTTTATGTAACATTCGTTTCTTCTTTTTTGTCGGAAAAATCCGTGACACTCTGTATATAGTGTAAAGGTGCAGGAATAATTAATAATCTCGAGTGAAAATGTTGCATTACATAGTTGATGTTACCTTCAACCTAATTGAACACTATTTTACCTGATACAATTTTTTGAATTCTTGTATACAATTATTTAAAGATTCATTTGGTTTAGTTATTTCATGACTCGGTACGCGTTGCAAATACCACATACCACATACTACATACCACATTCTCTTAGCAAGGAAACTCGTAAGAACGAAGTCACACAAAGAAATTTAAACGTTGCACTGTGGCACGTTGTGATTTCACCATGACGAATTCCTTGGGAGTTCGTCGGTCGGCAAAATCTACCCTGGCAAAGGGCCCGCGAAAACAGTCACATTGTACGGCTATACTAAATTTAACAGGCAACTAATCGGTGGGACCTGTTCTTTATCGACACCTATTGACAATAATGAAATACATACACAAGGCACCCAAAGTAAATGAATATATATATATATATAAAATTCCGTATTTAAATGACACATAACTTAATGAAATAAGAGACAGCTAGTGACTGGCGATTGATCGATCCGGACAGTCTGTGTGGTTTTCTAACTATTACTCTAAAGGGGCAAACGTACGAAACTTACTATATGATTGGCTACAAAATTTTTACCAAACCGTCTAATAAGTTATCCAATATCTGAAACGTTCACACTATTATCCAATAAAGTTATGCTCTTCTTAATACAGCCTTTAAAGTTGATGCATGCACTATCCAAGCAAAGATGGTTCAAGGTAGCGGTTGCTCTTTTCCGGGGTGGACTCCTCTTAATTGTGTCTCCTACGACATCAACGTGGAAATCATAGCTTTGACTTAATCCCCAGCCCTGAAGATGAATTAAGAGCCGAACCAACCGTATTTTCTTCTTGGCTCGTGCTTGTACGTCTTGTCTGGTGGGGGATACCTCAAAGCAGGTGTGGCTGACTCACCAGGCCCAATATAGATGCACGTTTGTTTAGTGCTCTCCCGACACACCACCAAGAACGACGGTCTCTCCTCTTCTTTCTTCTTTTTCTCTTATTCCCGTTATCGAAAAGAAATTTCGTATCATTCAATCTCGCTTTCTCGTTTCCCTACTTTTTACAATATACATCTTCTGAACGAAGAGTGGTTCTGTGGTAATATTTCATTGTAGAGTGACAACTTTCATGTGAGCAATACTTGATTCTATTATGAACGACGCCTCGACAGGCTCCAGTATTTGGAAATGTGCGAGGAATACCCAAACATCGTCTCCACGGACACCCTAAAGCGGTGCTGGGTTTTGCTACGTTAGTACCATCCGTTGTTTTTCTGCACATCCTCATTAATAGAGAAAATGAGATGCCTAAGATTAGGGGTGCTTCGAATAAGTGGGTGGAACACGGTTTCTCTCATGTCGTTCGATTTTATACGATATTAAAAATTGGGAAATTAGGAAGAGTCTAATATCTGTTACTTGTGCAGAAGCTTGGAGTTGGCTTGGTGAATGTGTCGAATAGAAAAAATTATTAGTAAAACGTACTGATTATAGAATGATGCACACGTAAGAGCTTAGGGGTAGAGAACAGTTTTGTGCATTAGCATAATATATTTCGCAATTCATTCATGTCATGTTCAAAGTATGATTAACACATTTTTCCTAATTAGCATGTTCGATTTGTGCAGTTTGTATAGCATTGTTGTCCTTAGAATAATTATAGAATTTCGAAAACCAATTTAAATTTAAAATGGATTTAATGTAAATACAATTACGTTCTTAATTTTCATAAATAGAGTTCCATTACGATTAATATAGTTATGACTAGCAAGACTAATATTTCAAACAAAATAGTCGTCTTTGGGATTTGAAAACTACATATTTCGATTTTTCGATGTATTAAATAATTTCGATAGCCACAAAGATCTGTGGGTATACTATCACTTTTTTGAATCGTTAAAAATATCATTCATCAGTCGCGTTGCATAATTAATCGACTGATCACTGTTGCGATATAGTTAATTGTGCAGGAATATTTTTGGTCTGATTATAGAATAAATAATGTATTAATCTTTTTTCTCTTCAGTAATTTCCATTTATAATTATTGATTAACAGGTAATAGCACCACTGATAAAGATTTAGGCAATGTTTATCGCCTGCTGGATGCAGATCTAAGGCCATTGACGCCAGATCAAACTTGCGAAAGATCAAAAGAAATTTTCGAAGAGCACAAGCAGCTTGCACAGGAATATTTGAAGGTTCAAACAGAGATAGCACTGTTGGGCCAACACAAGAATGAGATGCTTAAAAATTTGACTATAGATAGTTTAAGGCAACAAGAGGAACTCAGAAAACTCGAAGATGAGAAGGTGAGTCATCCTAACTTAGTACTATTTATATTAAAGAAATCTGATTTAACATGTATCTAGCACAAGGAAAAATCAAAAAAGAAAATCATTTTTCAAGTGGATCAATTAAATACATTTCGAATTTTTAGTTCTCATCAGGTTTGGATAATGATTACATATCAGTTTCTCTTCTTGTTACTTCGATTCTTTTTATATCATTTGTTGTTGTTGTTTTGAAATCGGAGATAACAGATTAATAACGATCGGTTTTATTTATGGTTACAGGAGTCCCTAATAAAGCTATACCGAAATCTAAAACGACAATTGGAAATAATGAAAAACCAAAGAATGAATAATGCTCTTTTGGGCAATGCCCAAACGGGCCCGACAGTTTCCGGAAACAACGGATGGTTCGTGGTACCATGTCAAAATCCTTCGAGGCACTCCTGAAGGTCCAGATTATACATACGTAAGCGTCACCCAAGAGCCCGTTTTTATATTAGATCTTAGAAATCTGTTCCTTCGTTGCAAACGAATCGCAAACCGTATCGATTTCCTCGCGAGCAGAATGGGAATTCCTTGTAAAGGTAAAAATAGTTTATAGTAGATTGTATTTCATAGAAAGAAGCAAAACGAGCGATGCAGTCTCTTAAGCATAATTCAACGTAAATAAAAGCACTGCTTTTTGGATTTGATTTCGTCAATGTTTACTGAGACTTCGATATTTTCGTAATAAACAAAATTGCGTAAAAGTTGATTTCAGATTATAGATTCCTATCAAGGTACATCGAAATAAGTGTTACAGGAAACTTGTTGAACTAGTTATATATGTACTTTAGTTTTGTTTTTATCGTGGTTTAAAATATCAAATATCGTTCAAGTTCCAGTGAACACCAATTAATAGAATTCTGCAAATTCTGTAAATTCTGAAGAATTCTGTAATGCTTTAATGGTCGTATAAATGGTGGGTAAAAATATTTAAGTTTTGATTTACTGTAGGCCGCTATGCGATTAAGCATATAATGAAATGCTATTCATAAGTCTGACTTTTAGCATAGTTTTAATTGAATATGTCGAAATTCGCTTCAACTGTTAATTACTTCCTCGATTTCAAAATTAATCGAATTTATGATTATCGATTGATAATGAACAATTAATTAACTGCCTCCAGTTTAGTTACTACTTTCTTATGTAAGAATTAACATCGATAAATAATTAAGGATGTATTTTATCGTTACTTTGTTGTCTAATTTGCCATTATACATACACAATAATTTGTACAGTCAGTTAAATATTTAATAACGGGGCATAATCAGTCTCGTTTTTTACGCCGTAGGAGTCAGTCCTATTGTGTTTACGCTCCCGCCCTTGTACTGCTGTCGACTGTTCACCGTTAATTTTTGAACTTCTGTGCCGCCGTTTGCCTACGTTCAGTGCATTATCCTTTAATCAGAGAAGACATTTTCTGCAATGGTTGTAACAGAACAGTATTAAGACCTGCTTTCTGTCCAACCTGTGGTGTTCCATCGTATCCTGCGTGTATTCGGCGGACTGGTCATGAAGCTCGTGACGGTCGCTTCAAGGCGCGCAAAAGTATCTCGCAGGGTCCTCCTTCAACATCTCCTCTCCTTGCTAGTGATCCTACAGACCCAGATGCTCGACTTTTTAATTAGGGAAGAGTTAGGAGATATTCTGTCGGAGAAATTCGAAGCTCTTGAAAATAAGGTGTTAAACGTCATTGGCAAGGTTAAAGACGAGGTTCTTATTAAAGTAATTAATGCAATTAAAGCGAGAGTTACCGCCTTAGAAGAGCTACCACCATCTGCTGCTAGATCTATGTCCGAGGAAGACTTTGCCGAGATCGCTGAAAGGGAAAAAAGGTCCCTAAATGTATTGATTTTTAATCTTAATGAGCCCGAAGACTCTCAAGACTCCCAAGCCTCCACTTCTCGTGATGTCAACCGTTCCTCCACAAGTTATCATCATGATAAGCAACAAGCCGTGGACATTATTGGAAATGGTGTGTTAAATAAAATAACTATTATATTTCTCACAATCCGTGTATTTAAAAACAGCTCAGAAGGAACGTCTTATCACCATGAATTGTTCCCTTGAACTGAATGAAGCACCCAGAAGAACTGGGTACTTATACCTACGAATGCGCATCGTCTCATTTTACAAACCGGGCCCTTTTTGACTCCCCAAGTAGAGCCCCATCTGGTTCTCTTGCTATCTTTGTTAGTAAGCCATTTCTAGAAACGTTGAGATAGATTTGCTCTAGCATATTTTATATTCACTATCAATAGCAAATATCGGAAAGACATAGTTAACCAAATTGATCCTTCTGCAGTCTCCAATCTCTCTAATATGAGTCGTCTTGGAATCAAAAATCAAGAGCGGCCTAGACCCCTCAAGATCACCTTCAAGTCTAAGGATGACGTCTTAGCCATTCTTCGAAACAAGAAGAAGTATAGCGGCCATTTGCTCATCAGTGACGAGCGTACTCCGAAGCAGAGAGCATATCTTCAACAACTTCGTCAAGAACTTGCTCATCTTCATTCGCGTGGTGAACTCAATAAAACAATTCGTTTTGTAAATGGTCTTCCCAAAATTGTAAACTCAAATCGTTCTAACCGTCCTGCTCTTAGTAAAAAAAAACTAACTGATCATCCTTTGGTTTATTATCATCTGAACTGGATAAAATTATTATTCTAGTCGAAACTTGGCTATGCGATAGTATCAGCAGCTCTGAGCTTGGTTCATCTGGTTATAATATATACAGATTCGACAGGAATTCCAACAACAGCTCTCTTAGGATGGGTGGCGGTGTTTTGATTGCGGTTCACCAGTCCTTGTACAGTCGTCTTTTACCTTCGTCCTCGTCATGTGTCGAGCAAATATTTATCCAAGTCCGCTGCTTTCATAAATCTGTTAATTATCGGCTCGGTTTATTTACCTCCGGCCAGTGACTCCAGTTTATACACCGAATCCACTGTCTTTGGGTTGAGGAATTACTTTCCTCCTTTCCTTCGGGCACTGACCTTCTTATTGCAGGAGATTATAATCTATCTAGTACTGTATGGTCCAACGATATTTACGGCAACCTCGCTTTCTCTAATATTCCCTCGTGTTCTATGGCTGCACAATGTAACGTTATTCGTGGCTTTTTTAATCTCTTTCGTTTATTTCAATCTAACACTGTACTTAACTCGCATGATAGGACTCTAGACCTCGTTTTTTCTACTGTCAATTGTCTTCACGTTGTCTTGCGAAACTCAATGCATATGGAATCTCAGGTAATTTGCTTGCCTGGATTGGTAGGTTTATATCGTCTAGATTATAGATTGTAAAATTTAATAACTCTCTCTCCTACCCTATTAATGTAACTTCAGGAGTTCCTCAAGGCTCTCATCTTGGTCCACTACTTTTCAACCTTTTTATTAATGACATTAATGAATGCTTCCTCTACTCATATTTTCTTCTATATGCTGACGACTTAAAGTTCTTCCATGCTATTCAGGATCGCACCAGTATGGCACTTATTCAGCGCGATCTTGACAATCTTATAGCATGGTGTCATTATAACAAACTCTGTCTTAACATATCAAAATGCTCTACGATCCGATTCTCACGTTCCAAAAATTGATCTTATTATCAAGAATATCTGAATATCTTATCCAAAATTTTTCTCATCACATCTCGGTCAACTCTGAGACACCATCTAATATTACGTACCGAAGATCATAGGACGGTTTACGGCCATTTCAATTGTCTTAATAAAATTTTTAACAATGTCTATAGATTTTGTGTGGTGTGCAGCGGAGTAAAGCGTAAATTCAATGTTACCTACTTACTTACGTATGTACATGAGATTCATAGAATAAAACTATCAGTAATATATAAAATGGTAAGCACAAAACTTAGTTAAATGAAAAATTCTGTATTTTTAATGACTAACAGTCATTTCATTAATGTATATTATATGTGCAATAATTATAGGCCATAAACTAATCCGAAAAACTCCTATTATAAGATAAGTATAATTGTTAGATAAATAATATTTCATTCAATAATTATTAACATCGTCCTTCGGTAATAATTAATTTGTTTCTTTAGTTTTATGGATATTTAGCTGACATTTCATTAAAACAGTACTTTGAAAACCTGTAAACATGATGTTAGTCACGGGGGTCTGGCCATAAATTTCACTTTCTACTGCGCAGAATTGCGATCCTGTCGGCAGAATTTCATGACCGGCAAGCAGTTATCGGTTTTATCCTTGCTACGGCTTTAAAAAATAATCCGTATATTTCCCTGAGAAAATCGATTACACTTTAAGATGAAACGGCCATTAAAAAAATTCGTATCACTGTGTGCCAATATTCGTACAGTGAAACGATATCTCTAAAATATTCTTAGACACAACGGAAATATCTATACGCGCATTTCCACGCCAATCGCAAACTTCATTACCAAGTTTATTTCCGATCCAGAATGTAAAACATATAAATCACAATTGTACGAATCATCTTCGAACATTATCGAACCGAACATGTTCAAGCAGCGCGTCATCAGCTATAAAAAGAACAATTCCACGAGAAAACCTTCGTCTAGCATCCAGTCTGAAATCTATCGCCGCATTGTAGTCAACGACCTTTAATCCGTCGAACGGATAAAACATATGTAGAATCTCCGCATCTAACATATATAATACTTCATTTAAACGCAAAATTCGCTCCATCACCGGTGCGCCTCGACGCACCCCGAAATGGATTGGGTTGGCCGAGGCACTTAGGAGGTCATGGAAAAAATAAAGAGGAGGTGGACACGCGATAAGACAGACAACGCCGGTTCTCGATAACGCGGAAAAACAGAAACGTGTGGGATGCGCACGCAACCATCCCAACCACCGTACGTGCATGCTGCTGGAGGGGTTGTAAGGGGGTGGAAAACGGAAGCTCGGTTAGATAGGAAGGGTGCAGTCGCCTCGAACGTCTGCTCGATCCTACTCTCGCGTCGGACCTTCCCTTTAAGCTTTCCGTTTAATTCTCGGTTCCACCTTCGATTCTTCCCCCTTTTCAACGACCTCCTGCGATGGCCGTGGACGCTAACGAGAAGAGTTACATCCTGGACGCGACGAACAACTACGAGGAGGTAAGTAACACCGTCATTTAATTCGTTATTATAGCCCCGTTATCCTCTGATCCTTCCATGCACGAATAATATGGTGGTGGCTGGTAATGTGTTACGAGCGTTCTCCCACATGAAATAATTATCGGATGGCTCCGATAGATACTAGACGGGGAAGTATCAGGGGGAGGGGGCTGATTCTGATCGAGGGAAATATCGGAGTTTCGTGTAATCTGGTTTGTTCGAAGTGACTATCAACGACGAGCACTGGATTTGTAGGTGTTACGTTGGCGGATTCGTGCAATCGAATCGAACGACTTCCGACGTCTCAACCGAGATCAATTAGATCGTAAAATTGATTAAAGGATGATCACGATAGTGGGTGCACGAACGACGGCGGAGTTTCGTATAAAGTAGATCGGAACTCGGGGATTGATGTTCGCCTTGCTGACCGGGCTATTTGTAGAATGCATGCTGTCAAACAGTTTAAGGGTGTTATTTGAGGGTTTAGAGCTGCGACCTGTGTCTCAACGAAGCATCGTATCTCGATTTTATGTAATTAGATGTCGAAGATCGGTAAATCTTAGTTTCATTGCAGCAAAGGTGAAGTAATGTCGCGAATACAAATGTTCCGTCCAATAGAAAGGGGGATAGGAACAATGTTCAAATTTCTTTTTGCGTATTTCCTTTGGAAAGTTACAGTTGCCTATAAGAGAAAGAAAATGGAAATATTTCACTATACCAAGTTACGCACACCACTGTACCAAGGGAGAAAAATCTATAACTTATCTCATCAGACATAATATTATACATAGCTCTTTCTCCGTCTGATGTTACTACGTGAAACGAAACCCTATTTCCTTCTGTACGTAGCGCATTAACTTGTGCTGTTTTATGTTCAATCGCTCTCCGGTTCTACTCTCTCGATGACTCGGGGTATTGTTCCATTTATGGAGGAAGCTGACTAATTAAAATAACAGGTAGAAAATTGCTGTCGATTCAACCGCAATTACAAACTGGCCCTATCGCGGAATGTTTGCAAAACGATTTAACTTATAATCGCGTGACGATTTATCGTACTAAAACTTTTCCAACCGACCGTTCAAGTTACAGCTGTGCGAGTATCTTGTTTCGTTCAATCGTATCAGAAAAGTTATAGACTGGTACAAATAAATGTTACGAGTACATCTGGAAATATCTTCGTAACTGCAAAAGCCCGGCAAGCAAAATGAAAACGCTTCGGTACCTTTCGGTAATAAACATTATGAAATATTGTTATCTTAAGAGTTCTTCGTTAAAGAATGTGATTAAAGGGCAATTCTGTACGCCCGACAGTTCGACTCCGATTAGCATTCTGAACTCCAACCTTACCATTCATTTTGGCTTTAAACAGGGCGGCAGTCTTGGTTCGGAAGAATCTTACGATGATATGCGGCAACTCGTGGGGGTAAGAAATAGTTGGTAAATTAGAATTCGTGCTTAATTAGTACTAGTTTATGTCAAAAGCAAGTACGAAATTGCATGAATTAGTTGATACTCTCAATACAATATTTACTTCCATATAAATTATGATAAATAATGATAAATTCGTAAGGGATTAAAGGAAAATGAACAGGAAGTGTTGCAAAGGTCAACAAGTCAAATACAAATGAAAAAAGAAGATAGAAGTATGCAAGTTACAATAGCAATTAACGAATGTGGGAAATGTTGAGTATCAATCGATAGAATCTCACGACTACGAATAAAATCGGAATAAAATGGTACCCCTATTAGATTCCATTTCCATTATACGAGTATACCATTGGTGCATGCAGAGTATTCTATTGTTGAAATAGTTTTTTGCACAACTACGTACTACCTTGGAGGGAGAGGTGTTTTATAGAAATTTTTCTCCAATGCGGCACAATACAATCTAATAATATACGAATTAATTATAAAAATAAATATTAATATGATACAAATGTATTGAGATCAAAAATCTTTAACAATCACGATTTTATTTAGCATTAGCGTATTTATATTTTTAAACGCGTATCAGCTGTATGTACACGCGTCCCTTTCGTTAAATATCGCTTTCATTTAGAAAATGTCTGATAATTTGCATTTTATAGAACTAATTTTTTTTTTTTTTCGTGTCAATGTAAGCACTGTAGAAATATTTCTTTTGCCCGTTTTTAACATCATAAATGAAATACGATGTTACAGGAGAAGAAGGAAGAATCCGGAAAATTCAATAGTCTACCGCTGGCCAGTTTTAACTTCATCAACTCCATTATCGGCAGTGGTGTCATCGGTAAAATTGAAAAATATGATCGACAATAAAAAGTTCTTAAACACCGAATTAACGCAGAATAGAAGGGAAATTAAAAATTTTGTTTCTTATGCAAGTATTATGTATGTTTAATTAATTCGCACGAAACACAAGATATATTTTTAATTAGCGATCCTTTTCTGTGAAATTTTAACGATCCTTGACGACCCCCATATGTCTTTAGCTTCGTATTTTTGTTTATAGCTTTAGGACCGATGTCAGGAACCTTGACCTTCTTTAAATTCAGGGATTCGTATCGGTTTTATTTCTTTCTTTTTTTTTTTTTTTAACGGTTATTGGCTCCATGCCCACTCCCCTTCGATCATTTCGTCTCACGAATGATTCATGGTGGGTCATTTATTTAGATACTGATCGCGTTCAAACAGATGACAGATAATGTATGGAATAAGAACTGACACTTCCACATAAAGACAAATTTAATAATATGGATATTTTGATACTTTTTTATTTCTAAATAATTTGCATATCTAGGAAGACAATAAAGGCATAAAGGTAAATTGTACGAATTATTGTAAGGAGAGGAAAGTAGATTTCGGTGTTTAAGGAATAATAAGTAGTCCGACTCGTTCGAAAGTACGATGAAACATTGTTTGAAATTTTTCAGGCATACCCTATGCTCTTCATCAGGCCGGATTTGGCCTTGGGATAGCATTACTAATACTGATAGCAGGTCTGACAGATTACTCTTTAATTTTAATGGTCAGAAGCGGTCACATCTGCGGAGAAATGAGCTATCAGGGTTTAATGAGGGCAAGTTTCGGTCGTACCGGATTTTATATACTTACAACACTGCAGTTTATTTATCCATTTATAGGTAAAAGAATTACTCTTATACTCTTATGCTGTTAATCATTTTGTCGGATATTCGATTCATTTAAAGTTTCATTATGAATTTCGGTCTATTTGATATGTGCTTTCCGAAATTGTATCTGAAAATATCCGAGAAACATAAAATAAACTTTGTTCAACAAAGAAATACCTGTCGATAAAACCTTTGAAGTAACTGTTTCAAGCTGTTATAATGCATACGAGAGAATACTCGTTTTCGTATTTCATTCGAGCGGGCTTAAAGAACTTGAGGTGAACGTCCCTCGTATCGGAGAGCTTCCATTCATGCCGTAACGTAACGTAACGTAACGTAACGTAACGTAACGTAACGTAACGTATTCATCTTTTCCCTTCCAGCAATGGTCTCTTATAACGTTGTTGTTGGCGACACAGTGACAAAGGTGCTAATAAGGGTGACAGGGATGAGTGAGACAAGCATTTTCGCTCATCGCCAGGTGGTTATCTTTTTCGCGACTGTTTTCATCACTATACCGCTGTGTCTGTATAGAAATGTGGCTCGCCTGGCCAAGATCTCGTTTCTCTCATTAGTCTGCGTCGGTTTCATTCTCTTGGCGATTTTAATTCGGATGGGTACCATGTCTGCAATTGTGTGAGTATATAAACATCAACTGTACAAATATTTGTCATCGAAATATTCAGCAACTCTTGCAAGGCATAATGCATATCGCGAATAATCTTTCTTTTTCGTGGACCCTTTTTCACGTTGAAGAATTTAATTATAAAATCGTTTCGTTTTTCAGGCCAAGTCAAACAGATAGTTGGCGATTCGCAAATTTCCCCGGCATAATTCCATCCGTTGGAATTATGGCATTCGCCTTTATGTGCCACCATAACACATTCCTCATCTACGAGTCCATTGAGAGGGCCACTCAACAGAAATGGGATGTTGTCACCCATTGGTCACTCTTTACCTCGTTTTTGATCGCAGCAGCCTTTGGAATCATTGGATACGCCACGTTTACCGCGTACGTCCAGGGTGATCTTATGGAGAATTATTGTTGGGACGATGATCTAATGAATTTCGCGAGAGTTATGTTCAGCGGAACTATTCTTCTGACCTTCCCAATCGAGTGCTTCGTTACGAGAGAGGTGAGTGTTTCAATTTTTCATCATTTTCTATATACCTGTTGGAGTTGAATGTTCAATAATTATTTGAAAATCGAATTACTGTGCCACTTTGAAAGTAGAAACAATTTTTCGATGCCAATAATACGGGCCAGGGCGTTAATCAATTAATGAAACAAGTTTAATACCAGACTAACATTTCGAGGCTTCTTCCGCAAACTTCGCAACTCAAGCGTAGAAGCTCTAACAAGGGATGCTAATGAATTGAATTGTCTTCGGCATGAAACTTTTCCCTGACATACCACGATTACAAACTAACAAGAACAAATGACCCAATATTGACGACCAATAAACTTGCAATAATTAATCTTCTTACAGGTGATTATGACAGCGATCAAAGGAACCGACGAAGTAGAAGATCATACAGCGTACGTCCCCAACTCCGATCGGAAGTATCTGATAATCACTCTAAGTATAGTGATAGTCGCTTACTTTATCTCGATGTCCACGGATTGCCTTGGGGTTCTCCTTGAATTGAATGGCATCCTAGCAGCGGTTCCATTAGCCTACGTTCTTCCTGGGCTATGTTACCTGAAACTAGAAGAGGGGCCAGTTCTCTCGTCTAAGAAGCTTCCGGCACTCGGTTTGATGACTGCCGGCGTATTCGCCGCGGTGTCTGGCTTGCTCTTGTTGATTCTGTACAACGACACTTCCGGTTCCTGCGTGCATGGAAAGGTAATGCCATATTGTATCGACAGCTCGAATAACACGAGTTTCAATTCGAGCATTGAGAGTACCGGTCCAATGTAAAGATAGAAATGCCGAATTCGTTAAGGTTCTTTTTCTTCTTCTCTTTTTTTGAACCTTTGATACCTTTGAGTGCTCAAAATTGCGTTTGGAATTTTAGAACAAGATATTTTCACAGTTCATTTTATTGTTTCCCCCGTAATCCTAATAAGCGAGCTTGTACTACCGAGAGAAAATATTTCTACAGGCTGTTTTAGTTTTTTAATTACTTTTGAGAGAAAAGTAAAGGAATTGGGCCTTTGCTGCATCTTCTCCCTCCCCGCCCCCGGCCCTTTCTTTCGAGGATTGAATAACGAAAATCAAAAATTCTCTCTTCCACTTGTAATAATATTGTAGACATTGAGAATACGGAAATACTTGAGCGAAGTAAAGCAGAAATAATCTACGCTAAACAAACGAGAATGGTGAAATGGAAGTTGAAACATGTTATTAGAATACACGATGTACCTTGGCGATTTGGGAAGCTACTATTTGTTGAATTTGTCAGCACTTTATCTTGTTGAACGCGTGAAATCAAATATATTTAAAATCGAAGAGTTGTAGACAATATCGTAATATACGATTTCCGTTGTATAGAATTGTTTTGGCGGTGCAGAATTGAAGTTGTTTAAGGAATAAATAGAAATCGTTGCCGCAAAACGAGCTGAGAATCTTTCATAACATTTTTAATCCCTTCAGTTTGCACTATCGTTTTATTTCACTGTTTATTTATGGTCCAACATATTTTCTAAATGCGCGATTTACCTATAAATTGTTTACTCAGCTCTTGTTTTGGTTGAAATTAATGCGTACCTGGGCAATTGTCGGTTGAAATAAGTAACTGTACAAATATCATTGCGAACCTTGATTACAAACAGGAACTGAACGAATACAATTGTTATTATTTATCTACATGCCAATGACTTTTTTGTTATGATACATGCCACATATGTATACCGGAACAAAAATGGTTGTTCGTAAATTAATTGCACGTGCTATACATTGAATTATTTGCGATGAAACATGCCATTCAGGGATAGCAGCGCAAAGTGTTCCAACGCGATAGATTTTCTACTTAAATTTAAATGCATATAATATTTATTGATAAATATAGCTGCCAATAAATTACTACTCATACAGTCACAAAACTTCTTTCAATTAATTAATATTCTTTTTGCGCGAGATGAAAATTAAATGAATTTAAACGGGACACAGAGATAAATCCACTTGTACGACGACTGGAAGGGTAAAATACTAAACTAATGTACCGAATAGAAAATGAGAATTCCTTTCTTCTCTTTCGGCGATGCGTTGATATACAAGATTTAGCGAATCTAGTTGTGTAACGTTGATAAAGGAAATTGTTTCCATCGGATGCTAACTCGATGTAACCAGAAATATTGTGCGCCGATAAGAACAATACTCATTATTATTAAATAATGAATAATATTAAGCTGTTGTGACACTATTTTTCGAATCTTTATCATAGGAGCATTATGAAAGAAAGGATAGTATAACAAGATTTTGTATTAAAAAGAAATAATACAATACACTACCTTCTCACTTAATATCGCATCAATTATATATTTTATATCGCGGAAGGGTTAATTTAATTTAATCGCAATACATGTGTTAGCTCAGCATTCTTATTTAAATGATTTCAATATTATTTTTATGTCTTACTCATTGTCATATTATTGATATAGGTAACGCATAAAAAAAATGCAAGTCTGTTTGCGGGAATTTTGTTTCAATATGAAATTTATTCTTTTGCATTCCGAAAGTGTTTAGGTATAAAAGAATATAAGTAAACAGGACATTTCGTGGGGTTTGATGCAATTAAGAGATAAATGTATGAAAAACTCAAGCGACATCAGTATTTTTTGTTTAATATTACTACTTCGTAAAGTTTAACATTTAAAAATTCCATTTCATATTAAACAACACTTCGTTTTTAATTGCATGAAACCCTAATAAAAATGCGACGTATTAGGCCTAATAAGTATTACTTAATATAAATGAACGCTAACTCATAGAATGGAATAATAAAACAATCAGAGACCACGATAACGAAAGTATTTAATGAAAAATAATAAGGGAATTAATTACTTAAATTAGGCTCCAGTTTAAAGTATTCACAATATTATAGACCCTATAGTATAGAATTCGCGCAAAATTTACCGGGTGTCCATGCATTTGTATATAACATGTATACATATATGTGTGTATCTATGTGTACTTCATTTTCTGCGATATCTATACATATAGACCACATATACATATGTATAATAAAGAATTAATGCGTAAAAGAAAGTATTATATTTTATGAGGTTGCAGACATTGTTATGAAAAAATGAATATTATCAATTGTATCTTACCACTGCAATAATTATATATTTTCTATAAAGGTACAGAAATATGTTGTAGAAAGCCAATTTATTTTTGATTTTCTTTTATATGGCAAAAATTACATAAAAAATGTAATACTTTCACTTATGCTAATATACTAGACCACGTATTTTGGTAATGAGATAATGTTAGAGACAACTTTTTCGATTGTGATTCTATATGAACGTTTTACATTGCGTTTTGATGGATAGGATTGTTCTTAAAAAATAAGGACTTCATATATACATATGTGTGTGTATGTACCAGCGAGTGTGTGTAAAAGTTTGAAAAACACGCATACTGCAAGAATCAAAGGGTTCGTACGGCATATAAACAATTCTTGAGGCTTGCAAAATTTTCAAAACATCTTTTAATGAAATAAATTTTACAATTTAATGTTATTATACGGGAGAAACTTTATTAGAAAGATCTTGAAGTTTCTTGAAATAAATTGATTCATAGGTTTTGTACGAAATTGGACATGTGTTTTTTGAAAGAATTGTCCAACTTTTCAACATTCCATTTGGTTATTTTTGTCTGCGATACACGAGTATGAAATTGTTTTAGTTTTAGATAGTTTTCCACGACACTGAGAAAGGTAAAAGTATCTTGAGTGCAGGCAGTGCCAGAAACTGATAGCACTGTGATTAAAAGTATAGTATTCATTAGATAGTGAATTCACGAACGAAAGAGACGTTAATGCGCAAGAATTTAAATTAAATATATTTTACGGACACTCGGTATTTTATGTAAAACAGAAAAAGCAGTCATTATTGACAATCGCACATTGCAGACCAACAAGTATATGAGAAAGATGCAAAGCAAGGAAAAAGTTTAAACACGACCGATGGAAAGATGAATTCCGTGGACAAAGAAACAGGTTCCTAATTCTCTTAATAACCGCGGTCTTTTGTTTATTGTTCTGATCATATTTTCCTACGATTGCTTCGCCCTATGTGCATGTAAAAAAATGTTTATATGCGGTGTATATTTTTCAGCCACTTGTTTATATGGTTGTTAGAGAGCAAATTTAACTAACGATTAAAGTTATCCATTCGAGTGTATTTATAATGAAGTACTTTCAATTCAATTTGAACATTTTGAATAATCGACAATTGTTTCACCAACACGAATAAGTTTCGAACGAATTTTTTTCTACGATACTAAGCCAATATGTTCCTAAAAGAAAAATTAATTTTTTGAACTTTTAAAATATTTTTAATTTCGTATAAAATATACAAGGTAAATTTCAGCGAATACATTGTAAATAGCCGGAACAGTAGATCAGTTTTCTTCTGACATAGGATTATATTGCAATAATCGATTGTGATCTAACCCGTTAGATATAAAGTATTTCCTGTAAGTTATCTTCACCTTGGAAAGACTATGATACAATTTTCAAAAAACAGGTGCTTTATTTTTTAAAATAGCAAATAAATATTTAATACTATCCGCAGGACAATGATAGACGTATAATCTAACGGGTTGTGAACGATATTAATAGCATACCTAAGATTGTACTATTATTTATTGCGAACTGTTTATCGCTAACAAATGGAAACTACCATTGTAACGAGAACGTTTAATCGGCAGCAGACGTGCTGTTGGAGAAATTGCATGAACAATTGGTCAGTAGCTTAAGCCTTAAGGTTTCCAAGCACTATCTGCTTTAAAAAAGAGCCGTCTTTGTATAAAACTGAGAGCGTACAACATGACATAGAAATGTAGAAAATCAATTTAATATTTTATTTTTTAGGATTGTTCAATAGAAATGGAACGTAATATTGAATGCAAGTTCCACGTAAAATGTTATCAGCAGCAATATAATAATCTAGATATTTCAGTTGTAATCTACTGGTCTTAAATACGTGATCATTTTGCATTTTGCAAAAGAGAGGAAATGCGCGTGCGATATATTTAAATTGAGTTCAAGTGATATACGCACGCGCATTCATGAAATTAGATGCGTGCGCAACGAGATTTAATTTGAAATTACGAGTGTGCACTTACAAGTAAGGTACATTTTATGCTACCATAGGTATAATTTTATTGTAGTAATTAATTTTCAATAGAAATATGCATTAGCTTTACCTTAAAAAAAGAAGAAGGAACTCAAGTTCGGGACGTTCGAGGAGAAAAACGGAGAAAGATCTGGCTTTCAATTTAAGTTGGGAAATCTTTAAACAAATGCAACTGTATTTAATCTGTGATACGTGTACGGGCAGTGTACTTGTATGTATATTTGTTTCGTTGAAACATGTCTATACGCAAAATGCTCTATTGTAACGTTGATTGGACTTCAAAAATAAATTCCAATAATACATATAAAGATGAATAGTATATAAAGATTGTAGAAGAATTTTTTTTTCCCTTTCCCATTCTGTTATTTCACTTGCACAACCCCTTCGCTTAAAGTCTGGTATATGTGCAGCTTGCATACCTTTATAAACAGTGCACACACGTCCACAATATCGGGGTATTAAGTTAATATTGAAAATATCATTTGCATTGCATGCGAATTTCTCGTATCTCTTGTTATCGAATTGAACATTAAGTAACATAAATAAATCCCCACAATATAAATAAATAGATATGTTTGTTCTCTAAAGAATACGAGTATTAAAAATTACTTTCTATATGACTTTGTCAATGTGAACAAAATCGTGTACTAATTATTTTTACGTTATGTACCATATACAGAGGCAGGAAAAGATAAAACATTGCAAAACGAATAATGTAATGTAATATTATCAAAATTATGAAGGCAATCGATAAGAAAATCGTTTCAACAATTGATTCTTCGTAAATCATACATTTCTCTCAACTTGTTAAGGTAAACTATTATTAATAATAATTTTAATCGAAAAATGATTAATATTTTGTAATCGTATAAACTTTAATCCGACTCATTCTGCACTATTCAGATCATTATATTGTTTTCTGTTTGCGGCATTTTATATCTTCATATTAATTATATGCATATAATTATCGTCATTATCTTTCCTGTGGAAATGCAAATGATTTTCTGACGTTTCCTTCACCTTCAATTGCGACCTAACGATTAAAACTCTGCATAATATAAAGTTAAGTTTGGGTAGATAGTTCTTAATTAGAAATTCATCGAGCAACAAAAATTGTCAAAAACACTCTCGGTTTCGGAGGAGGGGAGTTGCGAGTCGCAGGTTGACTTCCAAATGCATTAAAATGGAAGTTGCGAAAAACCAACAGATAGTTGACACATGCGAGAAAATATATGGGGATGAATGTCGAATTTGTTTAAAGAGAGCTGCGGAAATTTGTCAAGTTTTTAGAAATGGGGACGCTATTCCTCGGAAACTTATGGCTGTCGCCGCTGTACAGGTTAGTTTGTAATTTTTCTGATAACACAACGAACACTTCATTTCACAGAATTCGCTTCGTTTCATTTTGCGTGTTACATCAATGATAATACCGCATGCTTTTACATTTGTTTAAAGTGATTTTTAGAAACAGCAATGGTGCATGCGTTAAATAGACATGACCGAAGCCACAACATTGGTAAAGGGAAATTTGAAATTTCGAAATAATACGAAACTTACTATGTTTATACCTATACATTCTAAACAACATTTTTTCAACTGTTTTAATTACAATAGTGATTAACAAGCAATGTTATGTATCGATATAATCATTGCTTATAGCTTATAGCAGTAAGCAACTTATATATTTATATATACATATATCTTTTTTAGGTTGAAGAAGGAGACGGTTTACCTCCAGTGATCTGTTTGCCTTGTAATCAAAGTTTGGATGCGTCCTATGATTTTAAATGTAGAATACAAAATTCTGACGAGAAACTTCGACAGATTCTCAAACTAAAGTCTTCTCCAAGCGATTCTGTTACCAGCGCCAGTATAGTTACAGCAATAATTGCTGATGTGATATCTAGTGTAATATCTACAGAGAAGGAAACTACAGAGAAGCAAGATAATTGTTCTACGAACTTTTGCCCCGACAATTTTTGTTTCGCCAAGGACGATACGCCTTATTGTCTGCATTCGGACAAAAATTTTTTCTCCTACGATAAAGAGTCACAAAGTCAATTAAATAGTACACAGCAAAACATATGCCTAGAAAATGTAAATGTTTGTAAAAGTCTGTTAGAGAATGATCATGCGAGGCCAATTAAAGAAGAAGAAGCGTTGTCTTTGTTGGACGACCATGCGGTACGAAATTCGGTTACCCCGTTAAAGGTAGAAGGAAATGATGCGTCTGGACATCAGCAGTTGTTAGATGAAACATCAAAAACGGATAGTACACAAAATACTATACAGGACGACGAAGAGAAACCATTAATTTCGCGCACGGCTAGATTACGCTGTGCACAATGTATTAAGTCGTTCCAAACAAAAGTGGCCTTGCAAAGGGATGCCAATAACATACATAAACGTAAAACGAAATTACGCTATGTTTGTTATATTTGCGATAAACAGTATTCAACTCTTGCAAAAGTGAAAAATCATATAGCAATGTGCTATGAATCTCATAGCAGGAAAGAAGGTGTTCGAGATAAAAGGATCAATCATGAACGGAGGAAAAGAATTGCAAGCGTACAAGATAAAAGGCTTAATAGTATTCAAGTAAGTCGTAAACTAGTCGAAGAATTTAGTATTCTTTTAAATGAAAACATGTACTACACTACTACGCATTACTGTAATTATTATACTCTGTTTCCAGCCTTTTATTAAATTTGTGTGTTTTAGGCCAAGAGAGTGAAAATTCAAAAAAACGAGGACACCCTCAAAGAACACCGAAAAGGTCTGAAATTTATGTGTAAAGTTTGTTCAAAACAATTCACTTATCAAAAATCTTTTATCACTCATGCGAAAAATCATTCGGAGTATAAAACAGAAGAATTGGACGATTCCTCTCAGTGTTCGGCGAAAGAAAGGTCGATCGAAATAGTTGAGGAAGAGGAAGAGAACGAGGAAGAGGAAGATGAGGAGGATGAAGACGAGGAGGATGAAAATCTTCCTGCTGAAAGTTTGCAATGCACCCAATGCGGAAAGTTGTTCGCAACGAAACGAAATCTGAAAAGGCATCTTTCCACGCACAGCGGGCTAAAGTATACTTGCGGAACGTGTGGTAAAGGGTTTTCGAGAGTAGACAAATTAAAGGATCATGAACAATCGAAACACAAGATCGAATTATTTGATAACTCCGACTTGGAAGATAAAGAAGATATGGATAACATAAATAAAGAAGACTGTCTAGGAAGACGGAAGAAGGTAAGTTATCAACATTATCGTCCGAATTGACTCATGATATTTTACTAATTCTAGTTAAATTCTGAGATTTGTTTACTACAAAATTGAACGCCATTTCAGGATCGTCACGATAAACCGCATAAATGTGCCATCTGTCCTAAAACTTTCGCACAGGCCCAGTCGTTAGAAAATCACATGGAACGGCACACGCGTGTCAAAGAAACTCAGAAAAGGTTTCTTTGCGAAGTCTGCAGCAAATGTTTCGCGCAAAGTGGTTCCCTGGTTGCTCACATGCGTACGCATACTGGAATCAAACCCTATGTTTGCAACGTATGCAGCCGAGGTTTCACAAAGAGCACTTATCTCCAATTGCATTTGCGTACGCATAGCGGAGAAAAACCTTACATTTGTCAATACTGTAGCCGGGCTTTTGCACGCGCGAATACTTTGGCAAGGCACATAACGATGCATACAGGGGAAGCGAAGTATCATTGTCAAATTTGTACAAAATCATTTAGAAGACTGACCTCGCTCAATGAACACAACTACACACACACCGGCCAGAGACCATACGCGTGCAAAATATGTACAAAGAGATATAACAATGCTGGATCACTTTATGCGCATACAAAAAAGTGCAAGGCGCAACAGCTCTCTAATACTGCTTTCGCGGTCTCCGTGGAAAATTCTGTGTCGCAATCAGAGATAAATGAATCCCAAGTTTTGATTTATTCCCAGAGGAAGTTGGTAGAGGATGCAATTGTGGGACAAGTTACGCCCATGCCACAGTACATGATTGCGAATGTACACAATCAAAAGAATCTGGGATCAAATATTATACCACCGTTTACAGTGGAAGACCCAAATGTTTATGCAATTAATTCGAAGCAATTTAAGAATCCCTATTATACAATTTATCCGAACATGTAAAATAATAATGTGTGTGGGAGATTGATTAAAGAATGTCTTTTTTTAGCGCAACTTGTGTATTCTTTGTCATCTTTTTACGAGAAACTAGCAAATTCAAACTTGGACATATAAAGAATTGGAAGGTAAATGCTGCGACGGGTAAATGAGTACTACAGTAATAGCAGTTGTGTCTACGTAACTTTTAACGATATTTAATTTGTACTTATTTCCCTTGTGTTCTTTGATTCATTTAAGTCTTACCTGCAATTGTAACATGTGAAGGAAATCATTTATAATTTTATAACAGTCCGTGTTTCGATGGTATCAATGAATTGTACGACGGTTCATAAAGAATTCATTTTGTTCTTTTAGGTGTAATTATAGTAAATACTAAATATAATGATGGTGGAAAATATATACACGAATAAAAGTTTTCAGAGTTTCATGACTACGATGAACAAATTTTAGTTCATAACGATGAATAATAATTTATTGCAGCACCTAGCTTATGCAACAGCGATAACATTTATACGCAATCACAATCTCGGGTATTATTCGTCTCTGCGAGAACAACTCGCCTCGTCTTCTGAAATATCTTTCCTTGGAATCTGCGGAACTTCTGCTAGTTTCAAATTCGGTGAACTTCTTGCATGAGGTAATGCAACTGGTACGTCGTCTAACGTTTTCTTCCTACTCGACTTTATAAACTGTCTCCATTGCACGCCTTTCTTTCTACCTGTTCCCATTGATTTATGTCTCCGTACAATAAACTTGGGACTCCTGCTCTTAGGCATTGTTGCTTTTATCGTAGCTGGCAAGTTTGTTTCTGGCAGTGTTAAATGAGACATCTGATGACACTGTGGTTCAGATGTATCCGGATGAGGACTGTCATTTAAACTTTCACTAAAACTGTCAGACGGATGTATACTTTCTAAATCGAACTGCCCCTGTACTTCCGGCGACTGCTCCCAATGAAACGCCTCAAACGAAGGTCGTCGCATAATTCTTGCACTGTATTCCCTCCACGGGCTTGCATCTCCACCGAATACCGCTGGTGAATCGATGATTTGTCTCGTTGGTTTTGATAAACTCGACGTACTCGAGCAAGGTCGCAAAACTAGCTTAGGTGTCTTTGCTAGACTGAAAAATGATTTTCGACCTGAATCTTGCCGTGGCCCGGAATGCTTTCCGAACGGTGACAACTTTTGCATCGTTTTTGATATCATTGTGGGTCTCTGTTCTCTTTCTTGAAAAGACGACGGTTCTTGAATATCAAATTGTACAACTGTCTCAGGACTAGCTTGATCAGCCTTCGTAGGTATTTCGTGGTGTAAGTTGATCTGGCTGAAACAAACGAACCTAACTTAATAACACTTTATCGTATAAATCTTTTCTTCATTTTCGACATTCTAATATTTTTCTAAATTATTTCGCCGAACGAGTTGATCATAATCTTACCGCCGTTCACACCCAGGGCTATCGTTAACGTGTGTAGCTAAACTTATTGTCGATGTATGAAGAGAGGGTTTCAAGTCTTCCTCGTCTTCTTCTATAACATCTGGTAAAAACATGGTTTGCTTTTCTTCAGGGACCCTGTAGATATTAACACATGAATTCTTCAGATACTAATTTCAATAGATTAATTGGAATAATTATGGTCACTATTAAGATTACTGACGTCATATTAGCCACACTACCGCGGTACGTCTTCTTTTTATAAGCAGCTGCAGCTTCTGTGTACGGCAAAATTAAATTTTCCGCGTCAAAATAGATATCTTTGACTAACGGCGGACACCGATTCATAAGTGTATCAACTCCAAGATACGATACCTAAAGATAATATATTTTTCTCATAAAGAAATAGGAAAGATGAGGTTGTAATTATTTGAAGATATTTCGAAATACACATATATCACCTTTGTATGGCGATCAATTATCCAATTTAATTCAAAATCCTCGTCGTCGTCGCCAAAGGGATTAATCAACTGTTCCGCTACCTATACGAGAAAATAATCTTTGATTTCCATCGTTCGAATTTTGGATTAGTTCGTCACAATGAAGCTATCAATGATACCTTCAGCAAACCCATGAAGAAGAAAAATTGCAGAATTGTGAACATGGGTATGTAGATGTCAATCTGCAGCTGGAATTGTTTCTCTTTTCCCTCGATGTATTGTCTAGCTATTAAAGCTACAGCAAAAAAACTGTATGTCGCCAATGTCACCACTTGC
This sequence comes from Nomada fucata, assembly GCA_948146005.1. Taxonomy (NCBI): domain Eukaryota; kingdom Metazoa; phylum Arthropoda; class Insecta; order Hymenoptera; family Apidae; genus Nomada; species Nomada fucata. The sequence goes on along the minus strand of OX411280.1, from coordinate 302,200 downwards.
GTATAAACTAATGGGATTGATATCCAATCGAAACTCCATAGGAGGCCGCATTTTGTGCGAAACTCATTGAATTCCTGCAACAATTATTATCCTTAATATCCTTAGCAACTTCAATCCGATTTATTAATATCATATTCGATCAAAATATTACGGATCTTATTTCTTTTCCATTAAGATATTTGGATCCCTTCAGCCACAAGTTACGAACCTCCATAATTATTTTCAATCCTTGAGGATCGGGAATCCTGTGATTTTGCCGCGCTTCCTTCAATAGATTGATGAACCACGTGCAAGGAATCCAGTAAGTGTTAAATTCTGAACTCGGTACGGCTAAAAACAATTCCAACTCCAACGATGTCATAAAACCTACAAAGTTTCCCTCTTACACTGTCCACATACTATTAACAGTTAATACTGACGGTAATCTTGGAATCTAATACCTCTTATTTCTTAAGATTTCCAAGATGTACGTTGAAGCGAAAATAGTTAAACGAAAAAAAAGAAATAAGAGAAAAAAAAGAAAGAATAGCACATTTCTCATTTACACGGTGTAGGGAAAAAAGGACCGATCTTCATGAAACTCATCTTCATCGGTCTTTAGGCCAAACTGAACAATCATGACTTTAAAAATTTCAGAATCGTAAGTTATCGGTTCTCGACGCCATCGTTTCATCGTGGCCCTTGCCTTGTTAGTACTTCTCATTGACAGTGTGAAAAGTGGTATTATAAATTCTAACAGGGGCGACCGTTATGGGTTAAAATTAGTATGATCATGTTAAAAGAGAGAATTTTACCGGAATCCACGACATGATCGAGTGTCGGAAATCGTTTTTTCACCGCTGAACTGATCGAACGTAAAACAAGCGTCAATGAAAGATTTAAGTAGCGCATCATCGTTCTTCGAAGCATACGACTATAATCATCGTTCTCAGTAACGTATAACGCAATTAAATGCATTATTCTATAAAAAGCAATTGACAACATTAAATATTTCCCTACTGGATCGCAAGTTCATTCTCGAAACTTACTTATCAGGCCAAGGTATCGCTTGGTACTGCTGCCACCACCTTTGAGCAACGTAAGACACGTAAAATCCCAGAACAAAACTTAATGGAATTAAATTAATAAAATTATCGCAGTATATGACAACCTGTTCGAATTTTCTGAAAATCAAATTGATCATATTTAGTAAATATTTCTCTCAAGCGCTCCTATTTTTTAATTTAAGCAACAGCTAGCGATGGTTCGGTACACAATTACTGTTTAATTTCTATAGTTTTTAATTACATCTCAACGAAATTATAGTTTCTATTTAGTTCAAATTGAAAACGGTTACCATTATTATATAGCTATGCAGATTTAATTCAGACAGAATTGCAAACCTTTTCTGCGCGGAATTAAGGGCGTGACGGTAAATCGTGGAGACTGCGGCAAACATGATTAGAAACAAAAATAGTTCTCTATAGATGAGTTTGTAAAGGGAACCTTTCCACATAAAAAGAAGTCTTGTGAATCCACCTGTGTTGGAGTTTGCAACTTGGTACTGGTACGAGATCGTCATTCTTTCGTTCAGTATTTGTCAGTTTCGTAGCGAAAGTAATTGTCTCGTAATAACAGTATATTTCTTTCTTTCCATCGTTAACGAAAGCGTTGCCTTTTCAAGCCTATCAAGAAGAAAAAAACGAAATAATCTTCAAGAACAAGGGGAAGTAATATTCATTCGGTTCTGTTAGATTGTGCGTTACCTTTATATTATTTTTATCAGGGCAATTCAAATACCTCAGGTGTCGCGGAATGAATGTCCGGTGAAATGTTAGGAAACATATCTTAGGTTTGATATGATAATTTCAAATAGCGAACTCTCTACGTTTTGTTCACGATCAGTAGAAGAATCGTTGATTCGACGTCCATCGCGGAACTCTGAAAATAAATGTGAAGCATTTCGCTTGACGAAATTTTGTGATCGTTGAAAATGTCGCCGCGCGAAACAGAATGGTTGTTCCTTGTATCAATTCCAATCGGGCTGTACACCAGCTTCAAGTCTATGGAATGCAAGTCTAGTCATCGTATGAAGATGTTACAGGATGAAGGTGGAGCAGTTATGTACACCGTAAACGATACGTCAGTGTTAACGCACAAGGATCATTGTCGGGAAGTGTCTGCACTGTTTGTCTGCTCTACGCACAGTAAATATTGGCGAGTAATTTTGGGAGGCACGCCAGTATGCAACGACGCCGTTAAATATAACTTCGGACATCGGAATAACTGCCGCCTGAGTAAACATGTGATTTATGCGAGGTTTCACAGTGTGTCACAATTGCGATCCGAGTCTAGGGATCCATCGGCGCGATCACTGGTAACAGAGCTGTTCCAGGATAGATTTCGGATATCGTTATAATAGAGATTGACATCCTCGGTAGCATCCTCGGCATGAATTTTCGATTTGATCAAATTAATAAAGGATCGTACACGATTGGATCCAACGCCATTGCGCTGAGCATCGTTTTACAACTTAATTAACAATAATACTTTGGTTTCACCCAGACTGTTAAGTGCTATACTACATGTTCCATCGAATAGTACAGGCACTCAACAGTGCGATATCGGTCTATATCGAGCTATCCTTATTTCCCACGCTTTACAATCTAATGAAACGCATTCCATGCTCCACAGTCAAATCCTCTACTACACTGATTGGATTTAAAAAATTCTTCAATTATTTGTTCAAGAAGTATCGACATAATGATGAATGAAAATTTAGTTTTCTACAACTGCAGTTCGTGCGGTGGAATTATTTGATGACAAAAAAAATCGCGCAACCCGTTTACAGCCGTAACCCGTTACAGATTCGTTAACCAATTCTTTTCAGTCGTGAGTCACCTATGCCAAATGCACAGTATCATTTCGTCTACCAGCTCCGTTGTCACGTGTGTGCAAAGCGTCATTATTGTCTAACAGATCGTCTGATGGCCGTTTGATGCTCCTCGAGAAGCCGTCTAAAAATACGTTGGAAAGAAGCACGCGACATTGGCCGAACTACGACGAGCTTCCGTTCAGAATTTAATGTAACGATATAGACCAACAATAAGTCAGTTGAAACTACCTCGAAGCGGTTTTTTCGCTACTAATAATTTCCTCTCAGGCAACAGTAATGAAGTTCCCTTTGTTAATTCATAAATATAGTGTTAGAATGTTACGCATTCACTGATCTAAGATTGCAAAATCAAGAAACACGAATAGTCTTGTAGCAACGGATGTCTTACATTGGTTTGTTTAAAGATCTTTTCTTTCCCACCATTGTTTCCGCTTAATTTAAGACACATGCCCATCAAATATATCTCACCTTGCTATGCTCCATTAGAATTCACCTAAGCGAAACGATTCGCGAATCAACAAATCGGAAAATACAATCGTCACTTGCATCTGAATAATTACCGCCGAAACTTTCTTTTTACTTTCTCAATACCGATGTAACAAGCTTTCCAGGCACGTAGGAATTGATTTTAGCTTCTTCGATCACTCCCTCGTTTATACGCAAGAGTAATTGATATATTTCATTTCCCCTTGAATCGCGGTAATATGAATAATAAGTTGTATAAAAAAAGTTCACAAATCAGCTCGCACAACCTTATGTTTATTCGAGTTCAGCTTTTAAATTCGCCCACACGTATACGAACAATTGTCACACTTTTCAATCGTACTTCGCAAACACATACGAGGATCCATGGCAACAGTTGAAGTGCTGGTGTAGAATTTCGTTACTGTACTGCAATGTGATTGAACGTCACATCATTGTTTCTTTAAGAATTCTTTGCCGACCAGACAGCGGCGATACAAACAAAATTTGACCGATCCCAGGCTTAGAAATGCACTCGGGAATAGTTAGCTGTAAACTGCTTCGCTAAGAAAATCCGCATCGTCATTGCGAATGTTAACATTGAAGCTGGTCAATTCTGATCCGATGGCAGATTCCCAAATCTAAAAAGGGTCGAATGTCATGCTGCTGTTAGGCATTGTGAATTCAGACCTGTCGGCGATAGATTTATGATCATTCAATCAACGTTGTTCCGTGCGGAAACGACATTACTTTTGGAAAAGTTTTGCCAGGAAATTTCATTAAATACCGACGAAGCCGTGGATAGATTTCATTTGAACACAAATTGCTTTAGTGTGGATAAATATATTATTATGCATTTTTATGTATTCAATTATAATCTATACGTATTTAATGTATGCGATAAAAATAAAAAGTATTGATTCCTATATTACAAAACATTCCAGTTATTTAAATTTACAATGTAATTAAATATCTTCCAATATTCATTTCTGTCTAACAAATTAAATCATTTCTTAGTTTCTAATTATTTTGCTACGCAGTTCTGATGCAACGAAATAAAAGTAACTTTCGTATTCTTTTTATAAAGTCAAATATAATTATCGTGTATATTTCTTCGTTTGCACCGGATGTGCAGGTGAGATATGAAAGTTTGGTGAACATTTCACTTCCTGCCATTATCGATTGTCTCGAAGATTGTCCAATACGTAGCGCTAGTATCGAATAACATATGTATTTCGAAATTTGTTAAAAACCTGCAATTATATTTTTCTCATTTGGAATATTAAAAGTATCGCTATAATTCAATCCGGCGAAACGGCAATTTCGTATATAAACTATTGCTGGAAAAATTTCGTACTTGTGACAGGATATAATAATTTCAATATATCCGATTGTACGATCTTTCTGCAGTGCTCGTAATCCTGTCGAGGTACAGCGTAACAAAGGAAATGTATACATTTCGCAACAACCCTTCGTTTAATTAAACAATTTAAAATTGTCCGCCCATAATATAGAAAATTACAATATCAATGGTTTATTTAATTTTTTCAGGAGCTGTTGAACGTAACCTACATTTGCGATTGACATTTTCATTAAGCAAATTATCCAACAGATAATTATACAAAATGAACAAATCAGTTTTAATGCAAAAGCAAGTGAAGGATAATGCGGAAGATTTGCAAAAAGAATTTCTTGATATAAAGAATTGGGAAGAACAGATGAAACGTAAAGACGAAGAATTGAGAAGAGGATCGAGTGGTCAGGTATAAATTTTGCGTAACCTATTGACTGCCCCGGTGTAATATTGTTGTAATATCGTAAAAGGTCAGATATAATGTAAAGCAATGAGATACATACGTGATACACCTGGCAGTCAACGTGTTCATATCTGTTGGTAAGGATGCTTCAAACATACAAGAGTTAATTCTTTATAGACGACTTTACCGCCAGTCAGAAGCAAACAGAAAAGTAAAACAAAAAATACCTCCAACAAACATAACGAAACGGACACCAAATCGAAGAGAATTAAGTCGTACGATTATTCTACATGGGACAAGTTTGATGTAGTAAGTTTTCGTGTATCACAATGGTTGAATAACAAATATACCTTCATGTATAATGTAATATAACGTAAGTTTGAAATAATAATACTGTGTACACGATATTGGCGTAAAGGATAAAGCATGCAAAGATGTAGATAAGGAAGAGCAATCAGGTGAATCCGAAGGTGAAACTATGTCTAAGGAACAACTAGAAAACGCGCACCAAGAGGCCACGAAGCATAAGAACGCAGGGAATATTTTAGTGCAACAACAGAAATGGTCCAAAGCAGTTGGGTGTTACAACGAAGCTATAAAAATCTTTCCATATGATGCTGTATTTTATGCAAATCGTGCCCTCTGCCAGTTAAAACTGGACAAGTATATATAAACTTTATTTTCATTTGTGTCTTTAAATACAATTTCTGTAATGACATACCGAAGAACTGTCTTTTCCATTTAGCTTTTTTTCTGCTGAATCAGATTGTTCTGCAGCAATACAGTTGGACGAGACTTATGTAAAAGCTTATCATAGAAGAGCAACGGCCAGGATGAATTTGAAACAGTATAAAGAAGCTAAAACAGACTTGGAAAAGGTTTTGAAATTAGATATTTCTAATAAGGAAGCCAAGTCCTTACTGATACAAGTTGAACAGAAAATCTACCGTTCAAAGGTAATTAATAAATTCGAGAAGAAACGTTATACATTCTCTGCTTCCTTGGAGAACGTTTCTTGTTAACTGGGTCATTACATCTCTTCTATTTAATAACTATATTTTATACAGACAGCTATCATAGGAAACGAAGATATAGAGAAATCGATCGAAAAATCGACAATTGAAAAGAGAATTGGTGATAAAATGTGGAATAATGCTGTATCAAGTGTTCCAACTACAGATACGAAAAATGTTGTAGATACAAAGCTTGTCAAGGAAAATAAAGATATTAAGAATATCATGAACAGTAAACTGAATACAGAAGATAGTCAGGTTAGCGTGGAAGAGACAACAACAGGGGACAACAAGAATCCACGTATTCCCAATTGGTTACCAGAGAAAGACGATGTTGTTATCATAGAACCAATTGTTAAACCTGCTCACTTGCGTTCAAAGGTAAGATTCTGAAATTAAGACGCGGTAATTAATTATATGCTTGATGTGATAATTATTTTCAGACATTATTAACAAGGGTCCCTGTTGAAGAGGTCGATTTTAGTAGCATGCAATGCAATCGCGATAGTAACAAGCTACCTAATAAAATTGAATCGGCACAGGAAGAACAAGTTCCTAAAGATAATGTTGTAAAAACTAGTAGTACGATTAAATTCTCCGAACCGTCAGAAGATGTTAGTATTATCCCACCAGTTCCTAAAACGGCTGTACAATTTCTAATGATTTGGAAAGCAAATAAATCAACGGAATTTAGATATAAATACCTCGAGGTGAGAATGATAGTGGTAAAAATGAATTTTTCAATAGTATAGTTTCTAGTATGGTCCTTAATGAAGAAAATGAATTGAATTTCAGCAATTACCTGGAAACAGTATATCGAAAATATTCCAAGATTCCATGGAATCTTATATTTTCAGCGAAATATTGGAAGTTCTAAGGGTAGAATTTATAAACCGGAACACACACATATTTTGTTATTTAAAAGGTCTCAGTGAAGTGAGGCGGTTCAGGGCACTTGTCATGTTTATTAGTAGCAAAGAAAAAGAAAGTAAGTAATATTTAAATAATATCAATAATATTAGATAATATATATTTAAAATAATTTTTTCATTTCTAGATATAAAGGTACTCTTTGAACATTGCGAGACAGTTGAAAATGTACCACAAGATGATGTTTTGACTTTACGAAATAGGTACGAAATTTAAACGTTTTAAACTAAAAGTCAACGACATTTAGTTTTGACATAAATATTTTTAAGCGTCATTATGCGATTAAGTTATATCTTTCATATAAATATTCCGGCTTGGAGAAGTCCGAATAAATATGTACAAAGTATTAAAATTGATTGATAATAACTTATATATTTACATCACTTCAACTAGCCTAAGATACAAAGTGAGCAAATATATAAAATGTAGTCTACATCTACAACAAACGATGTTCAGGCAATTACGTTCACCAAGATATATTTAAATTACTTCATGGAGATACAAATGATAAAACTGTTGCGATTTAAACTTACAAGCCAAGTCTTCGTAAAAACGATACCTAAAAATTAATTCGCAATACCTTTTACAGCTAATACTAGTTAATACCCTTCCAAATCTTGCATTAAAATTTGTATAGGATCTACTAAATAAAATGTAGAATAAATATACATAAGAACTAATGACAGAATTGTTGTCATCCAGTCTATGATATTGCATTTTTCTAAATCCATTTATGAAACCATATAAATGTCCGGCAACATCGTTGTTACTATATTTTTTTAAATTTCGATCACACGATAAATAATCATGGGCGAGGTAACATTACGTAGGTGGGTAAAGTTATACAAGCTTTTAAACAATATTATTTACATACGGGTCATAGAGTATAATATTTATACCCGACCATTTAACAATGTTTGAATCCTTTGGTCATTTTTCATTATCTGCGATTTTGCTTGACATATTTTATCCAATTGTACCTTCATGTTACGATCGATTTCTTTCAGTGTCCCTTTCATAGGCTCTATCAAGTCTTGTGTTTTCCTGCAAGGGAATACATGCATAATATATGAAGTTATATAACATAAACAAAAGAAGTACGTTGTTTTACATTTTTTCTATCTTCAATTGCTCGTTTACTTGTTCGTACTGATTTCTCCATTCTAATAATTCTTTCAACATAATTTCTACGTCTTCCTGTAAAAAAAAAACAAAGCAAACAATTTATATTACTAAACCATTAATACAAGATTCAATAAGTGCATAAGATACCTGGAAATAATCCAATAACTTTCCAAGTGGATTTGTCGTACGAGTTAAAGTTTGTATGGTATTTCGTAATTTGTCGACTTCCTTTGCCACTAAATCTCGCTTCGAACTCGTATCCCACGACTAACGACAAGTTCATACTTTATTTGAAAAAATAATTTTAGGAAGGAGTAGAGTAGCAGTGTAAAGTAAATATTTCTTACAATGTTCGATTTCTTTGGTATCACGTCTACATCGTTATTATTGGCCAATTCCTTTTGCGTTTCTAATATTTGAGCAACCAGATGGCCATGTTCTTGCGTTAGTTGATCGTCCGCTTTATAAGTATTGTTGTTTTCCAAGGAATCGCTGCCACCACCCCTAGTTTCCATAACTACCATATCTTCAGCATCATCGTCTTCTTTAAGATCAGAATTTTCCACAATAACGCTAATATTTCCCATAGGCGTTCTAGAAAAAAAATTCCTTCCCAGTCCACGTACTTCGATAAACCAAATTATTATTACTGTCACGTAAATATAAATGCCATATAACTAACAATATTTCTTCGTTGACTAGTAATTCCGCTTTTCCTCGAATCCTGGGTGCTGCAGGTCTGGCACTAAGCGGTCTCGAAGTAGGCGGGCGTAAAGATGTCCTCGGTCTAGAGTTTGATTCCGGAACACTAACAATAAAAGTAACATGTTACAGAGCTATTATGAAATATAGCGTTTTCAATTGTTTAACAGTTGCAATGCTATTTAATATACGTTTACCTAACATCATTATATTCTGTTTCCGACTTTAGCGTTTCTCTTGCAGTCTGATCAGATTTCTCTATATTCTGCGCCGCAATTTCATTATTTAGTATATCACACTTCTCATGTTCCAATTTGTTTGTATCTCCATTTACTCTATTATCTTTTATATTTGATATCAATTTAGACACCGACGTCGCAGTGTCTGACGTATTAACTATTCGATTCGGTGATTCATTATTTTCCACATTCGCTGTGTGCCTCGATCTGCCTTCGGATTCTTTTTGCTTTTTGTTTTCATTTGATTTCGATTCCGATTGTATAGGTATCGCATTTTCGGGTAGAGCTGTCGAGGATGCGGTCTGTTTAGGTATGGCAGACGATTTTCTTCTCCGCGCGGATGATGGAACCATTTCCTGAGGTCGCTGAGAAATATACATTACAATGTATTCCAAGATCCTATAATACATACTATATACAATTTGTATTAATTTACCTCAATCTGTGGAATTTCCACAATTTCCGTATTTCTTTTGGATTCTTTACTTCCATTCCTCCGTGTTTCCACTCCATGTGGCGATGAACTATTGTTCTCATTAGAAGGCCGTTTCTTTCGTTCTGCCGATCTTTCTTTGGCGGTTGTAAACCTGGTTTGAGTCACCTGTTTTGAAGATGCTTTTTTTTTTTCACCCCCTCCCACCCATGATTTACCGCTTGGAGATTTTCCTTTTTCCGAACTTTTTATATATTGTTCAACAACTTCGGCACTGCTTATCTATTGAATTAGAAAAATACCTTAAATTTTGTTCCGCGTTCCCCTCGTATCTTGCAATATATGTATCACGGTAATATTACCTTCTTGTCTAAAGCTTTACCAATCGCTTGCAACAGTTCGTTTGTCTTATCGGGCTCCTGGCCTGAGATTATTTTACTCGCTCTCACAGTTAAATTAATACCAGTGGTCAGTTCTAAAATATTATGATACAACATATACTGCACTAGAAGAAAACATTGTTGATTGTATAATATATAAAAAAAAATTATAACTTACTCACGACGTCGATCAGTTTGGTTAAATAAGCAAGTTTTGCTTCCTTGTTTTTTATATTTTCCGAGTTTAGTTCTTCCTCGGTATAGAGGCCGTTTAGAAAACCAGTTTCATTTATAATCTGCAATAATATTCATCTATTAGTTCTAAAGGCATTAATTTCATATTCGTATCGTAATTACATTAAGAAACGCAAGCAAAAGATACTTTACTGCTGACACAATGTCATGAAGAAATCGAAACGGTGGCTTCCTCAGTAATTTTTCGGTAAGGGGTGGCTTTTTGAAGTACTTTCCAAGTAAGTTTTGGGTCCTCTTAATTATTTCTGGTTTCACGTCATCTACCATTGCTAATTACAAGTAAAATATATATCACAACATACAGAACACGTTTTGTGGGATCATGGCCAACTTTGTGTGGTGCAAGGGGTTGCATAGCAACTAATGTATGAGCACAGGACGCGATATATTCATTTATCTCGCGTTCCACTGGGCCGATTTCAATCAGCGATATCTCAAAAGAATATCCCACTAGAACGCGAGATAAATGAATTTGTTTAAAGAAAATATAAACAATTGCGATTACTGGCACTTCCCGGTAAGATACAGCCATGACCAGAGGACATACATTAAAGCCAGGGGGATCAGCTACCATATACAATAGGTGCGAAGATTATACGATGTGTATTTCATTTGTTATAAACAATTAAACAATAAAAATTGTTATTACGGCCAACTGCATATACGTACAGCAACGGGGTAATTTTTGTCGTGTAGCTCATTCCATTCCCTTTCATTTGAGACCCCATTGATTAAAAAACAACATCCAGGAGTCGAGATAATAATTTTTCAATGTTTTGTCGGTAACGATATGTCGATAACGGTACAAGTAGCGCCATCTCGCGTTTGCGGCCTTTTTCGCACTTTCGCACTCCACCAAAACCGAATTCCTGGATTACATCGTTAATTTAAACAATTGCGTTTTTCTCGGCTTCTAGTGCGTATTTTTTAACCGGACTTGTCTTACATTAAAGCTGGGAACCATAGCTACCTCCTCCTACAGCTTGAACCATATGGCTTTGTTGGTTCAAAAGTTATTAATAATTGAAAAATTGGCAAAAATGCACTCCGGGTCACTGCAATTATCTCGGCTTCTGAAGGCGCTAGATCAGTGATCGACAGCTTAAAATAAAGGTAAAGGATGCTGCTACCCGACAAGATACTTGTTACATCCCCTGGATGCGCAATTTAATTTTCATAAACAATTTAATAATTCGGTTGAGAATTGCATCGGAACTATACTCGAGGTCCTTTGTAAAAGTAAATTCGATGGTTCCTTGATCCGAGAGCTTCAATTTGAGATGTCGTTGAACAAAATCGGCCCAGTAGAAGCCGAGATAATTGAATTTGTTTAAAGAAATTACAAACAAATACGATTACTGCCTCTTCCAGGCCTGCTACAGCAATGACCAAAGGACATAAATTAAAGCTACATATACCAGCTACCATTTACAATAGGTGTGAACTTTACTCCAAATGAAGTTCATTCGTTATAAACAATTAAACAATTAAAATTGTTATTACGGCCAACTGCATATACGTACAGCAACGGGGTAATTTTTGTCGTGTAGCTCATTCCATTCCCTTTCATTTGATACCTCATTGATTAAAAAACAACATCCAGGAGTCGAGATAATAATTTTTCAAAGTTTTGTCGGTAACGATGTGTCGATAACGGTACAAGTGGCGCCATCTAGCGTTTGCGGCCTTTTTCGCACTTTCGCACTCCGCCAAAACCGAAATCCTGGATTACTTCGTTAATTTAAACAATTGCGTTTTTCTCGGCTTCTAGTGCGTATTTTTTAACCGGACTTGTCTTAAATGAAAGCTAGGAACCATAGCTACCTCCTCCGACAGCTTGAACCATATGGCTTTGTTGGTTCAAAAGTTATTAATAATTGAAAAATTGGCAAAAATGCACTCCGGGTCACTGCAATTATCTCGGCTTCTGAAGGCGCTAGATCAGTGATCGACAGCTTAAAATAAACGTAAAGGATGCTGCTACCCGACAAGATACTTGTTACATCCCCTGGATGCGCAATTTAATTTTCATAAACAATTTAATAATTCGGTTGAGAATTGCATCGGAACTATACTCGAGGTCCTTTGTAAAAGTAAATTCGATGGTTCCTTGATCCGAGAGCTTCAATTTGAGATGTCGTTGAACAAAATCGGCCCAGTAGAAGCCGAGATAATTGAATTTGTTTAAAGAAATTACAAACAAATACGATTACTGCCTCTTCCAGGCCTGCTACAGCAATGACCAAAGGACATAAATTAAAGCTACATATACCAGCTACCATTTACAATAGGTGTGAACTTTACTCCAAATGAAGTTCATTCGTTATAAACAATTAAACAATTAAAATTGTTATTACGGCCAACTGCATATACGTACAGCAACGGGGTAATTTTTGTCGTGTAGCTCATTCCATTCCCTTTCATTTGATACCTCATTGATTAAAAAACAACATCCAGGAGTCGAGATAATAATTTTTCAAAGTTTTGTCGGTAACGATGTGTCGATAACGGTACAAGTGGCGCCATCTAGCGTTTGCGGCCTTTTTCGCACTTTCGCACTCCGCCAAAACCGAAATCCTGGATTACATCGTTAATTTAAACAATTGCGTTTTTCTCGGCTTCTAGTGCGTATTTTTTAACCGGACTTGTCTTAAATGAAAGCTAGGAACCATAGCTACCTCCTCCTACAGCTTGAAAAATATGGCATTGTTGGTTCACAACTTATTAATAATTGAAGAATTGGCAAAAATGCACTCCGGGTCACTGCAATTATCTCGGCTTCTGAAGGCGCTCGATCAATGATCGACAGCTTAAAATAAAGGTAAAGGATGCTGCTACCCGACAAGATACTTGTTACATCCCCTGGATGCGCAATTTAATTTTCATAAACAATTTAATAATTCGGTTGAGAATTGCATCGGAACTATACTCGAGGTCCTTTGTAAAAGTAAATTCGATGGTTCCTTGATCCGAGAGCTTCAATTTGAGATGTCGTTGAACAAAATCGGCCCAGTAGAAGCCGAGATAATTGAATTTGTTTAAAGAAATTACAAACAAATACGATTACTGCCTCTTCCAGGCCAGCTACAGCAATGACCAAAGGACATAAATTAAAGCTACATATACCAGCTACCATTTACAATAGGTGTGAACTTTACTCCAAATGAAGTTCATTCGTTATAAACAATTAAACAATTAAAATTGTTATTACGGCCAACTGCATATACGTACAGCAACGGGGTAATTTTTGTCGTGTAGCTCATTCCATTCCCTTTCATTTGATACCTCATTGATTAAAAAACAACATCCAGGAGTCGAGATAATAATTTTTCAAAGTTTTGTCGGTAACGATATGTCGATAACGGTACAAGTGGCGCCATCTAGCGTTTGCGGCCTTTTTCGCACTTTCGCACTCCGCCAAAACCGAAATCCTGGATTACATCGTTAATTTAAACAATTGCGTTTTTCTCGGCTTCTAGTGCGTATTTTTTAACCGGACTTGTCTTAAATTAAAGCTAGGAACCATAGCTACCTCCTCCGACAGCTTGAACCATATGGCTTTGTTGGTTCAAAAGTTATTAATAATTGAAAAATTGGCAAAAATGCACTCCGGGTCACTGCAATTATCTCGGCTTCTGAAGGCGCTCGATCAATGATCGACAGCTTAAAATAAAGGTAAAGGATGCTGCTACCCGACAAGATACTTGTTACATCCCCTGGATGCGCAATTTAATTTTCATAAACAATTTAATAATTCGGTTGAGAATTGCATCGGAACTATACTCGAGGTCCTTTGTAAAAGTAAATTCGATGGTTCCTTGATCCGAGAGCTTCAATTTGAGATGTCGTTGAACAAAATCGGCCCAGTAGAAGCCGAGATAATTGAATTTGTTTAAAGAAATTACAAACAAATACGATTACTGCCTCTTCCAGGCCTGCTACAGCAATGACCAAAGGACATAAATTAAAGCTACATATACCAGCTACCATTTACAATAGGTGTGAACTTTACTCCAAATGAAGTTCATTCGTTATAAACAATTAAACAATTAAAATTGTTATTACGGCCAACTGCATATACGTATAGCAACGGGGTAATTTTTGTCGTGTAGCTCATTCCATTCCCTTTCATTTGATATCTCATTGATTAAAAAACAACATCCAGGAGTCGAGATAATAATTTTTCAAAGTTTTGTCGGTAACGATGTGTCGATAACGGTACAAGTGGCGCCATCTAGCGTTTGCGGCCTTTTTCGCACTTTCGCACTCCGCCAAAACCGAAATCCTGGATTACATCGTTAATTTAAACAATTGCGTTTTTCTCGGCTTCTAGTGCGTATTTTTTAACCGGACTTGTCTTAAATGAAAGCTAGGAACCATAGCTACCTCCTCCGACAGCTTGAACCATATGGCATTGTTGGTTCACAACTTATTAATAATTGAAGAATTGGCAAAAATGCACTCCGGGTCACTGCAATTATCTCGGCTTCTGAAGGCGCTCGATCAATGATCGACAGCTTAAAATAAAGGTAAAGGATGCTGCTACCCGACAAGATACTTGTTACATCCCCTGGATGCGCAATTTAATTTTCATAAACAATTTAATAATTCGGTTGAGAATTGCATCGGAACTATACTCGAGGTCCTTTGTAAAAGTAAATTCGATGGTTCCTTGATCCGAGAGCTTCAATTTGAGATGTCGTTGAACAAAATCGGCCCAGTAGAAGCCGAGATAATTGAATTTGTTTAAAGAAATTACAAACAAATACGATTACTGCCTCTTCCAGGCCTGCTACAGCAATGACCAAAGGACATAAATTAAAGCTACATATACCAGCTACCATTTACAATAGGTGTGAACTTTACTCCAAATGAAGTTCATTCGTTATAAACAATTAAACAATTAAAATTGTTATTACGGCCAACTGCATATACGTACAGCAACGGGGTAATTTTTGTCGTGTAGCTCATTCCATTCCCTTTCATTTGATACCTCATTGATTAAAAAACAACATCCAGGAGTCGAGATAATAATTTTTCAAAGTTTTGTCGGTAACGATGTGTCGATAACGGTACAAGTGGCGCCATCTAGCGTTTGCGGCCTTTTTCGCACTTTCGCACTCCGCCAAAACCGAAATCCTGGATTACATCGTTAATTTAAACAATTGCGTTTTTCTCGGCTTCTAGTGCGTATTTTTTAACCGGACTTGTCTTAAATTAAAGCTAGGAACCATAGCTACCTCCTCCTACAGCTTGAAAAATATGGCATTGTTGGTTCACAACTTATTAATAATTGAAGAATTGGCAAAAATGCACTCCGGGTCACTGCAATTATCTCGGCTTCTGAAGGCGCTCGATCAATGATCGACAGCTTAAAATAAAGGTAAAGGATGCTGCTACCCGACAAGATACTTGTTACATCCCCTGGATGCGCAATTTAATTTTCATAAACAATTTAATAATTCGGTTGAGAATTGCATCGGAACTATACTCGAGGTCCTTTGTAAAAGTAAATTCGATGGTTCCTTGATCCGAGAGCTTCAATTTGAGATGTCGTTGAACAAAATCGGCCCAGTAGAAGCCGAGATAATTGAATTTGTTTAAAGAAATTACAAACAAATACGATTACTGCCTCTTCCAGGCCTGCTACAGCAATGACCAAAGGACATAAATTAAAGCTACATATACCAGCTACCATTTACAATAGGTGTGAACTTTACTCCAAATGAAGTTCATTCGTTATAAACAATTAAACAATTAAAATTGTTATTACGGCCAACTGCATATACGTACAGCAACGGGGTAATTTTTGTCGTGTAGCTCATTCCATTCCCTTTCATTTGATACCTCATTGATTAAAAAACAACATCCAGGAGTCGAGATAATAATTTTTCAAAGTTTTGTCGGTAACGATGTGTCGATAACGGTACAAGTGGCGCCATCTAGCGTTTGCGGCCTTTTTCGCACTTTCGCACTCCGCCAAAACCGAAATCCTGGATTACATCGTTAATTTAAACAATTGCGTTTTTCTCGGCTTCTAGTGCGTATTTTTTAACCGGACTTGTCTTAAATGAAAGCTAGGAACCATAGCTACCTCCTCCGACAGCTTGAACCATATGGCTTTGTTGGTTCAAAAGTTATTAATAATTGAAAAATTGGCAAAAATGCACTCCGGGTCACTGCAATTATCTCGGCTTCTGAAGGCGCTAGATCAGTGATCGACAGCTTAAAATAAACGTAAAGGATGCTGCTACCCGACAAGATACTTGTTACATCCCCTGGATGCGCAATTTAATTTTCATAAACAATTTAATAATTCGGTTGAGAATTGCATCGGAACTATACTCGAGGTCCTTTGTAAAAGTAAATTCGATGGTTCCTTGATCCGAGAGCTTCAATTTGAGATGTCGTTGAACAAAATCGGCCCAGTAGAAGCCGAGATAATTGAATTTGTTTAAAGAAATTACAAACAAATACGATTACTGCCTCTTCCAGGCCTGCTACAGCAATGACCAAAGGACATAAATTAAAGCTACATACACCAGCTACCATTTACAATAGGTGTGAACTTTACTCCAAATGAAGTTCATTCGTTATAAACAATTAAACAATTAAAATTGTTATTACAGCCAACTGCGTATACGTACAGTAGCGCGATTAATTGTTTATAACAAATGAAATACACATCGTATAATCTTCGCACCTATTGTATATGGAACCTGATACTGCTTGCTTTAATTTATATTGTTTGGTCATTGCTGTAGCAGGCCTGGAAGAGGCAGTAATCGTATTTGTTTGTAATTTCTTTAAACAAATTCAATTATCTCGGCTTCTACTGGGCCGATTTTGTTCAACGACATCTCAAATTGAAGCTCTCGGATCAAGGAACCATCGAATTTACTTTTACAAAGGACCTCGAGTATAGTTCCGATGCAATTCTCAACCGAATTATTAAATTGTTTATGAAAATTAAATTGCGCATCCAGGGGATGTAAGAAGTATCTTGTCGGGTGGCAGCATCCTTTACGTTTATTTTAAGCTGTCGATCACTGATCTAGCGCCTTCAGAAGCCGAGATAATTGCAGTGACCCGGAGTGCATTTTTGCCAATTTTTCAATTATTAATAACTTTTGAACCAACAAAGCCATATGGTTCAAGCTGTAGGAGGAGGTAGCTATGGTTCCCAGCTTTAATGTAAGCCAAGTCCGGTTAAAAAATACGCACTAGAAGCCGAGAAAAACGCAATTGTTTAAATTAACGATGTAATCCAGGATTTCGGTTTTGGCGGAGTGCGAAAGTGCGAAAAAGGCCGCAAACGCGAGATGGCGCTACTTGTACCGTTATCGACATTTCGTTACCGACAAAACTTTAAAAAATTATTATCTCGACTCCTGGGGGTTGTTTTTTAATCAATGGGTTATCCAATTAAAGGGGATACAATGAGCTACGCGACAAAAATTACTCCGTTGCTGTACGTATATGCAGTTGGCCGTAATAACAATTTGAATTGTTTAATTGTTTATAACGAATGAACTTCATTTGGAGTTATGTTCACACCTACTGTAAATGGTAGCTGGTGTAAGTAGCTTTAATTTATGTCCTTTGGTCATTGATGTAGCACGCCTGGAAGAGGCAGTAATCGTATTTGTTTATAATTTCTTTAAACAAATACAATTATCTCGGCTTCTACTGGGCCGATTTTGCTCAACGACATCTCAAATTGAAGCTCTCGGATCAAGGAACCATCGAATTTACTTTTACAAAGGACCTCGAGTATAGTTCCGATGCAATTCTCAAGCCAATTATTAAATTGTTTATGAAAATTAAATTGCGCATCCAGGGGATGTAACAAGTATCTTGTCGGATAGCAGCATCCTTTACCTTCATTTTAAGCTGTCGATCATTGATCTAGCACCTTCAGAAGCCGAGATAATTGCAGTGACCCGGAGTGCATTTTTGCCAATTTTTCAATTATTAATAACTTGTGAACCAACAATGCCATATTGTTCAAGCTGTAGGAGGAGGTAGCTATGGTTACTAGCTTTAATTTAAGACAAGTCCGGTTAAAAAATACGCACTAGAAGCCGAGTAAAACGCAATTGTTTAAATTAACGATGTAATCCAGGATTTCGGATTTGGCGGAGTGCGAAAGTGCGAAAAAGGCCGCAAACGCGAGATGGCGCAATTTGTGCCGTTATCGACATTTCGTTACCGACAAAACGTTAAAAAATTATTATCTCGACTCCTGGGGGTTGTTTTTTAATCAATGGGTTATCCAATTAAAGGGGATACAATGAGCTACGCGACAAAAATTACTCCGTTGCTGTACGTATATGCAGTTGGCCGTAATAACAATTTGAATTGTTTAATTGTTTATAACGAATGAACTTCATTTGGAGTTATGTTCACACCTATTGTAAATGGTAGCTGGTGTCAGTAGCTTTAATTTATGTCCTTTGGTCATTGATGTAGCACGCCTGGAAGAGGCAGTAATCGTATTTGTTTATAATTTCTTTAAACAAATACAATTATCTCGGCTTCTACTGGGCCGATTTTGCTCAACTACATCTCAAATTGAAGCTCTCGGATCAAGGAACCAGCGAATTTACTTTTACAAAGGACCTCGAGTATAGTTCCGATGCAATTCTCAAGCCAATTATTAAATTGTTTATGAAAATTAAATTGCGCATCCAGGGGATGTAACAAGTATCTTGTCGGGTAGCAGCATCCTTTACCTTTATTTTAAGCTGTCGATCATTGATCAAGCGCCTTCAGAAGCCGAGATAATTGCAGTGACCCGCAGTGCATTTTTGCCAATTTTTCAATTATTAATAACTTTTGAACCAACAAAGCCATATGGTTCAAGCTGTAGGAGGAGGTAGCTATGGTTCCTAGCTTTAATTTAAGACATGTCCGGTTAAAAAATACGCACTAGAAGCCGAGAAAAACGCAATTGTTTAAATTAACGATGTAATCCAGGATTTCGGTTTTGGCGGAGTGCGAAAGTGCGAAAAAGGCCGCAAACGCGAGATGGCGCTACTTGTACCGTTATCGACATTTCGTTACCGACAAAACTTTAAAAAATTATTATCTCGACTCCTGGGGGTTGTTTTTTAATCAATGGGTTATCCAATTAAAGGGGATACAATGAGCTACGCGACAAAAATTACTCCGGTGCTGTACGTATATGCAGTTGGCCGTAATAACAATTTGAATTGTTTAATTGTTTATAACGAATGAACTTCATTTGGAGTTATGTTCACACCTACTGTAAATGGTAGCTGGTGTAAGTAGCTTTAATTTATGTCCTTTGGTCATTGATGTAGCACGCCTGGAAGAGGCAGTAATCGTATTTGTTTTTAATTTCTTTAAACAAATACAATTATCTCGGCTTCTACTGGGCCGATTTTGCTCAACGACATCTCAAATTGAAGCTCTCGGATCAAGGAACCATTGAATTTACTTTTACAAAGGACCTCGAGTATAGTTCCGATGCAATTCTCAAGCCAATTATTAAATTGTTTATGAAAATTAAATTGCGCATCCAGGGGATGTAACAAGTATCTTGTCAGTGTAGCAGCATCCTTTACCTTCATTTTAAGCTGTCGATCATTGATCTAGCACCTTCAGAAGCCGAGATAATTGCAGTGACCCGGAGTGCATTTTTGCCAATTTTTCAATTATTAATAACTTGTGAACCAACAATGCCATATTGTTTAAGCTGTAGGAGGAGGTAGCTATGGTTACTAGCTTTAATTTAAGACAAGTCCTGTTAAAAAATACGCACTAGAAGCCGAGAAAAACGCAATTGTTTAAATTAACGATGTAATCCAGGATTTCGGTTTTGGCGGAGTGCGAAAGTGCGAAAAAGGCCGCAAACGCGAGATGGCGCAATTTGTGCCGTTATCGACATTTCGTTACCGACAAAACTTTAAAAAATTATTATCTCGACTCCTGGGGGTTGTTTTTTAATCAATGGGTTATCCAATTAAAGGGGATACAATGAGCTACGCGACACAAATTACTCCGTTGCTGTACGTATATGCAGTTGGCCGTAATAACAATTTGAATTGTTTAATTGTTTATAACGAATGAACTTCATTTGGAGTTATGTTCACACCTACTGTAAATGGTAGCTGGTGTAAGTAGCTTTAATTTATGTCCTTTGGTCATTGATGTAGCACGCCTGGAAGAGGCAGTAATCGTATTTGTTTATAATTTCTTTAAACAAATACAATTATCTCGGCTTCTACTGGGCCGATTTTGCTCAACTACATCTCAAATTGAAGCTCTCGGATCAAGGAACCAGCGAATTTACTTTTACAAAGGACCTCGAGTATAGTTCCGATGCAATTCTCAAGCCAATTATTAAATTGTTTATGAAAATTAAATTGCGCATCCAGGGGATGTAACAAGTATCTTGTCGGGTAGCAGCATCCTTTACCTTTATTTTAAGCTGTCGATCATTGATCAAGCGCCTTCAGAAGCCGAGATAATTGCAGTGACCCGGAGTGCATTTTTGCCAATTCTTCAATTATTAATAAGTTGTGAACCAACAATGCCATATTTTTCAAGCTGTAGGAGGAGGTAGCTATGGTTCCTAGCTTTAATTTAAGACAAGTCCGATTAAAAAATACGCACTAGAAGCCGAGAAAAACGCAATTGTTTAAATTAACGATGTAATCCAGGATTTCGGTTTTGGCGGAGTGCGAAAGTGCGAAAAAGGCCGCAAACGCGAGATGGCGCAATTTTTGCCGTTATCGACATTTCGTTACCGACAAAACTTTAAAAAA
The DNA here is from genome assembly GCA_948146005.1 of Nomada fucata. Taxonomy (NCBI): domain Eukaryota; kingdom Metazoa; phylum Arthropoda; class Insecta; order Hymenoptera; family Apidae; genus Nomada; species Nomada fucata. The sequence goes on along the minus strand of OX411280.1, from coordinate 281,236 downwards.
TTATTATCTCGACTCCTGGGGGTTGTTTTTTAATCAATGGGTTATCCAATTAAAGGGGATACAATGAGCTACGCGACAAAAATTACTCCTTTGCTGTACGTATATGCAGTTGGCCGTAATAACAATTTGAATTGTTTAATTGTTTATAACGAATGAACTTCATTTGGAGTTATGTTCACACCTATTGTAAATGGTAGCTGGTGTAAGTAGCTTTAATTTATGTCCTTTGGTCATTGATGTAGCACGCCTGGAAGAGGCAGTAATCGTATTTGTTTTTAATTTCTTTAAACAAATACAATTATCTCGGCTTCTACTGGGCCGATTTTGCTCAACGACATCTCAAATTGAAGCTCTCGGATCAAGGAACCATCGAATTTACTTTTACAAAGGACCTCGAGTATAGTTCCGATGCAATTTTCAAGCCAATTATTAAATTGTTTATGAAAATTAAATTGCGCATCCAGGGGATGTAACAAGTATCTTGTCGGGTAGCAGCATCCTTTACCTTTATTTTAAGCTGTCGATCATTGATCAAGCGCCTTCAGAAGCCGAGATAATTGCAGTGACCCGGAGTGCATTTTTGCCAATTCTTCAATTATTAATAAGTTGTGAACCAACAATGCCATATTTTTCAAGCTGTAGGAGGAGGTAGCTATGGTTACTAGCTTTAATTTAAGACAAGTCCGGTTAAAAAATACGCACTAGAAGCCGAGTAAAACGCAATTGTTTAAATTAACGATGTAATCCAGGATTTCGGTTTTGGCGGAGTGCGAAAGTGCGAAAAAGGCCGCAAACGCGAGATGGCGCAATTTGTGCCGTTATCGACATTTCGTTACCGACAAAACGTTAAAAAATTATTATCTCGACTCCTGGGGGTTGTTTTTTAATCAATGGGTTATCCCATTAAAGGGGATACAATGAGCTACGCGACAAAAATTACTGGGTTGCTGTACGTATATGCAGTTGGCCGTAATAACAATTTGAATTGTTTAATTGTTTATAACGAATGAACTTCATTTGGAGTTATGTTCACACCTATTGTAAATGGTAGCTGGTGTAAGTAGCTTTAATTTATGTCCTTTGGTCATTGATGTAGCACGCCTGGAAGAGGCAGTAATCGTATTTGTTTATAATTTCTTTAAACAAATACAATTATCTCGGCTTCTACTGGGCCGATTTTGCTCAACGACATCTCAAATTGAAGCTCTCGGATCAAGGAACCATCGAATTTACTTTTACAAAGGACCTCGAGTATAGTTCCGATGCAATTTTCAAGCCAATTATTAAATTGTTTATGAAAATTAAATTGCGCATCCAGGGGATGTAACAAGTATCTTGTCGGGTAGCAGCATCCTTTACCTTTATTTTAAGCTGTCGATCATTGATCAAGCGCCTTCAGAAGCCGAGATAATTGCAGTGACCCGGAGTGCATTTTTGCCAATTCTTCAATTATTAATAAGTTGTGAACCAACAATGCCATATTTTTCAAGCTGTAGGAGGAGGTAGCTATGGTTCCTAGCTTTAATTTAAGACAAGTCCGATTAAAAAATACGCACTAGAAGCCGAGAAAAACGCAATTGTTTAAATTAACGATGTAATCCAGGATTTCGGTTTTGGCGGAGTGCGAAAGTGCGAAAAAGGCCGCAAACGCGAGATGGCGCAATTTGTGCCGTTATCGACATTTCGTTACCGACAAAACTTTAAAAAATTATTATCTCGACTCCTGGGGGTTGTTTTTTAATCAATGGGTTATCCAATTAAAGGGGATACAATGAGCTACGCGACAAAAATTACTGGGTTGCTGTACGTATATGCAGTTGGCCGTAATAACAATTTGAATTGTTTAATTGTTTATAACGAATGAACTTCATTTGGAGTTATGTTCACACCTATTGTAAATGGTAGCTGGTGTAAGTAGCTTTAATTTATGTCCTTTGGTCATTGAAGTAGCACGCCTGGAAGAGGCAGTAATCGTATTTGTTTATAATTTCTTTAAACAAATACAATTATCTCGGCTTCTACTGGGCCGATTTTGCTCAACTACATCTCAAATTGAAGCTCTCGGATCAAGGAACCATCGAATTTACTTTTACAAAGGACCTCGAGTATAGTTCCGATGCAATTCTCAAGCCAATTATTAAATTGTTTATGAAAATTAAATTGCGCATCCAGGGGATGTAACAAGTATCTTGTCGGGTAGCAGCATCCTTTACCTTCATTTTAAGCTGTCGATCATTGATCTAGCACCTTCAGAAGCCGAGATAATTGCAGTGACCCGGAGTGCATTTTTGCCAATTTTTCAATTATTAATAACTTGTGAACCAACAATGCCATATTGTTCAAGCTGTAGGAGGAGGTAGCTATGGTTACTAGCTTTAATTTAAGATAAGTCCGGTTGAAAAATACGCACTAGAAGCCGAGAAAAACGCAATTGTTTAAATTAACGATGTAATCCAGGATTTCGGTTTTGGCGGAGTGCGAAAGTGCGAAAAAGGCCGCAAACGCGAGATGGCGCAATTTGTGAAGTTATCGACATTTCGTTACCGACAAAACTTTAAAAAATTATTATTTCGACTCCTGGGGGTTGTTTTTTAATCAATGGGTTATCCAATTAAAGAGGATACAATGAGCTACGCGACAAAAATTACTCCGTTGCTGTACGTATATGCAGTTGGCCGCAATAACAATTTGAATTGTTTAATTGTTTATAACGAATGAACTTCATTTGGAGTAATGTTCACACCTATTGTAAATGGTAGGTAGTGTAAGTAGCTTTAATTTATGTCCTTTGGTCATTGATGTAGCACGCCTGGAAGAGGCAGTAATCGTATTTGATTATAAATTCTTTAAACAAATACAATTATCTCGGCTTCTACTGGGCCGATTTTGCTCAACTACATCTCAAATTGAAGCTCTCGGATCAAGGAACCATGGAATTTACTTTTACAAAGGACCTCGAGTATAGTTCCGATGCAATTCTCAAGCCAATTATTAAATTGTTTATGAAAATTAAATTGCCCATCCAGGGGATGTAACAAGTATCTTGTCGGGTAGCAGCATCCTTTACCTTCATTTTAAGCTGTCGATCATTGATCTAGCACCTTCAGAAGCCGAGATAATTGCAGTGACCCGGAGTGCATTTATGCCAATTCTTCAATTATTAATAACTTTTGAACCAACAAAGCCATATGGTTCCAGCTGTAGGAGGAGGTAGCTATGGTTCCTAGCTTTAATTTAAGACAAGTCCGATTAGAAAATACGCACTAGAAGCCGAGAAAAACGCAATTGTTTAAATTAACGATGTAATCCAGGATTTCGGTTTTGGCGGAGTGCGAAAGTGCGAAAAAGGCCGCAAACGCGAGATGGCGCAATTTGTGCCGTAATCGACATTTCGTTACCGACAAAACTTTAAAAAATTATTATCTCGACTCCTGGGGGTTGTTATTTAATCAATGGGTTATCCAATTAAAGGGGATACAATGAGCTACGCGACAAAAATTACTCCGTTGCTGTACGTATATGCAGTTGGCCGTAATAACAATTTGAATTGTTTAATTGTTTATAACGAATGAACTTCATTTGGAGTTATGTTCACACCTATTGTAAATGGTAGGTAGTGTAAGTAGCTTTAATTTATGTCCTTTGGTCATTGATGTAGCACGCCTGGAAGAGGCAGTAATCGTATTTGTTTATAATTTCTTTAAACAAATACAATTATCTCGGCTTCTACTGGGCCGATTTTGCGCAACGACATCTCAAATTGAAGCTCTCGGATCAAGGAACCATCGAATTTACTTTTACAAAGGACCTCGAGTATAGTTCCGATGCAATTCTCTAGCCAATTATTAAATTGTTTATGAAAATTAAATTGCGCATCCAGGGGATGTAACAAGTATCTTGTCGGGTAGCAGCATCCTTTACCTTCATTTTAAGTTGTCGATCATTGATCTAGCACCTTCAGAAGCCGAGATAATTGCAGTGACCCGGAGTGCATTTTTGCCAATTTTTCAATTATTAATAACTTGTGAACCAACAATGCCATATTGTTCAAGCTGTAGGAGGAGGTAGCTATGGTTACTAGCTTTAATTTAAGACAAGTCCTGTTAAAAAATACGCACTAGAAGCCGAGAAAAACGCAATTGTTTAAATTAACGATGTAATCCAGGATTTCGGTTTTGGCGGAGTGCGAAAGTGCGAAAAAGGCCGCAAACGCGAGATGGCGCAATTTGTGCCGTTATCGACATTGCGTTACCGACAAAACTTTAAAAAATTATTATCTCGACTCCTGGGGGTTGTTTTTTAATCAATGGGTTATCCAATTAAAGGGGATACAATGCGCTACGCGACAAAAATTACTCCGTTGCTGTACGTATATGCAGTTGGCCGTAATAACAATTTGAATTGTTTAATTGTTTATAACGAATGAACTTCATTTGGAGTTATGTTCACACCTATTGTAAATGGTAGCTGGTGTAAGTAGCTTTAATTTATGTCCTTTGGTCATTGATGTAGCACGCCTGGAAGAGGCAGTAATCGTATTTGTTTATAATTTCTTTAAACAAATACAATTATCTCGGCTTCTACTGGGCCGATTTTGCTCAACGACATCTCAAATTGAAGCTCTCGGATCAAGGAACCATCGAATTTACTTTTACAAAGGACCTCGAGTATAGTTCCGATGCAATTCTCAAGCCAATTAGTAAATTGTTTATGAAAATTAAATTGCGCATCTAGGGGATGTAACAAGTATCTTGTCGGGTAGCAGCATCCTTTACCTTCATTTTAAGTTGTCGATCATTGATCTAGCACCTTCAGAAGCCGAGATAATTGCAGTGACCCGGAGTGCATTTTTGCCAATTTTTCAATTATTAATAACTTGTGAACCAACAATGCCATATTGTTCAAGCTGTAGGAGGAGGTAGCTATGGTTACTAGCTTTAATTTAAGACAAGTCCTGTTAAAAAATACGCACTAGAAGCCGAGAAAAACGCAATTGTTTAAATTAACGATGTAATCCAGGATTTCGGTTTTGGCGGAGTGCGAAAGTGCGAAAAAGGCCGCAAACGCGAGATGGCGCAATTTGTGCCGTTATCGACATTGCGTTACCGACAAAACATTAAAAAATTATTATCTCGACTCCTGGGGGTTGTTTTTTAATCAATGGGTTATCCAATTAAAGGGGATACAATGCGCTACGCGACAAAAATTACTCCGTTGCTGTACGTATATGCAGTTGGCCGTAATAACAATTTGAATTGTTTAATTGTTTATAACGGATGAACTTCATTTGGAGTTATGTTCACACCTATTGTAAATGGTAGCTGGTGTAAGTAGCTTTAATTTATGTCATTTGGTCATTGATGTAGCACGCCTGGAAGAGGCAGTAATCGTATTTGTTTATAATTTCTTTAAACAAATTCAATTATCTCGGCTTCTACTGGGCCGATTTTGCTCAACTACATCTCAAATTGAAGCTCTCGGATCAAGGAACCAGCGAATTTACTTTTACAAAGGACCTCGAGTATAGTTCCGATGCAATTCTCAAGCCAATTATTAAATTGTTTATGAAAATTAAATTGCGCATCCAGGGGATGTAACAAGTATCTTGTCGGGTAGCAGCATCCTTTACGTTTATTTTAAGCTGTCGATCACTGATTTAGCGCCTTCAGAAGCCGAGATAATTGCAGTGACCCGGAGTGCATTTTTGCCAATTTTTCAATTATTAATAACTTTTGAACCAACAAAGCCATATGGTTCCAGCTGTAGGAGGAGGTAGCTATGGTTCCTAGCTTTAATTTAAGACAAGTCCGGTTAAAAAATACGCACTAGAAGCCGAGAAAAACGCAATTGTTTAAATTAACGATGTAATTCAGGATTTCGGTTTTGACGGAGTGCGAAAGTGCGAAAAAGGCCGCAAACGCGAGATGGCGCAATTTGTGCCGTTATCGACATTTCGTTACCGACAAAACTTTAAAAAATTATTATCTCGACTCCTGGGTGTTGTTTTTTAATCAATGTGGTATCAAATGAAAGGGAATGGAATGAGCTACGCGACAAAAATTACCCCGTTGCTGTACGTATATGCAGTTGGCCGTAATAACAATTTTAATTGTTTAATTGTTTATAACGAATGAACTTCATTTGGAGTAAAGTTCACACCTAATGTAAATGGTAGCTGGTGTATGTAGCTTTAATTTATGTCCTTTGGTCATTTCTGTAGCAGGCCTGGAAGAGGCAGTAATCGTATTTGTTTGTAATTTCTTTAAACAAATTCAATTATCTCGGCTTCTACTGGGCCGATTTTCTTCAACGACATCTCAAATTTAAGCTCTCGGATCAAGGAACCATGGAATTTACTTTTACAAAGGACCTCGAGTATAGTTCCGATGCAATTCTCAAGCCAATTATTAAATTGTTTATGAAAATTAAATTGCGCATCCAGGGGATGTAACAAGTATCTTGTCGGGTAGCAGCATCCTTTTCGTTTATTTTAAGCTGTCGATCACTGATTTAGCGCCTTCAGAAGCCGAGATAATTGCAGTGACCCGGAGTGCATTTTTGCCAATTCTTAAATTATTAATAACTTTTGAACCAACAATGCCATATTGTTCAAGCTGTAGGAGGAGGTAGCTATGGTTCCTAGCTTTAATTTAAGACAAGTCCGGTTAAAAAATACGCACTAGAAGCCGAGAAAAACGCAATTGTTTAAATTAACGATGTAATCCAGGATTTCGGTTTTGGCGGAGTGCGAAAGTGCGAAAAAGGCCGCAAACGCGAGATGGCGCCACTTGTATCGTTATCGACATATCGTTACCGACAAAACATTGAAAAATTATTATCTCGACTCCTGGATGTTGTTTTTTAATCAATGTGGTATCAAATGAAAGGGAATGGAATGAGCTACACGATAAAAATTACCCCGTTGCTGTACGTATATGCAGTTGGCCGTAATAACAATTTGAATTGTTTAATTGTTTATAACGAATGAACTTCAGTTCGAGTAATGTTCTCACCTATTGTAAATGGTAGCTGGTGTAAGTAGCTTCAATTTATGTCCTTTGGTCATTGATGTAGCATGCCTGGAAGAGGCAGTAATCGTATTTGTTTATAATTTCATTAAACAAATTCAATTATCTCGGCTTCTACTGGGCCGATTTTCTTCAACGACATCTCAAATTGAAGCTCTCGGATCAAGGAACCATGGAATTTACTTTTACAAAGGACCTCGAGTATAGTTCCGATGCAATTCTCAAGCGAATTATTAAATTGTTTATGAAAATTAAATTGCGCATCCAGGGGATGTAACAAGTATCTTGTCGGGTAGCAGCATCCTTTACGTTTATTTTAAGCTGTCGATCACTGATCTAGCGCCTTCAGAAGCCGAGATAATTGCAGTGACCCGGAGTGCATTTTTGCCAATTTTTCAATTATTAATAACTTTTGAACCAACAATGCCATATTGTTCAAGCTGTAGGAGGACGTAGCTATGGTTCCTAGCTTTAATTTAAGACAAGTCCGGTTAAAAAATACGCACTAGAAGCCGAGAAAAACGCAATTGTTTAAATTAACGATGTAATCCAGGATTTCGGTTTTGGCGGAGTGCGAAAGTGCGAAAAAGGCCGCAAACGCGAGATGGCGCCACTTGTATCGTTATCGACATATCGTTACCGACAAAACATTGAAAAATTATTATCTCGACTCCTGGATGTTGTTTTTTAATCAATGTGGTATCAAATGAAAGGGAATGGAATGAGCTACACGATAAAAATTACCCCGTCGCTGTATGTATATGCAGTTGGCCGTAATAACAATTTTAATTGTATAATTGCTTATAACGAAAGAACTTCATTTGGAGTAATGTTCGCACCTATTGTAAATTGTAGCTGGTGTAAGTAGCTTTAATTTATGTCCTTTGGTCATTGATGTAGCACGCCTGGAAGAGGCAGTAATCGTATTTGTTTATAATTTCCTTAAACAAATTCAATTATCTCGGCTTCTACTGGGCCGATTTTGTTCAACGACATCTCAAATTGAAGCTCTCGGATCAAGGAACCATCGAATTTACTTTTACAAAGGACCTCCTGTATAGTTCCGATGCAATTCTCAAGCCAATTATTAAATTGTTTATGAAAATTAAATTGCGCATCCAGGGGATGTAACAAGTATCTTGTCGGGTAGCAGCATCCTTTACCTTCATTTTAAGCTGTCGATCATTGATCTAGCACCTTCAGAAGCCGAGATAATTGCAGTGACCCGGAGTGCATTTTTGCCAATTCTTCAATTATTAATAACTTTTGAACCAACAATGCCATATTGTTCAAGCTGTAGGAGGAGGTAGCTATGGATACTAGCTTTAATTTAAGACAAGTCCGATTAAAAAATACGCACTAGAAGCCGAGAAAAACGCAATTGTTTAAATTAACGATGTAATCCAGGATTTCGGTTTTAGCGGAGTGCGAAAGTGCGAAAAAGGCCGCAAACGCGAGATGGCGCAATTTGTGCCGTTATCGACATTTCGTTACCGACAAAACATTAAAAAATTATTATCTCGACTCCTGGGTGTTGTTTTTTAATCAATGTGGTATCAAATGAAAGGGAATGGAATGAGCTACGCGACAAAAATTACCCCGTCGCTGTATGTATATGCAGTTGGCCGTAATAACAATTTGAATTGTTTAATTGTTTATAACGAATGAACCTCAGTTCGAGTAATGTTCTCACCTATTGTAAATGGTAGCTGGTGTAAGTAGCTTTAATTTATGTCCTTTGGTCATTGATGTAGCATGCCTGGAAGAGGCAGTAATCGTATTTGTTTATAATTTCATTAAACAAATTCAATTATCTCGGCTTCTACTGGGCCGATTTTCTTCAACGACATCTCAAATTGAAGCTCTCGGATCAAGGAACCATCGAATTTACTTTTACAAAGGACCTCCTGTATAGTTCCGATGCAATTCTCAAGCGAATTATTAAATTGTTTATGAAAATTAAATTGCGCATCCAGGGGATGTAACAAGTATCTTGTCGGGTAGCAGCATCCTTTACGTTTATTTTAAGCTGTCGATCACTGATCTAGCGCCTTCAGAAGCCGAGATAATTGCAGTGACCCGGAGTGCATTTTTGCCAATTTTTCAATTATTAATAACTTTTGAACCAACAATGCCATATTGTTCAAGCTGTAGGAGGAGGTAGCTATGGTTCCTAGCTTTAATTTAAGACAAGTCCGGTTAAAAAATACGCACTAGAAGCCGAGAAAAACGCAATTGTTTAAATTAACGATGTAATCCAGGATTTCGGTTTTGGCGGAGTGCGAAAGTGCGAAAAAGGCCGCAAACGCGAGATGGCGCAATTTGTGCCGTTATCGACATTTCGTTACCGACAAAACTTTAAAAAATTATTATCTCGACTCCTGGGTGTTGTTTTTTAATCAATGTGGTATCAAATGAAAGGGAATGGAATGAGCTACGCGACAAAAATTACCCCGTCGCTGTATGTATATGCAGTTGGCCGTAATAACAATTTGAATTGTTTAATTGTTTATAACGAATGAACTTCATTTGGAGTAATGTTCACACCTATTGTAAATGGTAGGTAGTGTAAGTAGCTTTAATTTATGTCCTTTGGTCATTGATGTAGCACGCCTGGAAGAGGCAGTAATCGTATTTGTTTATAAATTCTTTAAACAAATACAATTATCTCGGCTTCTACTGGGCCGATTTTGCTCAACTACATCTCAAATTGAAGCTCTCGGATCAAGGAACCATCGAATTTACTTTTACAAAGGACCTCGAGTATAGTTCCGATGCAATTCTCAAGCCAATTATTAAATTGTTTATGAAAATTAAATTGCCCATCCAGGGGATGTAACAAGTATCTTGTCGGGTAGCAGCATCCTTTACCTTCATTTTAAGCTGTCGATCATTGATCTAGCACCTTCAGAAGCCGAGATAATTGCAGTGACCCGGAGTGCATTTATGCCAATTCTTCAATTATTAATAACTTTTGAACCAATAAAGCCATATGGTTCCAGCTGTAGGAGGAGGTAGCTATGGTTCCTAGCTTTAATTTAAGACAAGTCCGATTAGAAAATACGCACTAGAAGCCGAGAAAAACGCAATTGTTTAAATTAACGATGTAATCCAGGATTTCGGTTTTGGCGGAGTGCGAAAGTGCGAAAAAGGCCGCAAACGCGAGATGGCGCAATTTGTGCCGTAATCGACATTTCGTTACCGACAAAACTTTAAAAAATTATTATCTCGACTCCTGGGGGTTGTTATTTAATCAATGGGTTATCCAATTAAAGGGGATACAATGAGCTACGCGACAAAAATTACTCCGTTGCTGTACGTATATGCAGTTGGCCGTAATAACAATTTGAATTGTTTAATTGTTTATAACGAATGAACTTCATTTGGAGTTATGTTCACACCTATTGTAAATGGTAGGTAGTGTAAGTAGCTTTAATTTATGTCCTTTGGTCATTGATGTAGCACGCCTGGAAGAGGCAGTAATCGTATTTGTTTATAATTTCTTTAAACAAATACAATTATCTCGGCTTCTACTGGGCCGATTTTGCGCAACGACATCTCAAATTGAAGCTCTCGGATCAAGGAACCATCGAATTTACTTTTACAAAGGACCTCGAGTATAGTTCCGATGCAATTCTCTAGCCAATTATTAAATTGTTTATGAAAATTAAATTGCGCATCCAGGGGATGTAACAAGTATCTTGTCGGGTAGCAGCATCCTTTACCTTCATTTTAAGTTGTCGATCATTGATCTAGCACCTTCAGAAGCCGAGATAATTGCAGTGACCCGGAGTGCATTTTTGCCAATTTTTCAATTATTAATAACTTGTGAACCAACAATGCCATATTGTTCAAGCTGTAGGAGGAGGTAGCTATGGTTACTAGCTTTAATTTAAGACAAGTCCTGTTAAAAAATACGCACTAGAAGCCGAGAAAAACGCAATTGTTTAAATTAACGATGTAATCCAGGATTTCGGTTTTGGCGGAGTGCGAAAGTGCGAAAAAGGCCGCAAACGCGAGATGGCGCAATTTGTGCCGTAATCGACATTTCGTTACCGACAAAACTTTAAAAAATTATTATCTCGACTCCTGGGGGTTGTTATTTAATCAATGGGTTATCCAATTAAAGGGGATACAATGAGCTACGCGACAAAAATTACTCCGTTGCTGTACGTATATGCAGTTGGCCGTAATAACAATTTGAATTGTTTAATTGTTTATAACGAATGAACTTCATTTGGAGTTATGTTCACACCTATTGTAAATGGTAGGTAGTGTAAGTAGCTTTAATTTATGTCCTTTGGTCATTGATGTAGCACGCCTGGAAGAGGCAGTAATCGTATTTGTTTATAATTTCTTTAAACAAATACAATTATCTCGGCTTCTACTGGGCCGATTTTGCGCAACGACATCTCAAATTGAAGCTCTCGGATCAAGGAACCATCGAATTTACTTTTACAAAGGACCTCGAGTATAGTTCCGATGCAATTCTCTAGCCAATTATTAAATTGTTTATGAAAATTAAATTGCGCATCCAGGGGATGTAACAAGTATCTTGTCGGGTAGCAGCATCCTTTACCTTCATTTTAAGTTGTCGATCATTGATCTAGCACCTTCAGAAGCCGAGATAATTGCAGTGACCCGGAGTGCATTTTTGCCAATTTTTCAATTATTAATAACTTGTGAACCAACAATGCCATATTGTTCAAGCTGTAGGAGGAGGTAGCTATGGTTACTAGCTTTAATTTAAGACAAGTCCTGTTAAAAAATACGCACTAGAAGCCGAGAAAAACGCAATTGTTTAAATTAACGATGTAATCCAGGATTTCGGTTTTGGCGGAGTGCGAAAGTGCGAAAAAGGCCGCAAACGCGAGATGGCGCAATTTGTGCCGTTATCGACATTGCGTTACCGACAAAACTTTAAAAAATTATTATCTCGACTCCTGGGGGTTGTTTTTTAATCAATGGGTTATCCAATTAAAGGGGATACAATGCGCTACGCGACAAAAATTACTCCGTTGCTGTACGTATATGCAGTTGGCCGTAATAACAATTTGAATTGTTTAATTGTTTATAACGAATGAACTTCATTTGGAGTTATGTTCACACCTATTGTAAATGGTAGCTGGTGTAAGTAGCTTTAATTTATGTCCTTTGGTCATTGATGTAGCACGCCTGGAAGAGGCAGTAATCGTATTTGTTTATAATTTCTTTAAACAAATACAATTATCTCGTCTTCTACTGGGCCGATTTTGCTCAACGACATCTCAAATTGAAGCTCTCGGATCAAGGAACCATCGAATTTACTTTTACAAAGGACCTCGAGTATAGTTCCGATGCAATTCTCAAGCCAATTAGTAAATTGTTTATGAAAATTAAATTGCGCATCTAGGGGATGTAACAAGTATCTTGTCGGGTAGCAGCATCCTTTACCTTCATTTTAAGTTGTCGATCATTGATCTAGCACCTTCAGAAGCCGAGATAATTGCAGTGACCCGGAGTGCATTTTTGCCAATTCTTCAATTATTAATAAGTTGTGAACCAACAATGCCATATTTTTCAAGCTGTAGGAGGAGGTAGCTATGGTTCCTAGCTTTAATTTAAGACAAGTCCGATTAAAAAATACGCACTAGAAGCCGAGAAAAACGCAATTGTTTAAATTAACGATGTAATCCAGGATTTCGGTTTTGGCGGAGTGCGAAAGTGCGAAAAAGGCCGCAAACGCGAGATGGCGCAATTTTTGCCGTTATCGACATTTCGTTACCGACAAAACTTTAAAAAATTATTATCTCGTCTCCTGGGGGTTGTTTTTTAATCAATGGGTTATCCAATTAAAGGGGATACAATGAGCTACGCGACAAAAATTACTCCTTTGCTGTACGTATATGCAGTTGGCCGTAATAACAATTTGAATTGTTTAATTGTTTATAACGAATGAACTTCATTTGGAGTTATGTTCACACCTATTGTAAATGGTAGCTGGTGTAAGTAGCTTTAATTTATGTCCTTTGGTCATTGATGTAGCACGCCTGGAAGAGGCAGTAATCGTATTTGTTTATAATTTCTTTAAACAAATTCAATTATCTCGGCTTCTACTGGGCCGATTTTGTTCAACGACATCTCAAATTGAAGCTCTCGGATCAAGGAACCATCGAATTTACTTTTACAAAGGACCTCCTGTATAGTTCCGATGCAATTCTCAAGCCAATTATTAAATTGTTTATGAAAATTAAATTGCGCATCCAGGGGATGTAACAAGTATCTTGTCGGGTAGCAGCATCCTTTACCTTCATTTTAAGCTGTCGATCATTGATCTAGCACCTTCAGAAGCCGAGATAATTGCAGTGACCCGGAGTGCATTTTTGCCAATTCTTCAATTATTAATAACTTTTGAACCAACAATGCCATATTGTTCAAGCTGTAGGAGGAGGTAGCTATGGATACTAGCTTTAATTTAAGACAAGTCCGATTAAAAAATACGCACTAGAAGCCGAGAAAAACGCAATTGTTTAAATTAACGATGTAATCCAGGATTTCGGTTTTGGCGGAGTGCGAAAGTGCGAAAAAGGCCGCAAACGCGAGATGGCGCAATTTGTGCCGTTATCGACATTTCGTTACCGACAAAACTTTAAAAAATTATTATCTCGACTCCTGGGTGTTGTTTTTTAATCAATGTGGTATCAAATGAAAGGGAATGGAATGAGCTACGCGACAAAAATTACCCCGTCGCTGTATGTATATGCAGTTGGCCGTAATAACAATTTGAATTGTTTAATTGTTTATAACGAATGAACTTCAGTTCGAGTAATGTTCTCACCTATTGTAAATGGTAGCTGGTGTAAGTAGCTTCAATTTATGTCCTTTGGTCATTGATGTAGCATGCCTGGAAGAGGCAGTAATCGTATTTGTTTATAATTTCATTAAACAAATTCAATTATCTCGGCTTCTACTGAGCCGATTTTCTTCAACGACATCTCAAATTGAAGCTCTCGGATCAAGGAACCATGGAATTTACTTTTACAAAGGACCTCGAGTATAGTTCCGATGCAATTCTCAAGCGAATTATTAAATTGTTTATGAAAATTAAATTGCGCATCCAGGGGATGTAACAAGTATCTTGTCGGGTAGCAGCATCCTTTACGTTTATTTTAAGCTGTCGATCACTGATCTAGCGCCTTCAGAAGCCGAGATAATTGCAGTGACCCGGAGTGCATTTTTGCCAATTTTTCAATTATTAATAACTTTTGAACCAACAATGCCATATTGTTCAAGCTGTAGGAGGAGGTAGCTATGGTTCCTAGCTTTAATTTAAGACAAGTCCGGTTAAAAAATACGCACTAGAAGCCGAGAAAAACGCAATTGTTTAAATTAACGATGTAATCCAGGATTTCGGTTTTGGCGGAGTGCGAAAGTGCGAAAAAGGCCGCAAACGCGAGATGGCGCCACTTGTATCGTTATCGACATATCGTTACCGACAAAACATTGAAAAATTATTATCTCGACTCCTGGATGTTGTTTTTTAATCAATGTGGTATCAAATGAAAGGGAATGGAATGAGCTACACGATAAAAATTACCCCGTTGCTGTACGTATATGCAGTTGGCCGTAATAACAATTTTAATTGTATAATTGCTTATAACGAAAGAACTTCATTTGGAGTAATGTTCACACCTATTGTAAATTGTAGCTGGTGTAAGTAGCTTTAATTTATGTCCTTTGGTCATTGATGTAGCACGCCTGGAAGAGGCAGTAATCGTATTTGTTTATAATTTCCTTAAACAAATTCAATTATCTCGGCTTCTACTGGGCCGATTTTGTTCAACGACATCTCAAATTGAAGCTCTCGGATCAAGGAACCATCGAATTTACTTTTACAAAGGACCTCCTGTATAGTTCCGATGCAATTCTCAAGCCAATTATTAAATTGTTTATGAAAATTAAATTGCGCATCCAGGGGATGTAACAAGTATCTTGTCGGGTAGCAGCATCCTTTACCTTCATTTTAAGCTGTCGATCATTGATCTAGCGCCTTCAGAAGCCGAGATAATTGCAGTGACCCGGAGTGCATTTTTGCCAATTCTTCAATTATTAATAACTTTTGAACCAACAATGCCATATTGTTCAAGCTGTAGGAGGAGGTAGCTATGGTTCCTAGCTTTAATTTAAGACAAGTCCGGTTAAAAAATACGCACTAGAAGCCGAGAAAAACGCAATTGTTTAAATTAACGATGTAATCCAGGATTTCGGTTTTGGCGGAGTGCGAAAGTGCGAAAAAGGCCGCAAACGCGAGATGGCGCCACTTGTATCGTTATCGACATATCGTTACCGACAAAACATTGAAAAATTATTATCTCGACTCCTGGATGTTGTTTTTTAATCAATGTGGTATCAAATGAAAGGGAATGGAATGAGCTACACGATAAAAATTACCCCGTTGCTGTACGTATATGCAGTTGGCCGTAATAACAATTTTAATTGTATAATTGCTTATAACGAAAGAACTTCATTTGGAGTAATGTTCACACCTATTGTAAATTGTAGCTGGTGTAAGTAGCTTTAATTTATGTCCTTTGGTCATTGATGTAGCACGCCTGGAAGAGGCAGTAATCGTATTTGTTTATAATTTCTTTAAACAAATTCAATTATCTCGGCTTCTACTGGGCCGATTTTGTTCAACGACATCTCAAATTGAAGCTCTCGGATCAAGGAACCATCGAATTTACTTTTACAAAGGACCTCCTGTATAGTTCCGATGCAATTCTCAAGCCAATTATTAAATTGTTTATGAAAATTAAATTGCGCATCCAGGGGATGTAACAAGTATCTTGTCGGGTAGCAGCATCCTTTACCTTCATTTTAAGCTGTCGATCATTGATCTAGCACCTTCAGAAGCCGAGATAATTGCAGTGACCCGGAGTGCATTTTTGCCAATTCTTCAATTATTAATAACTTTTGAACCAACAATGCCATATTGTTCAAGCTGTAGGAGGAGGTAGCTATGGATACTAGCTTTAATTTAAGACAAGTCCGATTAAAAAATACGCACTAGAAGCCGAGAAAAACGCAATTGTTTAAATTAACGATGTAATCCAGGATTTCGGTTTTGGCGGAGTGCGAAAGTGCGAAAAAGGCCGCAAACGCGAGATGGCGCAATTTGTGCCGTTATCGACATTTCGTTACCGACAAAACTTTAAAAAATTATTATCTCGACTCCTGGGTGTTGTTTTTTAATCAATGTGGTATCAAATGAAAGGGAATGGAATGAGCTACGCGACAAAAATTACCCCGTCGCTGTATGTATATGCAGTTGGCCGTAATAACAATTTGAATTGTTTAATTGTTTATAACGAATGAACTTCAGTTCGAGTAATGTTCTCACCTATTGTAAATGGTAGCTGGTGTAAGTAGCTTCAATTTATGTCCTTTGGTCATTGATGTAGCATGCCTGGAAGAGGCAGTAATCGTATTTGTTTATAATTTCATTAAACAAATTCAATTATCTCGGCTTCTACTGGGCCGATTTTCTTCAACGACATCTCAAATTGAAGCTCTCGGATCAAGGAACCATGGAATTTACTTTTACAAAGGACCTCGAGTATAGTTCCGATGCAATTCTCAAGCGAATTATTAAATTGTTTATGAAAATTAAATTGCGCATCCAGGGGATGTAACAAGTATCTTGTCGGGTAGCAGCATCCTTTACGTTTATTTTAAGCTGTCGATCACTGATCTAGCGCCTTCAGAAGCCGAGATAATTGCAGTGACCCGGAGTGCATTTTTGCCAATTTTTCAATTATTAATAACTTTTGAACCAACAATGCCATATTGTTCAAGCTGTAGGAGGAGGTAGCTATGGTTCCTAGCTTTAATTTAAGACAAGTCCGGTTAAAAAATACGCACTAGAAGCCGAGAAAAACGCAATTGTTTAAATTAACGATGTAATCCAGGATTTCGGTTTTGGCGGAGTGCGAAAGTGCGAAAAAGGCCGCAAACGCGAGATGGCGCCACTTGTATCGTTATCGACATATCGTTACCGACAAAACATTGAAAAATTATTATCTCGACTCCTGGATGTTGTTTTTTAATCAATGTGGTATCAAATGAAAGGGAATGGAATGAGCTACACGATAAAAATTACCCCGTTGCTGTACGTATATGCAGTTGGCCGTAATAACAATTTTAATTGTATAATTGCTTATAACGAAAGAACTTCATTTGGAGTAATGTTCACACCTATTGTAAATTGTAGCTGGTGTAAGTAGCTTTAATTTATGTCCTTTGGTCATTGATGTAGCACGCCTGGAAGAGGCAGTAATCGTATTTGTTTATAATTTCCTTAAACAAATTCAATTATCTCGGCTTCTACTGGGCCGATTTTGTTCAACGACATCTCAAATTGAAGCTCTCGGATCAAGGAACCATCGAATTTACTTTTACAAAGGACCTCCTGTATAGTTCCGATGCAATTCTCAAGCCAATTATTAAATTGTTTATGAAAATTAAATTGCGCATCCAGGGGATGTAACAAGTATCTTGTCGGGTAGCAGCATCCTTTACCTTCATTTTAAGCTGTCGATCATTGATCTAGCGCCTTCAGAAGCCGAGATAATTGCAGTGACCCGGAGTGCATTTTTGCCAATTCTTCAATTATTAATAACTTTTGAACCAACAATGCCATATTGTTCAAGCTGTAGGAGGAGGTAGCTATGGTTCCTAGCTTTAATTTAAGACAAGTCCGGTTAAAAAATACGCACTAGAAGCCGAGAAAAACGCAATTGTTTAAATTAACGATGTAATCCAGGATTTCGGTTTTGGCGGAGTGCGAAAGTGCGAAAAAGGCCGCAAACGCGAGATGGCGCCACTTGTATCGTTATCGACATATCGTTACCGACAAAACATTGAAAAATTATTATCTCGACTCCTGGATGTTGTTTTTTAATCAATGTGGTATCAAATGAAAGGGAATGGAATGAGCTACACGATAAAAATTACCCCGTTGCTGTACGTATATGCAGTTGGCCGTAATAACAATTTTAATTGTATAATTGCTTATAACGAAAGAACTTCATTTGGAGTAATGTTCACACCTATTGTAAATTGTAGCTGGTGTAAGTAGCTTTAATTTATGTCCTTTGGTCATTGATGTAGCACGCCTGGAAGAGGCAGTAATCGTATTTGTTTATAATTTCTTTAAACAAATTCAATTATCTCGGCTTCTACTGGGCCGATTTTGTTCAACGACATCTCAAATTGAAGCTCTCGGATCAAGGAACCATCGAATTTACTTTTACAAAGGACCTCCTGTATAGTTCCGATGCAATTCTCAAGCCAATTATTAAATTGTTTATGAAAATTAAATTGCGCATCCAGGGGATGTAACAAGTATCTTGTCGGGTAGCAGCATCCTTTACCTTCATTTTAAGCTGTCGATCATTGATCTAGCACCTTCAGAAGCCGAGATAATTGCAGTGACCCGGAGTGCATTTTTGCCAATTCTTCAATTATTAATAACTTTTGAACCAACAATGCCATATTGTTCAAGCTGTAGGAGGAGGTAGCTATGGATACTAGCTTTAATTTAAGACAAGTCCGATTAAAAAATACGCACTAGAAGCCGAGAAAAACGCAATTGTTTAAATTAACGATGTAATCCAGGATTTCGGTTTTGGCGGAGTGCGAAAGTGCGAAAAAGGCCGCAAACGCGAGATGGCGCAATTTGTGCCGTTATCGACATTTCGTTACCGACAAAACTTTAAAAAATTATTATCTCGACTCCTGGGTGTTGTTTTTTAATCAATGTGGTATCAAATGAAAGGGAATGGAATGAGCTACGCGACAAAAATTACCCCGTCGCTGTATGTATATGCAGTTGGCCGTAATAACAATTTGAATTGTTTAATTGTTTATAACGAATGAACTTCAGTTCGAGTAATGTTCTCACCTATTGTAAATGGTAGCTGGTGTAAGTAGCTTCAATTTATGTCCTTTGGTCATTGATGTAGCATGCCTGGAAGAGGCAGTAATCGTATTTGTTTATAATTTCATTAAACAAATTCAATTATCTCGGCTTCTACTGGGCCGATTTTCTTCAACGACATCTCAAATTGAAGCTCTCGGATCAAGGAACCATGGAATTTACTTTTACAAAGGACCTCGAGTATAGTTCCGATGCAATTCTCAAGCGAATTATTAAATTGTTTATGAAAATTAAATTGCGCATCCAGGGGATGTAACAAGTATCTTGTCGGGTAGCAGCATCCTTTACGTTTATTTTAAGCTGTCGATCACTGATCTAGCGCCTTCAGAAGCCGAGATAATTGCAGTGACCCGGAGTGCATTTTTGCCAATTTTTCAATTATTAATAACTTTTGAACCAACAATGCCATATTGTTCAAGCTGTAGGAGGAGGTAGCTATGGTTCCTAGCTTTAATTTAAGACAAGTCCGGTTAAAAAATACGCACTAGAAGCCGAGAAAAACGCAATTGTTTAAATTAACGATGTAATCCAGGATTTCGGTTTTGGCGGAGTGCGAAAGTGCGAAAAAGGCCGCAAACGCGAGATGGCGCAATTTGTGCCGTTATCGACATTTCGTTACCGACAAAACTTTAAAAAATTATTATCTCGACTCCTGGGTGTTGTTTTTTAATCAATGTGGTATCAAATTAAAGGGAATGGAATGAGCTACGCGACAAAAATTACCCCGTCGCTGTATGTATATGCAGTTGGCCGTAATAACAATTTGAATTGTTTAATTGTTTATAACGAATGAACTTCAGTTCGAGTAATGTTCTCACCTATTGTAAATGGTAGCTGGTGTAAGTAGCTTTAATTTATGTCCTTTGGTCATTGATGTAGCACGCCTGGAAGAGGCAGTAATCGTATTTGTTTATAATTTCTTTAAACAAATTCAATTATCTCGGCTTCTACTGGGCCGATTTTGTTCAACGACATCTCAAATTGAAGCTCTCGGATCAAGGAACCATCGAATTTACTTTTACAAAGGACCTCCTGTATAGTTCCGATGCAATTCTCAAGCCAATTATTAAATTGTTTATGAAAATTAAATTGCGCATCCAGGGGATGTAACAAGTATCTTGTCGGGTAGCAGCATCCTTTACCTTCATTTTAAGCTGTCGATCATTGATCTAGCACCTTCAGAAGCCGAGATAATTGCAGTGAGCCGGAGTGCATTTTTGCCAATTCTTCAATTATTAATAACTTTTGAACCAACAATGCCATATTGTTCAAGCTGTAGGAGGATGTAGCTATGGATACTAGCTTTAATTTAAGACAAGTCCGATTAAAAAATACGCACTAGAAGCCGAGAAAAACGCAATTGTTTAAATTAACGATGTAATCCAGGATTTCGGTTTTGGCGGAGTGCGAAAGTGCGAAAAAGGCCGCAAACGCGAGATGGCGCAATTTGTGCCGTTATCGACATTTCGTTACCGACAAAACTTTAAAAAATTATTATCTCGACTCCTGGGTGTTGTTTTTTAATCAATGTGGTATCAAATGAAAGGGAATGGAATGAGCTACGCGACAAAAATTACCCCGTCGCTGTATGTATATGCAGTTGGCCGTAATAACAATTTGAATTGTTTAATTGTTTATAACGAATGAACTTCAGTTCGAGTAATGTTCTCACCTATTGTAAATGGTAGCTGGTGTAAGTAGCTTTAATTTATGTCCTTTGGTCATTGATGTAGCATGCCTGGAAGAGGCAGTAATCGTATTTGTTTATAATTTCTTTAAACAAATTCAATTATCTCGGCTTCTACTGGGCCGATTTTGTTCAACGACATCTCAAATTGAAGCTCTCGGATCAAGGAACCATCGAATTTACTTTTACAAAGGACCTCCTGTATAGTTCCGATGCAATTCTCAAGCCAATTATTAAATTGTTTATGAAAATTAAATTGCGCATCCAGGGGATGTAACAAGTATCTTGTCGGGTAGCAGCATCCTTTACGTTTATTTTAAGCTGTCGATCACTGATCTAGCGCCTTCAGAAGCCGAGATAATTGCAGTGACCCGGAGTGCATTTTTGCCAATTTTTCAATTATTAATAACTTTTGAACCAACAATGCCATATTGTTCAAGCTGTAGGAGGAGGTAGCTATGGTTCCTAGCTTTAATTTAAGACAAGTCCGGTTAAAAAATACGCACTAGAAGCCGAGAAAAACGCAATTGTTTAAATTAACGATGTAATCCAGGATTTCGGTTTTGGCGGAGTGCTAAAGTGCGAAAAAGGCCGCAAACGCGAGATGGCGCCACTTGTATCGTTATCGACATATCGTTACCGACAAAACATTGAAAAATTATTATCTCGACTCCTGGATGTTGTTTTTTAATCAATGTGGTATCAAATGAAAGGGAATGGAATGAGCTACACGATAAAAATTACCCCGTTGCTGTACGTATATGCAGTTGGCCGTAATAACAATTTTAATTGTATAATTGCTTATAACGAAAGAACTTCATTTGGAGTAATGTTCACACCTATTGTAAATTGTAGCTGGTGTAAGTAGCTTTAATTTATGTCCTTTGGTCATTGATGTAGCACGCCTGGAAGAGGCAGTAATCGTATTTGTTTATAATTTCTTTAAACAAATTCAATTATCTCGGCTTCTACTGGGCCGATTTTGTTCAACGACATCTCAAATTGAAGCTCTCGGATCAAGGAACCATCGAATTTACTTTTACAAAGGACCTCCTGTATAGTTCCGATGCAATTCTCAAGCCAATTATTAAATTGTTTATGAAAATTAAATTGCGCATCCAGGGGATGTAACAAGTATCTTGTCGGGTAGCAGCATCCTTTACCTTCATTTTAAGCTGTCGATCATTGATCTAGCACCTTCAGAAGCCGAGATAATTGCAGTGACCCGGAGTGCATTTTTGCCAATTCTTCAATTATTAATAACTTTTGAACCAACAATGCCATATTGTTCAAGCTGTAGGAGGAGGTAGCTATGGATACTAGCTTTAATTTAAGACAAGTCCGATTAAAAAATACGCACTAGAAGCCGAGAAAAACGCAATTGTTTAAATTAACGATGTAATCCAGGATTTCGGTTTTGGCGGAGTGCGAAAGTGCGAAAAAGGCCGCAAACGCGAGATGGCGCAATTTGTGCCGTTATCGACATTTCGTTACCGACAAAACTTTAAAAAATTATTATCTCGACTCCTGGGTGTTGTTTTTTAATCAATGTGGTATCAAATGAAAGGGAATGGAATGAGCTACGCGAAAAAAATTACCCCGTCGCTGTATGTATATGCAGTTGGCCGTAATAACAATTTGAATTGTTTAATTGTTTATAACGAATGAACTTCAGTTCGAGTAATGTTCTCACCTATTGTAAATGGTAGCTGGTGTAAGTAGCTTTAATTTATGTCCTTTGGTCATTGATGTAGCATGCCTGGAAGAGGCAGTAATCGTATTTGTTTATAATTTCATTAAACAAATTCAATTATCTCGGCTTCTACTGGGCCGATTTTCTTCAACGACATCTGAAATTGAAGCTCTCGGATCAAGGAACCATCGAATTTACTTTTACAAAGGACCTCCTGTATAGTTCCGATGCAATTCTCAAGCCAATTATTAAATTGTTTATGAAAATTAAATTGCGCATCCAGGGGATGTAACAAGTATCTTGTCGGGTAGCAGCATCCTTTACCTTCATTTTAAGCTGTCGATCATTGATCTAGCACCTTCAGAAGCCGAGATAATTGCAGTGACCCGGAGTGCATTTTTGCCAATTCTTCAATTATTAATAACTTTTGAACCAACAATGTCATATTGTTCAAGCTGTAGGAGGAGGTAGCTATGGATACTAGCTTTAATTTAAGACAAGTCCGATTAAAAAATACGCACTAGAAGCCGAGAAAAACGCAATTGTTTAAATTAACGATGTAATCCAGGATTTCGGTTTTGGCGGAGTGCGAAAGTGCGAAAAAGGCCGCAAACGCGAGATGGCGCAATTTGTGCCGTTATCGACATTTCGTTACCGACAAAACTTTAAAAAATTATTATCTCGACTCCTGGGTGTTGTTTTTTAATCAATGTGGTATCAAATGAAAGGGAATGGAATGAGCTACGCGACAAAAATTACCCCGTCGCTGTATGTATATGCAGTTGGCCGTAATAACAATTTGAATTGTTTAATTGTTTATAACGAATGAACTTCAGTTCGAGTAATGTTCTCACCTATTGTAAATGGTAGCTGGTGTAAGTAGCTTTAATTTATGTCCTTTGGTCATTGATGTAGCATGCCTGGAAGAGGCAGTAATCGTATTTGTTTATAATTTCATTAAACAAATTCAATTATCTCGGCTTCTACTGGGCCGATTTTCTTCAACGACATCTCAAATTGAAGCTCTCGGATCAAGGAACCATGGAATTTACTTTTACAAAGGACCTCGAGTATAGTTCCGATGCAATTCTCAAGCGAATTATTAAATTGTTTATGAAAATTAAATTGCGCATCCAGGGGATGTAACAAGTATCTTGTCGGGTAGCAGCATCCTTTACGTTTATTTTAAGCTGTCGATCACTGATCTAGCGCCTTCAGAAGCCGAGATAATTGCAGTGACCCGGAGTGCATTTTTGCCAATTTTTCAATTATTAATAACTTTTGAACCAACAATGCCATATTGTTCAAGCTGTAGGAGGAGGTAGCTATGGTTCCTAGCTTTAATTTAAGACAAGTCCGGTTAAAAAATACGCACTAGAAGCCGAGAAAAACGCAATTGTTTAAATTAACGATGTAATCCAGGATTTCGGTTTTGGCGGAGTGCGAAAGTGCGAAAAAGGCCGCAAACGCGAGATGGCGCAATTTGTGCCGTTATCGACATTTCGTTACCGACAAAACTTTAAAAAATTATTATCTCGACTCCTGGGTGTTGTTTTTTAATCAATGTGGTATCAAATTAAAGGGAATGGAATGAGCTACGCGACAAAAATTACCCCGTCGCTGTATGTATATGCAGTTGGCCGTAATAACAATTTGAATTGTTTAATTGTTTATAACGAATGAACTTCAGTTCGAGTAATGTTCTCACCTATTGTAAATGGTAGCTGGTGTAAGTAGCTTTAATTTATGTCCTTTGGTCATTGATGTAGCACGCCTGGAAGAGGCAGTAATCGTATTTGTTTATAATTTCTTTAAACAAATTCAATTATCTCGGCTTCTACTGGGCCGATTTTGTTCAACGACATCTCAAATTGAAGCTCTCGGATCAAGGAACCATCGAATTTACTTTTACAAAGGACCTCCTGTATAGTTCCGATGCAATTCTCAAGCCAATTATTAAATTGTTTATGAAAATTAAATTGCGCATCCAGGGGATGTAACAAGTATCTTGTCGGGTAGCAGCATCCTTTACCTTCATTTTAAGCTGTCGATCATTGATCTAGCACCTTCAGAAGCCGAGATAATTGCAGTGAGCCGGAGTGCATTTTTGCCAATTCTTCAATTATTAATAACTTTTGAACCAACAATGCCATATTGTTCAAGCTGTAGGAGGATGTAGCTATGGATACTAGCTTTAATTTAAGACAAGTCCGATTAAAAAATACGCACTAGAAGCCGAGAAAAACGCAATTGTTTAAATTAACGATGTAATCCAGGATTTCGGTTTTGGCGGAGTGCGAAAGTGCGAAAAAGGCCGCAAACGCGAGATGGCGCAATTTGTGCCGTTATCGACATTTCGTTACCGACAAAACTTTAAAAAATTATTATCTCGACTCCTGGGTGTTGTTTTTTAATCAATGTGGTATCAAATGAAAGGGAATGGAATGAGCTACGCGACAAAAATTACCCCGTCGCTGTATGTATATGCAGTTGGCCGTAATAACAATTTGAATTGTTTAATTGTTTATAACGAATGAACTTCAGTTCGAGTAATGTTCTCACCTATTGTAAATGGTAGCTGGTGTAAGTAGCTTTAATTTATGTCCTTTGGTCATTGATGTAGCATGCCTGGAAGAGGCAGTAATCGTATTTGTTTATAATTTCTTTAAACAAATTCAATTATCTCGGCTTCTACTGGGCCGATTTTGTTCAACGACATCTCAAATTGAAGCTCTCGGATCAAGGAACCATCGAATTTACTTTTACAAAGGACCTCCTGTATAGTTCCGATGCAATTCTCAAGCCAATTATTAAATTGTTTATGAAAATTAAATTGCGCATCCAGGGGATGTAACAAGTATCTTGTCGGGTAGCAGCATCCTTTACGTTTATTTTAAGCTGTCGATCACTGATCTAGCGCCTTCAGAAGCCGAGATAATTGCAGTGACCCGGAGTGCATTTTTGCCAATTTTTCAATTATTAATAACTTTTGAACCAACAATGCCATATTGTTCAAGCTGTAGGAGGAGGTAGCTATGGATACTAGCTTTAATTTAAGACAAGTCCGATTAAAAAATACGCACTAGAAGCCGAGAAAAACGCAATTGTTTAAATTAACGATGTAATCCAGGATTTCGGTTTTGGCGGAGTGCGAAAGTGCGAAAAAGGCCGCAAACGCGAGATGGCGCAATTTGTGCCGTTATCGACATTTCGTTACCGACAAAACTTTAAAAAATTATTATCTCGACTCCTGGGTGTTGTTTTTTAATCAATGTGGTATCAAATGAAAGGGAATGGAATGAGCTACGCGACAAAAATTACCCCGTCGCTGTATGTATATGCAGTTGGCCGTAATAACAATTTGAATTGTTTAATTGTTTATAACGAATGAACTTCAGTTCGAGTAATGTTCTCACCTATTGTAAATGGTAGCTGGTGTAAGTAGCTTTAATTTATGTCCTTTGGTCATTGATGTAGCATGCCTGGAAGAGGCAGTAATCGTATTTGTTTATAATTTCTTTAAACAAATTCAATTATCTCGGCTTCTACTGGGCCGATTTTGTTCAGCGACATCTCAAATTGAAGCTCTCGGATCAAGGAACCATCGAATTTACTTTTACAAAGGACCTCCTGTATAGTTCCGATGCAATTCTCAAGCCAATTATTAAATTGTTTATGAAAATTAAATTGCGCATCCAGGGGATGTAACAAGTATCTTGTCGGGTAGCAGCATCCTTTACGTTTATTTTAAGCTGTCGATCACTGATCTAGCGCCTTCAGAAGCCGAGATAATTGCAGTGACCCGGAGTGCATTTTTGCCAATTTTTCAATTATTAATAACTTTTGAACCAACAATGCCATATTGTTCAAGCTGTAGGAGGAGGTAGCTATGGTTCCTAGCTTTAATTTAAGACAAGTCCGGTTAAAAAATACGCACTAGAAGCCGAGAAAAACGCAATTGTTTAAATTAACGATGTAATCCAGGATTTCGGTTTTGGCGGAGTGCTAAAGTGCGAAAAAGGCCGCAAACGCGAGATGGCGCCACTTGTATCGTTATCGACATATCGTTACCGACAAAACATTGAAAAATTATTATCTCGACTCCTGGATGTTGTTTTTTAATCAATGTGGTATCAAATGAAAGGGAATGGAATGAGCTACACGATAAAAATTACCCCGTTGCTGTACGTATATGCAGTTGGCCGTAATAACAATTTTAATTGTATAATTGCTTATAACGAAAGAACTTCATTTGGAGTAATGTTCACACCTATTGTAAATTGTAGCTGGTGTAAGTAGCTTTAATTTATGTCCTTTGGTCATTGATGTAGCACGCCTGGAAGAGGCAGTAATCGTATTTGTTTATAATTTCTTTAAACAAATTCAATTATCTCGGCTTCTACTGGGCCGATTTTGTTCAACGACATCTCAAATTGAAGCTCTCGGATCAAGGAACCATCGAATTTACTTTTACAAAGGACCTCCTGTATAGTTCCGATGCAATTCTCAAGCCAATTATTAAATTGTTTATGAAAATTAAATTGCGCATCCAGGGGATGTAACAAGTATCTTGTCGGGTAGCAGCATCCTTTACCTTCATTTTAAGCTGTCGATCATTGATCTAGCACCTTCAGAAGCCGAGATAATTGCAGTGACCCGGAGTGCATTTTTGCCAATTCTTCAATTATTAATAACTTTTGAACCAACAATGCCATATTGTTCAAGCTGTAGGAGGAGGTAGCTATGGATACTAGCTTTAATTTAAGACAAGTCCGATTAAAAAATACGCACTAGAAGCCGAGAAAAACGCAATTGTTTAAATTAACGATGTAATCCAGGATTTCGGTTTTGGCGGAGTGCGAAAGTGCGAAAAAGGCCGCAAACGCGAGATGGCGCAATTTGTGCCGTTATCGACATTTCGTTACCGACAAAACTTTAAAAAATTATTATCTCGACTCCTGGGTGTTGTTTTTTAATCAATGTGGTATCAAATGAAAGGGAATGGAATGAGCTACGCGAAAAAAATTACCCCGTCGCTGTATGTATATGCAGTTGGCCGTAATAACAATTTGAATTGTTTAATTGTTTATAACGAATGAACTTCAGTTCGAGTAATGTTCTCACCTATTGTAAATGGTAGCTGGTGTAAGTAGCTTTAATTTATGTCCTTTGGTCATTGATGTAGCATGCCTGGAAGAGGCAGTAATCGTATTTGTTTATAATTTCATTAAACAAATTCAATTATCTCGGCTTCTACTGGGCCGATTTTCTTCAACGACATCTCAAATTGAAGCTCTCGGATCAAGGAACCATCGAATTTACTTTTACAAAGGACCTCCTGTATAGTTCCGATGCAATTCTCAAGCCAATTATTAAATTGTTTATGAAAATTAAATTGCGCATCCAGGGGATGTAACAAGTATCTTGTCGGGTAGCAGCATCCTTTACCTTCATTTTAAGCTGTCGATCATTGATCTAGCACCTTCAGAAGCCGAGATAATTGCAGTGACCCGGAGTGCATTTTTGCCAATTCTTCAATTATTAATAACTTTTGAACCAACAATGTCATATTGTTCAAGCTGTAGGAGGAGGTAGCTATGGATACTAGCTTTAATTTAAGACAAGTCCGATTAAAAAATACGCACTAGAAGCCGAGAAAAACGCAATTGTTTAAATTAACGATGTAATCCAGGATTTCGGTTTTGGCGGAGTGCGAAAGTGCGAAAAAGGCCGCAAACGCGAGATGGCGCAATTTGTGCCGTTATCGACATTTCGTTACCGACAAAACTTTAAAAAATTATTATCTCGACTCCTGGGTGTTGTTTTTTAATCAATGTGGTATCAAATGAAAGGGAATGGAATGAGCTACGCGACAAAAATTACCCCGTCGCTGTATGTATATGCAGTTGGCCGTAATAACAATTTGAATTGTTTAATTGTTTATAACGAATGAACTTCAGTTCGAGTAATGTTCTCACCTATTGTAAATGGTAGCTGGTGTAAGTAGCTTTAATTTATGTCCTTTGGTCATTGATGTAGCATGCCTGGAAGAGGCAGTAATCGTATTTGTTTATAATTTCATTAAACAAATTCAATTATCTCGGCTTCTACTGGGCCGATTTTCTTCAACGACATCTCAAATTGAAGCTCTCGGATCAAGGAACCATCGAATTTACTTTTACAAAGGACCTCCTGTATAGTTCCGATGCAATTCTCAAGCGAATTATTAAATTGTTTATGAAAATTAAATTGCGCATCCAGGGGATGTAACAAGTATCTTGTCGGGTAGCAGCATCCTTTACGTTTATTTTAAGCTGTCGATCACTGATCTAGCGCCTTCAGAAGCCGAGATAATTGCAGTGACCCGGAGTGCATTTTTGCCAATTTTTCAATTATTAATAACTTTTGAACCAACAATGCCATATTGTTCAAGCTGTAGGAGGAGGTAGCTATAGTTCCTAGCTTTAATTTAAGACAAGTCCGGTTAAAAAATACGCACTAGAAGCCGAGAAAAACGCAATTGTTTAAATTAACGATGTAATCCAGGATTTCGGTTTTGGCGGAGTGCTAAAGTGCGAAAAAGGCCGCAAACGCGAGATGGCGCCACTTGTATCGTTATCGACATATCGTTACCGACAAAACATTGAAAAATTATTATCTCGACTCCTGGATGTTGTTTTTTAATCAATGTGGTATCAAATGAAAGGGAATGGAATGAGCTACACGATAAAAATTACCCCGTTGCTGTACGTATATGCAGTTGGCCGTAATAACAATTTTAATTGTATAATTGCTTATAACGAAAGAACTTCATTTGGAGTAATGTTCACACCTATTGTAAATTGTAGCTGGTGTAAGTAGCTTTAATTTATGTCCTTTGGTCATTGATGTAGCACGCCTGGAAGAGGCAGTAATCGTATTTGTTTATAATTTCTTTAAACAAATTCAATTATCTCGGCTTCTACTGGGCCGATTTTGTTCAACGACATCTCAAATTGAAGCTCTCGGATCAAGGAACCATCGAATTTACTTTTACAAAGGACCTCCTGTATAGTTCCGATGCAATTCTCAAGCCAATTATTAAATTGTTTATGAAAATTAAATTGCGCATCCAGGGGATGTAACAAGTATCTTGTCGGGTAGCAGCATCCTTTACCTTCATTTTAAGCTGTCGATCATTGATCTAGCACCTTCAGAAGCCGAGATAATTGCAGTGACCCGGAGTGCATTTTTGCCAATTCTTCAATTATTAATAACTTTTGAACCAACAATGCCATATTGTTCAAGCTGTAGGAGGAGGTAGCTATGGATACTAGCTTTAATTTAAGACAAGTCCGATTAAAAAATACGCACTAGAAGCCGAGAAAAACGCAATTGTTTAAATTAACGATGTAATCCAGGATTTCGGTTTTGGCGGAGTGCGAAAGTGCGAAAAAGGCCGCAAACGCGAGATGGCGCAATTTGTGCCGTTATCGACATTTCGATACCGACAAAACTTTAAAAAATTATTATCTCGACTCCTGGGTGTTGTTTTTTAATCAATGTGGTATCAAATGAAAGGGAATGGAATGAGCTACGCGACAAAAATTACCCCGTCGCTGTATGTATATGCAGTTGGCCGTAATAACAATTTGAATTGTTTAATTGTTTATAACGAATGAACTTCAGTTCGAGTAATGTTCTCACCTATTGTAAATGGTAGCTGGTGTAAGTAGCTTTAATTTATGTCCTTTGGTCATTGATGTAGCATGCCTGGAAGAGGCAGTAATCGTATTTGTTTATAATTTCATTAAACAAATTCAATTATCTCGGCTTCTACTGGGCCGATTTTCTTCAACGACATCTCAAATTGAAGCTCTCGGATCAAGGAACCATCGAATTTACTTTTACAAAGGACCTCCTGTATAGTTCCGATGCTATTCTCAAGCCAATTATTAAATTGTTTATGAAAATTAAATTGCGCATCCAGGGGATGTAACAAGTATCTTGTCGGGTAGCAGCATCCTTTACCTTCATTTTAAGCTGTCGATCATTGATCTAGCACCTTCAGAAGCCGAGATAATTGCAGTGACCCGGAGTGCATTTTTGCCAATTCTTCAATTATTAATAACTTTTGAACCAACAATGCCATATTGTTCAAGCTGTAGGAGGAGGTAGCTATGGATACTAGCTTTAATTTAAGACAAGTCCGATTAAAAAATACGCACTAGAAGCCGAGAAAAACGCAATTGTTTAAATTAACGATGTAATCCAGGATTTCGGTTTTGCGGAGTGCGAAAGTGCGAAAAAGGCCGCAAACGCGAGATGGCGCAATTTGTGCCGTTATCGACATTTCGTTACCGACAAAACTTTAAAAAATTATTATCTCGACTCCTGGGTGTTGTTTTTTAATCAATGTGGTATCAAATGAAAGGGAATGGAATGAGCTACGCGACAAAAATTACCCCGTCGCTGTATGTATATGCAGTTGGCCGTAATAACAATTTGAATTGTTTAATTGTTTATAACGAATGAACTTCAGTTCGAGTAATGTTCTCACCTATTGTAAATGGTAGCTGGTGTAAGTAGCTTTAATTTATGTCCTTTGGTCATTGATGTAGCATGCCTGGAAGAGGCAGTAATCGTATTTGTTTATAATTTCATTTAACAAATTCAATTATCTCGGCTTCTACTGGGCCGATTTTCTTCAACGACATCTCAAATTGAAGCTCTCGGATCAAGGAACCATCGAATTTACTTTTACAAAGGACCTCCTGTATAGTTCCGATGCAATTCTCAAGCGAATTATTAAATTGTTTATGAAAATTAAATTGCGCATCCAGGGGATGTAACAAGTATCTTGTCGGGTAGCAGCATCCTTTACGTTTATTTTAAGCTGTCGATCACTGATCTAGCGCCTTCAGAAGCCGAGATAATTGCAGTGACCCGGAGTGCATTTTTGCCAATTTTTCAATTATTAATAACTTTTGAACCAACAATGCCATATTGTTCAAGCTGTAGGAGGAGGTAGCTATGGTTCCTAGCTTTAATTTAAGACAAGTCCGGTTAAAAAATACGCACTAGAAGCCGAGAAAAACGCAATTGTTTAAATTAACGATGTAATCCAGGATTTCGGTTTTGGCGGAGTGCTAAAGTGCGAAAAAGGCCGCAAACGCGAGATGGCGCCACTTGTATCGTTATCGACATATCGTTACCGACAAAACATTGAAAAATTATTATCTCGACTCCTGGATGTTGTTTTTTAATCAATGTGGTATCAAATGAAAGGGAATGGAATGAGCTACACGACAAAAATTACCCCGTCGCTGTATGTATATGCAGTTGGCCGTAATAACAATTTGAATTGTTTAATTGTTTATAACGAATGAACTTCATTTGGAGTAAAGTTCACACCTATTGTAAATGGTAGCTGGTATATGTAGCTTTAATTTATGTCCTTTGGTCATTGCTGTAGCAGGCCTGGAAGAGGCAGTAATCGTATTTGTTTATAATTTCATTAAACAAATTCAATTATCTCGGCTTCTACTGGGCCGATTTTCTTCAACGACATCTCAAATTGAAGCTCTCGGATCAAGGAACCATCGAATTTACTTTTACAAAGGACCTCCTGTATAGTTCCGATGCAATTCTCAAGCCAATTATTAAATTGTTTATGAAAATTAAATTGCGCATCCATTGGATGTAACAAGTATCTTGTCGGGTAGCAGCATCCTTTACCTTCATTTTAAGCTGTCGATCATTGATCTAGCACCTTCAGAAGCCGAGATAATTGCAGTGACCCGGAGTGCATTTTTGCCAATTCTTCAATTATTAATAACTTTTGAACCAACAATGTCATATTGTTCAAGCTGTAGGAGGAGGTAGCTATGGATACTAGCTTTAATTTAAGACAAGTCCGATTAAAAAATACGCACTAGAAGCCGAGAAAAACGCAATTGTTTAAATTAACGATGTAATCCAGGATTTCGGTTTTGGCGGAGTGCGAAAGTGCGAAAAAGGCCGCAAACGCGAGATGGCGCAATTTGTGCCGTTATCGACATTTCGTTACCGACAAAACTTTAAAAAATTATTATCTCGACTCCTGGGTGTTGTTTTTTAATCAATGTGGTATCAAATGAAAGGGAATGGAATGAGCTACGCGACAAAAATTACCCCGTCGCTGTATGTATATGCAGTTGGCCGTAATAACAATTTGAATTGTTTAATTGTTTATAACGAATGAACTTCAGTTCGAGTAATGTTCTCACCTATTGTAAATGGTAGCTGGTGTAAGTAGCTTTAATTTATGTCCTTTGGTCATTGATGTAGCACGCCTGGAAGAGGCAGTAATCGTATTTGTTTATAATTTCTTTAAACAAATTCAATTATCTCGGCTTCTACTGGGCCGATTTTGTTCAACGACATCTCAAATTGAAGCTCTCGGATCAAGGAACCATCGAATTTACTTTTACAAAGGACCTCCTGTATAGTTCCGATGCAATTCTCAAGCCAATTATTAAATTGTTTATGAAAATTAAATTGCGCATCCAGGGGATGTAACAAGTATCTTGTCGGGTAGCAGCATCCTTTACCTTCATTTTAAGCTGTCGATCATTGATCTAGCACCTTCAGAAGCCGAGATAATTGCAGTGACCCGGAGTGCATTTTTGCCAATTCTTCAATTATTAATAACTTTTGAACCAACAATGCCATATTGTTCAAGCTGTAGGAGGAGGTAGCTATGGATACTAGCTTTAATTTAAGACAAGTCCGATTAAAAAATACGCACTAGAAGCCGAGAAAAACGCAATTGTTTAAATTAACGATGTAATCCAGGATTTCGGTTTTGGCGGAGTGCGAAAGTGCGAAAAAGGCCGCAAACGCGAGATGGCGCAATTTGTGCCGTTATCGACATTTCGTTACCGACAAAACTTTAAAAAATTATTATCTCGACTCCTGGGTGTTGTTTTTTAATCAATGTGGTATCAAATGAAAGGGAATGGAATGAGCTACGCGACAAAAATTACCCCGTCGCTGTATGTATATGCAGTTGGCCGTAATAACAATTTGAATTGTTTAATTGTTTATAACGAATGAACTTCAGTTCGAGTAATGTTCTCACCTATTGTAAATGGTAGCTGGTGTAAGTAGCTTTAATTTATGTCCTTTGGTCATTGATGTAGCATGCCTGGAAGAGGCAGTAATCGTATTTGTTTATAATTTCTTTAAACAAATTCAATTATCTCGGCTTCTACTGGGCCGATTTTGTTCAACGACATCTCAAATTGAAGCTCTCGGATCAAGGAACCATCGAATTTACTTTTACAAAGGACCTCCTGTATAGTTCCGATGCAATTCTCAAGCCAATTATTAAATTGTTTATGAAAATTAAATTGCGCATCCAGGGGATGTAACAAGTATCTTGTCGGGTAGCAGCATCCTTTACGTTTATTTTAAGCTGTCGATCACTGATCTAGCGCCTTCAGAAGCCGAGATAATTGCAGTGACCCGGAGTGCATTTTTGCCAATTTTTCAATTATTAATAACTTTTGAACCAACAATGCCATATTGTTCAAGCTGTAGGAGGAGGTAGCTATGGTTCCTAGCTTTAATTTAAGACAAGTCCGGTTAAAAAATACGCACTAGAAGCCGAGAAAAACGCAATTGTTTAAATTAACGATGTAATCCAGGATTTCGGTTTTGGCGGAGTGCTAAAGTGCGAAAAAGGCCGCAAACGCGAGATGGCGCCACTTGTATCGTTATCGACATATCGTTACCGACAAAACATTGAAAAATTATTATCTCGACTCCTGGATGTTGTTTTTTAATCAATGTGGTATCAAATGAAAGGGAATGGAATGAGCTACACGATAAAAATTACCCCGTTGCTGTACGTATATGCAGTTGGCCGTAATAACAATTTTAATTGTATAATTGCTTATAACGAAAGAACTTCATTTGGAGTAATGTTCACACCTATTGTAAATTGTAGCTGGTGTAAGTAGCTTTAATTTATGTCCTTTGGTCATTGATGTAGCACGCCTGGAAGAGGCAGTAATCGTATTTGTTTATAATTTCTTTAAACAAATTCAATTATCTCGGCTTCTACTGGGCCGATTTTGTTCAACGACATCTCAAATTGAAGCTCTCGGATCAAGGAACCATCGAATTTACTTTTACAAAGGACCTCCTGTATAGTTCCGATGCAATTCTCAAGCCAATTATTAAATTGTTTATGAAAATTAAATTGCGCATCCAGGGGATGTAACAAGTATCTTGTCGGGTAGCAGCATCCTTTACCTTCATTTTAAGCTGTCGATCATTGATCTAGCACCTTCAGAAGCCGAGATAATTGCAGTGACCCGGAGTGCATTTTTGCCAATTCTTCAATTATTAATAACTTTTGAACCAACAATGCCATATTGTTCAAGCTGTAGGAGGAGGTAGCTATGGATACTAGCTTTAATTTAAGACAAGTCCGATTAAAAAATACGCACTAGAAGCCGAGAAAAACGCAATTGTTTAAATTAACGATGTAATCCAGGATTTCGGTTTTGGCGGAGTGCGAAAGTGCGAAAAAGGCCGCAAACGCGAGATGGCGCAATTTGTGCCGTTATCGACATTTCGTTACCGACAAAACTTTAAAAAATTATTATCTCGACTCCTGGGTGTTGTTTTTTAATCAATGTGGTATCAAATGAAAGGGAATGGAATGAGCTACGCGAAAAAAATTACCCCGTCGCTGTATGTATATGCAGTTGGCCGTAATAACAATTTGAATTGTTTAATTGTTTATAACGAATGAACTTCAGTTCGAGTAATGTTCTCACCTATTGTAAATGGTAGCTGGTGTAAGTAGCTTTAATTTATGTCCTTTGGTCATTGATGTAGCATGCCTGGAAGAGGCAGTAATCGTATTTGTTTATAATTTCATTAAACAAATTCAATTATCTCGGCTTCTACTGGGCCGATTTTCTTCAACGACATCTCAAATTGAAGCTCTCGGATCAAGGAACCATCGAATTTACTTTTACAAAGGACCTCCTGTATAGTTCCGATGCAATTCTCAAGCCAATTATTAAATTGTTTATGAAAATTAAATTGCGCATCCAGGGGATGTAACAAGTATCTTGTCGGGTAGCAGCATCCTTTACCTTCATTTTAAGCTGTCGATCATTGATCTAGCACCTTCAGAAGCCGAGATAATTGCAGTGACCCGGAGTGCATTTTTGCCAATTCTTCAATTATTAATAACTTTTGAACCAACAATGTCATATTGTTCAAGCTGTAGGAGGAGGTAGCTATGGATACTAGCTTTAATTTAAGACAAGTCCGATTAAAAAATACGCACTAGAAGCCGAGAAAAACGCAATTGTTTAAATTAACGATGTAATCCAGGATTTCGGTTTTGGCGGAGTGCGAAAGTGCGAAAAAGGCCGCAAACGCGAGATGGCGCAATTTGTGCCGTTATCGACATTTCGTTACCGACAAAACTTTAAAAAATTATTATCTCGACTCCTGGGTGTTGTTTTTTAATCAATGTGGTATCAAATGAAAGGGAATGGAATGAGCTACGCGACAAAAATTACCCCGTCGCTGTATGTATATGCAGTTGGCCGTAATAACAATTTGAATTGTTTAATTGTTTATAACGAATGAACTTCAGTTCGAGTAATGTTCTCACCTATTGTAAATGGTAGCTGGTGTAAGTAGCTTTAATTTATGTCCTTTGGTCATTGATGTAGCATGCCTGGAAGAGGCAGTAATCGTATTTGTTTATAATTTCATTAAACAAATTCAATTATCTCGGCTTCTACTGGGCCGATTTTCTTCAACGACATCTCAAATTGAAGCTCTCGGATCAAGGAACCATCGAATTTACTTTTACAAAGGACCTCCTGTATAGTTCCGATGCAATTCTCAAGCGAATTATTAAATTGTTTATGAAAATTAAATTGCGCATCCAGGGGATGTAACAAGTATCTTGTCGGGTAGCAGCATCCTTTACGTTTATTTTAAGCTGTCGATCACTGATCTAGCGCCTTCAGAAGCCGAGATAATTGCAGTGACCCGGAGTGCATTTTTGCCAATTTTTCAATTATTAATAACTTTTGAACCAACAATGCCATATTGTTCAAGCTGTAGGAGGAGGTAGCTATAGTTCCTAGCTTTAATTTAAGACAAGTCCGGTTAAAAAATACGCACTAGAAGCCGAGAAAAACGCAATTGTTTAAATTAACGATGTAATCCAGGATTTCGGTTTTGGCGGAGTGCTAAAGTGCGAAAAAGGCCGCAAACGCGAGATGGCGCCACTTGTATCGTTATCGACATATCGTTACCGACAAAACATTGAAAAATTATTATCTCGACTCCTGGATGTTGTTTTTTAATCAATGTGGTATCAAATGAAAGGGAATGGAATGAGCTACACGATAAAAATTACCCCGTTGCTGTACGTATATGCAGTTGGCCGTAATAACAATTTTAATTGTATAATTGCTTATAACGAAAGAACTTCATTTGGAGTAATGTTCACACCTATTGTAAATTGTAGCTGGTGTAAGTAGCTTTAATTTATGTCCTTTGGTCATTGATGTAGCACGCCTGGAAGAGGCAGTAATCGTATTTGTTTATAATTTCTTTAAACAAATTCAATTATCTCGGCTTCTACTGGGCCGATTTTGTTCAACGACATCTCAAATTGAAGCTCTCGGATCAAGGAACCATCGAATTTACTTTTACAAAGGACCTCCTGTATAGTTCCGATGCAATTCTCAAGCCAATTATTAAATTGTTTATGAAAATTAAATTGCGCATCCAGGGGATGTAACAAGTATCTTGTCGGGTAGCAGCATCCTTTACCTTCATTTTAAGCTGTCGATCATTGATCTAGCACCTTCAGAAGCCGAGATAATTGCAGTGACCCGGAGTGCATTTTTGCCAATTCTTCAATTATTAATAACTTTTGAACCAACAATGCCATATTGTTCAAGCTGTAGGAGGAGGTAGCTATGGATACTAGCTTTAATTTAAGACAAGTCCGATTAAAAAATACGCACTAGAAGCCGAGAAAAACGCAATTGTTTAAATTAACGATGTAATCCAGGATTTCGGTTTTGGCGGAGTGCGAAAGTGCGAAAAAGGCCGCAAACGCGAGATGGCGCAATTTGTGCCGTTATCGACATTTCGTTACCGACAAAACTTTAAAAAATTATTATCTCGACTCCTGGGTGTTGTTTTTTAATCAATGTGGTATCAAATGAAAGGGAATGGAATGAGCTACGCGACAAAAATTACCCCGTCGCTGTATGTATATGCAGTTGGCCGTAATAACAATTTGAATTGTTTAATTGTTTATAACGAATGAACTTCAGTTCGAGTAATGTTCTCACCTATTGTAAATGGTAGCTGGTGTAAGTAGCTTTAATTTATGTCCTTTGGTCATTGATGTAGCATGCCTGGAAGAGGCAGTAATCGTATTTGTTTATAATTTCATTAAACAAATTCAATTATCTCGGCTTCTACTGGGCCGATTTTCTTCAACGACATCTCAAATTGAAGCTCTCGGATCAAGGAACCATCGAATTTACTTTTACAAAGGACCTCCTGTATAGTTCCGATGCTATTCTCAAGCCAATTATTAAATTGTTTATGAAAATTAAATTGCGCATCCAGGGGATGTAACAAGTATCTTGTCGGGTAGCAGCATCCTTTACCTTCATTTTAAGCTGTCGATCATTGATCTAGCACCTTCAGAAGCCGAGATAATTGCAGTGACCCGGAGTGCATTTTTGCCAATTCTTCAATTATTAATAACTTTTGAACCAACAATGCCATATTGTTCAAGCTGTAGGAGGAGGTAGCTATGGATACTAGCTTTAATTTAAGACAAGTCCGATTAAAAAATACGCACTAGAAGCCGAGAAAAACGCAATTGTTTAAATTAACGATGTAATCCAGGATTTCGGTTTTGCGGAGTGCGAAAGTGCGAAAAAGGCCGCAAACGCGAGATGGCGCAATTTGTGCCGTTATCGACATTTCGTTACCGACAAAACTTTAAAAAATTATTATCTCGACTCCTGGGTGTTGTTTTTTAATCAATGTGGTATCAAATGAAAGGGAATGGAATGAGCTACGCGACAAAAATTACCCCGTCGCTGTATGTATATGCAGTTGGCCGTAATAACAATTTGAATTGTTTAATTGTTTATAACGAATGAACTTCAGTTCGAGTAATGTTCTCACCTATTGTAAATGGTAGCTGGTGTAAGTAGCTTTAATTTATGTCCTTTGGTCATTGATGTAGCATGCCTGGAAGAGGCAGTAATCGTATTTGTTTATAATTTCATTAAACAAATTCAATTATCTCGGCTTCTACTGGGCCGATTTTCTTCAACGACATCTCAAATTGAAGCTCTCGGATCAAGGAACCATCGAATTTACTTTTACAAAGGACCTCCTGTATAGTTCCGATGCAATTCTCAAGCGAATTATTAAATTGTTTATGAAAATTAAATTGCGCATCCAGGGGATGTAACAAGTATCTTGTCGGGTAGCAGCATCCTTTACGTTTATTTTAAGCTGTCGATCACTGATCTAGCGCCTTCAGAAGCCGATATAATTGCAGTGACCCGGAGTGCATTTTTGCCAATTTTTCAATTATTAATAACTTTTGAACCAACAATGCCATATTGTTCAAGCTGTAGGAGGAGGTAGCTATGGTTCCTAGCTTTAATTTAAGACAAGTCCGGTTAAAAAATACGCACTAGAAGCCGAGAAAAACGCAATTGTTTAAATTAACGATGTAATCCAGGATTTCGGTTTTGGCGGAGTGCTAAAGTGCGAAAAAGGCCGCAAACGCGAGATGGCGCCACTTGTATCGTTATCGACATATCGTT
The DNA here is from genome assembly GCA_948146005.1 of Nomada fucata. NCBI lineage: Eukaryota > Metazoa > Arthropoda > Insecta > Hymenoptera > Apidae > Nomada > Nomada fucata. Next base: position 241,974 of record OX411280.1, on the reverse strand, counting down.
ACCGACAAAACATTGAAAAATTATTATCTCGACTCCTGGATGTTGTTTTTTAATCAATGTGGTATCAAATGAAAGGGAATGGAATGAGCTACACGACAAAAATTACCCCGTCGCTGTATGTATATGCAGTTGGCCGTAATAACAATTTGAATTGTTTAATTGTTTATAACGAATGAACTTCATTTGGAGTAAAGTTCACACCTATTGTAAATGGTAGCTGGTATATGTAGCTTTAATTTATGTCCTTTGGTCATTGCTGTAGCAGGCCTGGAAGAGGCAGTAATCGTATTTGTTTATAATTTCATTAAACAAATTCAATTATCTCGGCTTCTACTGGGCCGATTTTCTTCAACGACATCTCAAATTGAAGCTCTCGGATCAAGGAACCATCGAATTTACTTTTACAAAGGACCTCCTGTATAGTTCCGATGCAATTCTCAAGCCAATTATTAAATTGTTTATGAAAATTAAATTGCGCATCCATTGGATGTAACAAGTATCTTGTCGGGTAGCAGCATCCTTTACCTTCATTTTAAGCTGTCGATCATTGATCTAGCACCTTCAGAAGCCGAGATAATTGCAGTGACCCGGAGTGCATTTTTGCCAATTCTTCAATTATTAATAACTTTTGAACCAACAATGTCATATTGTTCAAGCTGTAGGAGGAGGTAGCTATGGATACTAGCTTTAATTTAAGACAAGTCCGATTAAAAAATACGCACTAGAAGCCGAGAAAAACGCAATTGTTTAAATTAACGATGTAATCCAGGATTTCGGTTTTGGCGGAGTGCGAAAGTGCGAAAAAGGCCGCAAACGCGAGATGGCGCAATTTGTGCCGTTATCGACATTTCGTTACCGACAAAACTTTAAAAAATTATTATCTCGACTCCTGGGTGTTGTTTTTTAATCAATGTGGTATCAAATGAAAGGGAATGGAATGAGCTACGCGACAAAAATTACCCCGTCGCTGTATGTATATGCAGTTGGCCGTAATAACAATTTGAATTGTTTAATTGTTTATAACGAATGAACTTCAGTTCGAGTAATGTTCTCACCTATTGTAAATGGTAGCTGGTGTAAGTAGCTTTAATTTATGTCCTTTGGTCATTGATGTAGCACGCCTGGAAGAGGCAGTAATCGTATTTGTTTATAATTTCTTTAAACAAATTCAATTATCTCGGCTTCTACTGGGCCGATTTTGTTCAACGACATCTCAAATTGAAGCTCTCGGATCAAGGAACCATCGAATTTACTTTTACAAAGGACCTCCTGTATAGTTCCGATGCAATTCTCAAGCCAATTATTAAATTGTTTATGAAAATTAAATTGCGCATCCAGGGGATGTAACAAGTATCTTGTCGGGTAGCAGCATCCTTTACCTTCATTTTAAGCTGTCGATCATTGATCTAGCACCTTCAGAAGCCGAGATAATTGCAGTGACCCGGAGTGCATTTTTGCCAATTCTTCAATTATTAATAACTTTTGAACCAACAATGCCATATTGTTCAAGCTGTAGGAGGAGGTAGCTATGGATACTAGCTTTAATTTAAGACAAGTCCGATTAAAAAATACGCACTAGAAGCCGAGAAAAACGCAATTGTTTAAATTAACGATGTAATCCAGGATTTCGGTTTTGGCGGAGTGCGAAAGTGCGAAAAAGGCCGCAAACGCGAGATGGCGCAATTTGTGCCGTTATCGACATTTCGTTACCGACAAAACTTTAAAAAATTATTATCTCGACTCCTGGGTGTTGTTTTTTAATCAATGTGGTATCAAATGAAAGGGAATGGAATGAGCTACGCGAAAAAAATTACCCCGTCGCTGTATGTATATGCAGTTGGCCGTAATAACAATTTGAATTGTTTAATTGTTTATAACGAATGAACTTCAGTTCGAGTAATGTTCTCACCTATTGTAAATGGTAGCTGGTGTAAGTAGCTTTAATTTATGTCCTTTGGTCATTGATGTAGCATGCCTGGAAGAGGCAGTAATCGTATTTGTTTATAATTTCATTAAACAAATTCAATTATCTCGGCTTCTACTGGGCCGATTTTCTTCAACGACATCTCAAATTGAAGCTCTCGGATCAAGGAACCATCGAATTTACTTTTACAAAGGACCTCCTGTATAGTTCCGATGCAATTCTCAAGCCAATTATTAAATTGTTTATGAAAATTAAATTGCGCATCCAGGGGATGTAACAAGTATCTTGTCGGGTAGCAGCATCCTTTACCTTCATTTTAAGCTGTCGATCATTGATCTAGCACCTTCAGAAGCCGAGATAATTGCAGTGACCCGGAGTGCATTTTTGCCAATTCTTCAATTATTAATAACTTTTGAACCAACAATGCCATATTGTTCAAGCTGTAGGAGGAGGTAGCTATGGATACTAGCTTTAATTTAAGACAAGTCCGATTAAAAAATACGCACTAGAAGCCGAGAAAAACGCAATTGTTTAAATTAACGATGTAATCCAGGATTTCGGTTTTGGCGGAGTGCGAAAGTGCGAAAAAGGCCGCAAACGCGAGATGGCGCAATTTGTGCCGTTATCGACATTTCATTACCGACAAAACTTTAAAAAATTATTATCTCGACTCCTGGGTGTTGTTTTTTAATCAATGTGGTATCAAATGAAAGGGAATGGAATGAGCTACGCGACAAAAATTACCCCGTCGCTGTATGTATATGCAGTTGGCCGTAATAACAATTTGAATTGTTTAATTGTTTATAACGAATGAACTTCAGTTCGAGTAATGTTCTCACCTATTGTAAATGGTAGCTGGTGTAAGTAGCTTTAATTTATGTCCTTTGGTCATTGATGTAGCATGCCTGGAAGAGGCAGTAATCGTATTTGTTTATAATTTCATTAAACAAATTCAATTATCTCGGCTTCTACTGGGCCGATTTTCTTCAACGACATCTCAAATTGAAGCTCTCGGATCAAGGAACCATCGAATTTACTTTTACAAAGGACCTCCTGTATAGTTCCGATGCAATTCTCAAGCCAATTATTAAATTGTTTATGAAAATTAAATTGCGCATCCAGGGGATGTAACAAGTATCTTGTCGGGTAGCAGCATCCTTTACCTTCATTTTAAGCTGTCGATCATTGATCTAGCACCTTCAGAAGCCGAGATAATTGCAGTGACCCGGAGTGCATTTTTGCCAATTCTTCAATTATTAATAACTTTTGAACCAACAATGCCATATTGTTCAAGCTGTAGGAGGAGGTAGCTATGGATACTAGCTTTAATTTAAGACAAGTCCGATTAAAAAATACGCACTAGAAGCCGAGAAAAACGCAATTGTTTAAATTAACGATGTAATCCAGGATTTCGGTTTTGGCGGAGTGCGAAAGTGCGAAAAAGGCCGCAAACGCGAGATGGCGCAATTTGTGCCGTTATCGACATTTCGTTACCGACAAAACTTTAAAAAATTATTATCTCGACTCCTGGGTGTTGTTTTTTAATCAATGTGGTATCAAATGAAAGGGAATGGAATGAGCTACGCGACAAAAATTACCCCGTCGCTATATGTATATGCAGTTGGCCGTAATAACAATTTGAATTGTTTAATTGTTTATAACGAATGAACTTCAGTTCGAGTAATGTTCTCACCTATTGTAAATGGTAGCTGGTGTAAGTAGCTTTAATTTATGTCCTTTGGTCATTGATGTAGCATGCCTGGAAGAGGCAGTAATCGTATTTGTTTATAATTTCATTAAACAAATTCAATTATCTCGGCTTCTACTGGGCCGATTTTCTTCAACGACATCTCAAATTGAAGCTCTCGGATCAAGGAACCATTGAATTTACTTTTACAAAGGACCTCGAGTATAGTTCCGATGCAATTCTCAAGCCAATTATTAAATTGTTTATGAAAATTAAATTGCGCATCCAGGGGATGTAACAAGTATCTTGTCGGGTAGCAGCATCCTTTACCTTCATTTTAAGCTGTCGATCATTGATCTAGCACCTTCAGAAGCCGAGATAATTGCAGTGACCCGGAGTGCATTTTTGCCAATTCTTCAATTATTAATAACTTTTGAACCAACAATGCCATATTGTTCAAGCTGTAGGAGGAGGTAGCTATGGATACTAGCTTTAATTTAAGACAAGTCCGATTAAAAAATACGCACTTGAAGCCGAGAAAAACGCAATTGTTTAAATTAACGATGTAATCCAGGATTTCGGTTTTGGCGGAGTGCGAAAGTGCGAAAAAGGCCGCAAACGCGAGATGGCGCAATTTGTGCCGTTATCGACATTTCGTTACCGACAAAACTTTAAAAAATTATTATCTCGACTCCTGGGTGTTGTTTTTTAATCAATGTGGTATCAAATGAAAGGGAATGGAATGAGCTAATCGACAAAAATTACCCCGTCGCTGTATGTATATGCAGTTGGCCGTAATAACAATTTGAATTGTTTAATTGTTTATAACGAATGAACTTCAGTTCGAGTAATGTTCTCACCTATTGTAAATGGTAGCTGGTGTAAGTAGCTTTAATTTATGTCCTTTGGTCATTGATGTAGCATGCCTGGAAGAGGCAGTAATCGTATTTGTTTATAATTTCATTAAACAAATTCAATTATCTCGGCTTCTACTGGGCCGATTTTCTTCAACGACATCTCAAATTGAAGCTCTCGGATCAAGGAACCATTGAATTTACTTTTACAAAGGACCTCGAGTATAGTTCCGATGCAATTCTCAAGCCAATTATTAAATTGTTTATGAAAATTAAATTGCGCATCCAGGGGATGTAACAAGTATCTTGTCGGGTAGCAGCATCCTTTACCTTCATTTTAAGCTGTCGATCATTGATCTAGCACCTTCAGAAGCCGAGATAATTGCAGTGACCCGGAGTGCATTTTTGCCAATTCTTCAATTATTAATAACTTTTGAACCAACAATGCCATATTGTTCAAGCTGTAGGAGGAGGTAGCTATGGATACTAGCTTTAATTTAAGACAAGTCCGATTAAAAAATACGCACTAGAAGCCGAGAAAAACGCAATTGTTTAAATTAACGATGTAATCCAGGATTTCGGTTTTGGCGGAGTGTGAAAGTGCGAAAAAGGCCGCAAACGCGAGATGGCGCAATTTGTGCCGTTATCGACATTTCGTTACCGACAAAACTTTAAAAAATTATTATCTCGACTCCTGGGTGTTGTTTTTTAATCAATGTGGTATCAAATGAAAGGGAATGGAATGAGCTACGCGACAAAAATTACCCCGTCGCTATATGTATATGCAGTTGGCCGTAATAACAATTTGAATTGTTTAATTGTTTATAACGAATGAACTTCAGTTCGAGTAATGTTCTCACCTATTGTAAATGGTAGCTGGTGTAAGTAGCTTTAATTTATGTCCTTTGGTCATTGATGTAGCATGCCTGGAAGAGGCAGTAATCGTATTTGTTTATAATTTCATTAAACAAATTCAATTATCTCGGCTTCTACTGGGCCGATTTTCTTCAACGACATCTCAAATTGAAGCTCTCGGATCAAGGAACCATGGAATTTACTTTTACAAAGGACCTCGAGTATAGTTCCGATGCAATTCTCAAGCGAATTATTAAATTGTTTATGAAAATTAAATTGCGCATCCAGGGGATGTAACAAGTATCTTGTCGGGTAGCAGCATCCTTTACGTTTATTTTAAGCTGTCGATCACTGATCTAGCGCCTTCAGAAGCCGAGATAATTGCAGTGACCCGGAGTGCATTTTTGCCAATTTTTCAATTATTAATAACTTTTGAACCAACAATGCCATATTGTTCAAGCTGTAGGAGGAGGTAGCTATGGATACTAGCTTTAATTTAAGACAAGTCCGATTAAAAAATACGCACTAGAAGCCGAGAAAAACGCAATTGTTTAAATTAACGATGTAATCCAGGATTTCGGTTTTGGCGGAGTGCGAAAGTGCGAAAAAGGCCGCAAACGCGAGATGGCGCAATTTGTGCCGTTATCGACATTTCGTTACCGACAAAACTTTAAAAAATTATTATCTCGACTCCTGGGTGTTGTTTTTTAATCAATGTGGTATCAAATGAAAGGGAATGGAATGAGCTACGCGACAAAAATTACCCCGTCGCTGTATGTATATGCAGTTGGCCGTAATAACAATTTGAATTGTTTAATTGTTTATAACGAATGAACTTCAGTTCGAGTAATGTTCTCACCTATTGTAAATGGTAGCTGGTGTAAGTAGCTTTAATTTATGTCCTTTGGTCATTGATGTAGCATGCCTGGAAGAGGCAGTAATCGTATTTGTTTATAATTTCATTAAACAAATTCAATTATCTCGGCTTCTACTGGGCCGATTTTCTTCAACGACATCTCAAATTGAAGCTCTCGGATCAAGGAACCATCGAATTTACTTTTACAAAGGACCTCCTGTATAGTTCCGATGCAATTCTCAAGCCAATTATTAAATTGTTTATGAAAATTAAATTGCGCATCCAGGGGATGTAACAAGTATCTTGTCGGGTAGCAGCATCCTTTACCTTCATTTTAAGCTGTCGATCATTGATCTAGCACCTTCAGAAGCCGAGATAATTGCAGTGACCCGGAGTGCATTTTTGCCAATTCTTCAATTATTAATAACTTTTGAACCAACAATGCCATATTGTTCAAGCTGTAGGAGGAGGTAGCTATGGATACTAGCTTTAATTTAAGACAAGTCCGATTAAAAAATACGCACTAGAAGCCGAGAAAAACGCAATTGTTTAAATTAACGATGTAATCCAGGATTTCGGTTTTGGCGGAGTGCGAAAGTGCGAAAAAGGCCGCAAACGCGAGATGGCGCAATTTGTGCCGTTATCGACATTTCGTTACCGACAAAACTTTAAAAAATTATTATCTCGACTCCTGGGTGTTGTTTTTTAATCAATGTGGTATCAAATGAAAGGGAATGGAATGAGCTACGCGACAAAAATTACCCCGTCGCTATATGTATATGCAGTTGGCCGTAATAACAATTTGAATTGTTTAATTGTTTATAACGAATGAACTTCAGTTCGAGTAATGTTCTCACCTATTGTAAATGGTAGCTGGTGTAAGTAGCTTTAATTTATGTCCTTTGGTCATTGATGTAGCATGCCTGGAAGAGGCAGTAATCGTATTTGTTTATAATTTCATTAAACAAATTCAATTATCTCGGCTTCTACTGGGCCGATTTTCTTCAACGACATCTCAAATTGAAGCTCTCGGATCAAGGAACCATTGAATTTACTTTTACAAAGGACCTCGAGTATAGTTCCGATGCAATTCTCAAGCCAATTATTAAATTGTTTATGAAAATTAAATTGCGCATCCAGGGGATGTAACAAGTATCTTGTCGGGTAGCAGCATCCTTTACCTTCATTTTAAGCTGTCGATCATTGATCTAGCACCTTCAGAAGCCGAGATAATTGCAGTGACCCGGAGTGCATTTTTGCCAATTCTTCAATTATTAATAACTTTTGAACCAACAATGCCATATTGTTCAAGCTGTAGGAGGAGGTAGCTATGGATACTAGCTTTAATTTAAGACAAGTCCGATTAAAAAATACGCACTAGAAGCCGAGAAAAACGCAATTGTTTAAATTAACGATGTAATCCAGGATTTCGGTTTTGGCGGAGTGCGAAAGTGCGAAAAAGGCCGCAAACGCGAGATGGCGCAATTTGTGCCGTTATCGACATTTCGTTACCGACAAAACTTTAAAAAATTATTATCTCGACTCCTGGGTGTTGTTTTTTAATCAATGTGGTATCAAATGAAAGGGAATGGAATGAGCTACGCGACAAAAATTACCCCGTCGCTATATGTATATGCAGTTGGCCGTAATAACAATTTGAATTGTTTAATTGTTTATAACGAATGAACTTCAGTTCGAGTAATGTTCTCACCTATTGTAAATGGTAGCTGGTGTAAGTAGCTTTAATTTATGTCCTTTGGTCATTGATGTAGCATGCCTGGAAGAGGCAGTAATCGTATTTGTTTATAATTTCATTAAACAAATTCAATTATCTCGGCTTCTACTGGGCCGATTTTCTTCAACGACATCTCAAATTGAAGCTCTCGGATCAAGGAACCATGGAATTTACTTTTACAAAGGACCTCGAGTATAGTTCCGATGCAATTCTCAAGCGAATTATTAAATTGTTTATGAAAATTAAATTGCGCATCCAGGGGATGTAACAAGTATCTTGTCGGGTAGCAGCATCCTTTACGTTTATTTTAAGCTGTCGATCACTGATCTAGCGCCTTCAGAAGCCGAGATAATTGCAGTGACCCGGAGTGCATTTTTGCCAATTTTTCAATTATTAATAACTTTTGAACCAACAATGCCATATTGTTCAAGCTGTAGGAGGAGGTAGCTATGGATACTAGCTTTAATTTAAGACAAGTCCGATTAAAAAATACGCACTAGAAGCCGAGAAAAACGCAATTGTTTAAATTAACGATGTAATCCAGGATTTCGGTTTTGGCGGAGTGCGAAAGTGCGAAAAAGGCCGCAAACGCGAGATGGCGCAATTTGTGCCGTTATCGACATTTCGTTACCGACAAAACTTTAAAAAATTATTATCTCGACTCCTGGGTGTTGTTTTTTAATCAATGTGGTATCAAATGAAAGGGAATGGAATGAGCTACGCGACAAAAATTACCCCGTCGCTGTATGTATATGCAGTTGGCCGTAATAACAATTTGAATTGTTTAATTGTTTATAACGAATGAACTTCAGTTCGAGTAATGTTCTCACCTATTGTAAATGGTAGCTGGTGTAAGTAGCTTTAATTTATGTCCTTTGGTCATTGATGTAGCATGCCTGGAAGAGGCAGTAATCGTATTTGTTTATAATTTCATTAAACAAATTCAATTATCTCGGCTTCTACTGGGCCGATTTTCTTCAACGACATCTCAAATTGAAGCTCTCGGATCAAGGAACCATCGAATTTACTTTTACAAAGGACCTCCTGTATAGTTCCGATGCAATTCTCAAGCGAATTATTAAATTGTTTATGAAAATTAAATTGCGCATCCAGGGAATGTAACAAGTATCTTGTCGGGTAGCAGCATCCTTTACCTTCATTTTAAGCTGTCGATCATTGATCTAGCACCTTCAGAAGCCGAGATAATTGCAGTGACCCGGAGTGCATTTTTGCCAATTCTTCAATTATTAATAACTTTTGAACCAACAATGCCATATTGTTCAAGCTGTAGGAGGAGGTAGCCATGGTTACTAGCTTTAATTCAAGACAAGTTCGATTAAAAAATACTCACTAGAAGCCGAGAAAAACGCAATTGTTTAAATTAACGATGTAATCCAGGATTTCGGTTTTGGCGGAGTGCGAAAGTGCGAAAAAGGCCGCAAACGCGAGATGGCGCAATTTGTGCCGTTATCGACATTTCGTTACCGACAAAACTTTAAAAAATTATTATCTCGACTCCTGGGTGTTGTTTTTTAATCAATGTGGTATCAAATGAAAGGGAATGGAATGAGCTACGCGACAAAAATTACCCCGTCGCTATATGTATATGCAGTTGGCCGTAATAACAATTTGAATTGTTTAATTGTTTATAACGAATGAACTTCAGTTCGAGTAATGTTCTCACCTATTGTAAATGGTAGCTGGTGTAAGTAGCTTTAATTTATGTCCTTTGGTCATTGATGTAGCATGCCTGGAAGAGGCAGTAATCGTATTTGTTTATAATTTCATTAAACAAATTCAATTATCTCGGCTTCTACTGGGCCGATTTTGTTCAGCGACATCTCAAATTGAAGCTCTCGGATCAAGGAACCATGGAATTTACTTTTACAAAGGACCTCGAGTATAGTTCCGATGCAATTCTCAAGCCAATTATTAAATTGTTTATGAAAATTAAATTGCGCTTCCAGGGGATGTAACAAGTATCTTGTCGGGTAGCAGCATCCTTTACGTTTATTTTAAGCTGTCGATCATTGATCTAGCACCTTCAGAAGCCGAGATAATTGCAGTGACCCGGAGTGCATTTTTGCCAATTCTTCAATTATTAATAACTTTTGAACCAACAATGCCATATTGTTCAAGCTGTAGGAGGAGGTAGCTATGGTTACTAGCTTTAATTTAAGACAAGTCCGATTAAAAAATACGCACTAGAAGCCGAGAAAAACGCAATTGTTTAAATTAACGATGTAATCCAGGATTTCGGTTTTGGCGGAGTGCGAAAGTGCGAAAAAGGCCGCAAACGCGAGATGGCGCAATTTGTGCCGTTATCGACATTTCGTTACCGACAAAACTTTAAAAAATTATTATCTCGACTCCTGGGTGTTGTTTTTTAATCAATGTGATATCAAATGAAAGGGAATGGAATGAGCTAATCGACAAAAATTACCCCGTCGCTGTATGTATATGCAGTTGGCCGTAATAACAATTTGAATTGTTTAATTGTTTATAACGAATGAACTTCAGTTGGAGTAATATTCTCACCTATTGTAAATGGTAGCTGGTGTAAGTAGCTTTAATTTATGTCCTTTGGTCATTGATGTAGCATGCCTGGAAGAGGCAGTAATCGTATTTGTTTATAATTTCTTTAAACAAATTCAATTATCTCGGCTTCTACTGGGCCGATTTTGCTCAACTACATCTCAAATTGAAGCTCTCGGATCAAGGAACCATGGAATTTACTTTTACAAAGGACCTCCAGTATAGTTCCGATGCAATTCTCAACCGAATTATTAAATTGTTTATGAAAATTAAATTGCGCATCCAGGGGATGTAACAAGTATCTTGTCGGGTAGCAGCATCCTTTACCTTCATTTTAAGCTGTCGATCATTGATCTAGCACCTTCAGAAGCCGAGATAATTGCAGTGACCCGGAGTGCATTTTTGCCAATTCTTCAATTATTAATAACTTTTGAACCAACAATGCCATATTGTTCAAGCTGTAGGAGGAGGTAGCTATGGATACTAGCTTTAATTTAAGACAAGTCCGATTAAAAAATACGCACTAGAAGCCGAGAAAAACGCAATTGTTTAAATTAACGATGTAATCCAGGATTTCGGTTTTGGCGGAGTGCGAAAGTGCGAAAAAGGCCGCAAACGCGAGATGGCGCAATTTGTGCCGTTATCGACATTTCGTTACCGACAAAACTTTAAAAAATTATTATCTCGACTCCTGGGTGTTGTTTTTTAATCAATGTGGTATCAAATGAAAGGGAATGGAATGAGCTACGCGACAAAAATTACCCCGTCGCTATATGTATATGCAGTTGGCCGTAATAACAATTTGAATTGTTTAATTGTTTATAACGAATGAACTTCAGTTCGAGTAATGTTCTCACCTATTGTAAATGGTAGCTGGTGTAAGTAGCTTTAATTTATGTCCTTTGGTCATTGATGTAGCATGCCTGGAAGAGGCAGTAATCGTATTTGTTTATAATTTCATTAAACAAATTCAATTATCTCGGCTTCTACTGGGCCGATTTTCTTCAACGACATCTCAAATTTAAGCTGTCGGATCAAGGAACCATCGAATTTACTTTTGCAAAGGACCTCGAGTATAGTTCCGATGCAATTCTCAAGCGAATTATTAAATTGTTTATCAAAATTAAATTGCGCATACAGGGGATGTAACAAGTATCTTGTCGGGTAGCAGCATCCTTTACGTTTATTTTAAGCTGTCGATCACTGATCTAGCGCCTTCAGAAGCCGAGATAATTGCAGTGACCCGGAGTGCATTTTTGCCAATTCTTCAATTATTAATAACTTTTGAACCAACAATGCCATATTGTTCAAGCTGTAGGAGGAGGTAGCTATGGTTACTAGCTTTAATTTAAGACAAGTCCGATTAAAAAATACGCACTAGAAGCCGAGAAAAACGCAATTGTTTAAATTAACGATGTAATCCAGGATTTCGGTTTTGGCGGAGTGCGAAAGTGCGAAAAAGGCCGCAAACGCGAGATGGCGCAATTTGTGCCGTTATCGACATTTCGTTACCGACAAAACTTTAAAAAATTATTATCTCGACTCCTGGGTGTTGTTTTTTAATCAATGTGGTATCAAATGAAAGGGAATGGAATGAGCTAATCGACAAAAATTACCCCGTCGCTGTATGTATATGCAGTTGGCCGTAATAACAATTTGAATTGTTTAATTGTTTATAACGAATGAACTTCAGTTGGAGTAATATTCTCACCTATTGTAAATGGTAGCTGGTGTAAGTAGCTTTAATTTATGTCCTTTGGTCATTGATGTAGCATGCCTGGAAGAGGCAGTAATCGTATTTGTTTATAATTTCTTTAAACAAATTCAATTATCTCGGCTTCTACTGGGCCGATTTTGCTCAACTACATCTCAAATTGAAGCTCTCGGATCAAGGAACCATGGAATTTACTTTTACAAAGGACCTCCAGTATAGTTCCGATGCAATTCTCAACCGAATTATTAAATTGTTTATGAAAATTAAATTGCGCATCCAGGGGATGTAACAAGTATCTTGTCGGGTAGCAGCATCCTTTACCTTCATTTTAAGCTGTCGATCATTGATCTAGCACCTTCAGAAGCCGAGATAATTGCAGTGACCCGGAGTGCATTTTTGCCAATTCTTCAATTATTAATAACTTTTGAACCAACAATGCCATATTGTTCAAGCTGTAGGAGGAGGTAGCTATGGATACTAGCTTTAATTTAAGACAAGTCCGATTAAAAAATACGCACTAGAAGCCGAGAAAAACGCAATTGTTTAAATTAACGATGTAATCCAGGATTTCGGTTTTGGCGGAGTGCGAAAGTGCGAAAAAGGCCGCAAACGCGAGATGGCGCAATTTGTGCCGTTATCGACATTTCGTTACCGACAGAACTTTAAAAAATTATTATCTCGACTCCTGGGTGTTGTTTTTTAATCAATGTGGTATCAAATGAAAGGGAATGGAATGAGCTACGCGACAAAAATTACCCCGTCGCTATATGTATATGCAGTTGGCCGTAATAACAATTTGAATTGTTTAATTGTTTATAACGAATGAACTTCAGTTCGAGTAATGTTCTCACCTATTGTAAATGGTAGCTGGTGTAAGTAGCTTTAATTTATGTCCTTTGGTCATTGATGTAGCATGCCTGGAAGAGGCAGTAATCGTATTTGTTTATAATTTCATTAAACAAATTCAATTATCTCGGCTTCTACTGGGCCGATTTTCTTCAACGACATCTCAAATTTAAGCTGTCGGATCAAGGAACCATCGAATTTACTTTTGCAAAGGACCTCGAGTATAGTTCCGATGCAATTCTCAAGCGAATTATTAAATTGTTTATCAAAATTAAATTGCGCATACAGGGGATGTAACAAGTATCTTGTCGGGTAGCAGCATCCTTTACGTTTATTTTAAGCTGTCGATCATTGATCTAGCACCTTCAGAAGCCGAGATAATTGCAGTGACCCGGAGTGCATTTTTGCCAATTCTTCAATTATTAATAACTTTTGAACCAACAATGCCATATTGTTCAAGCTGTAGGAGGAGGTAGCTATGGTTACTAGCTTTAATTTAAGACAAGTCCGATTAAAAAATACGCACTAGAAGCCGAGAAAAACGCAATTGTTTAAATTAACGATGTAATCCAGGATTTCGGTTTTGGCGGAGTGCGAAAGTGCGAAAAAGGCCGCAAACGCGAGATGGCGCAATTTGTGCCGTTATCGACATTTCGTTACCGACAAAACTTTAAAAAATTATTATCTCGACTCCTGGGTGTTGTTTTTTAATCAATGTGGTATCAAATGAAAGGGAATGGAATGAGCTACGCGACAAAAATTACCACGTCGCTGCATGTATATGCAGTTGGCCGTAATAACAATTTGAATTGTTTAATTGTTTATAACGAATGAACTTCAGTTGGAGTAATGTTCTCACCTATTGTAAATGGTAGCTGGTGTATGTAGCTTTAATTTATGTCCTTTGGTCATTGATGTAGCATGCCTGGAAGAGGCAGTAATCGTATTTGTTTATAATTTCATTAAACAAATTCAATTATCTCGGCTTCTACTGGGCCGATTTTCTTCAACGACATCTCAAATTTAAGCTGTCGGATCAAGGAACCATCGAATTTACTTTTGCAAAGGACCTCGAGTATAGTTCCGATGCAATTCTCAAGCGAATTATTAAATTGTTTATCAAAATTAAATTGCGCATACAGGGGATGTAACAAGTATCTTGTCGGGTAGCAGCATCCTTTACCTTCATTTTAAGCTGTCGATCATTGATCTAGCACCTTCAGAAGCCGAGATAATTGCAGTGACCCGGAGTGCATTTTTGCCAATTCTTCAATTATTAATAACTTTTGAACCAACAATGCCATATTGTTCAAGCTGTAGGACGTGGTAGCTATGGTTCCTAGCTTTAATTTAAGACAAGTCCGGTTAAAAAATACGCACTAGAAGCCGAGTAAAACGCAATTGTTTAAATTAACGATGTAATCCAGGATTTCGGTTTTGGCGGAGTGCGAAAGTGCGAAAAAGGCCGCAAACGCGAGATGACGCAATTTGTGCCGTTATCGACATTTCGTTACCGACAAAACTTTAAAAAATTATTATCTCGACTCCTGGGTGTTGTTTTTTAATCAATGTGGTATCAAATGAAAGGGAATGGAATGAGCTACGCGACAAAAATTACCCCGTCGCTGTATGTATATGCAGTTGGCCGTAATAACAATTTGAATTGTTTAATTGTTTATAACGAATGAACTTCAGTTGGAGTAATGTTCTCACCTATTGTAAATGGTAGCTGGTGTAAGTAGCTTTAATTTATGTCGTTTGGTCATTGATGTAGCATGCCTGGAAGAGGCAGTAATCGTATTTGTTTATAATTTCATTAAACAAATTCAATTATCTCGGCTTCTACTGGGCCGATTTTCTTCAACGACATCTCAAATTTAAGCTCTCGGATCAAGGAACCATCGAATTTACTTTTACAAAGGACCTCGAGTATAGTTCCGATGCAATTCTCAAGCCAATTATTAAATTGTTTATGAAAATTAAATTGCGCATACAGGGGATGTAACAAGTATCTTGTCGGGTAGCAGCATCCTTTACGTTTATTTTAAGCTGTCGATCACTGATCTAGCGCCTTCAGAAGCCGAGATAATTGCAGTGACCCGGAGTGCATTTTTGCCAATTCTTCAATTATTAATAACTTTTGAACCAACAATGCCATATTGTTCAAGCTATAGGAGGAGGTAGCTATGGTTACTAGCTTTAATTTAAGACAAGTCCGATTAAAAAATACGCACTAGAAGCCGAGAAAAACGCAATTGTTTAAATTAACGATGTAATCCAGGATTTCGGTTTTGGCGGAGTGCGAAAGTGCGAAAAAGGCCGCAAACGCGAGATGGCGCAATTTGTGCCGTTATCGACATTTCGTTACCGACAAAACTTTAAAAAATTATTATCTCGACTCCTGGGTGTTGTTTTTTAATCAATGTGGTATCAAATGAAAGGGAATGGAATGAGCTACGCGACAAAAATTACCACGTCGCTGCATGTATATGCAGTTGGCCGTAATAACAATTTGAATTGTTTAATTGTTTATAACGAATGAACTTCAGTTGGAGTAATGTTCTCACCTATTGTAAATGGTAGCTGGTGTATGTAGCTTTAATTTATGTCCTTTGGTCATTAATGTAGCATGCCTGGAAGAGGCAGTAATCGTATTTGTTTATAATTTCATTAAACAAATTCAATTATCTCGGCTTCTACTGGGCCGATTTTCTTCAACGACATCTCAAATTTAAGCTGTCGGATCAAGGAACCATCGAATTTACTTTTGCAAAGGACCTCGAGTATAGTTCCGATGCAATTCTCAACCGAATTATTAAATTGTTTATGAAAATTAAATTGCGCATCCAGGGGATGTAACAAGTATCTTGTCGGGTAGCAGCATCCTTTACCTTCATTTTAAGCTGTCGATCATTGATCTAGCACCTTCAGAAGCCGAGATAATTGCAGTGACCCGGAGTGCATTTTTGCCAATTCTTCAATTATTAATAACTTTTGAACCAACAATGCCATATTGTTCAAGCTATAGGAGGAGGTAGCTATGGTTACTAGCTTTAATTTAAGACAAGTCCGATTAAAAAATACGCACTAGAAGCCGAGAAAAACGCAATTGTTTAAATTAACGATGTAATCCAGGATTTCGGTTTTGGCGGAGTGCGAAAGTGCGAAAAAGGCCGCAAACGCGAGGTGGCGCAATTTGTGCCGTTATCGACATTTCGTTACCGACAAAACTTTAAAAAATTATTATCTCGACTCCTGGGTGTTGTTTTTTAATCAATGTGGTATCAAATGAAAGGGAATGGAATGAGCTACGCGACAAAAATTACCACGTCGCTGCATGTATATGCAGTTGGCCGTAATAACAATTTGAATTGTTTAATTGTTTATAACGAATGAACTTCAGTTGGAGTAATGTTCTCACCTATTGTAAATGGTAGCTGGTGTATGTAGCTTTAATTTATGTCCTTTGGTCATTGATGTAGCATGCCTGGAAGAGGCAGTAATCGTATTTGTTTATAATTTCATTAAACAAATTCAATTATCTCGGCTTCTACTGGGCCGATTTTCTTCAACGACATCTCAAATTTAAGCTGTCGGATCAAGGAACCATCGAATTTACTTTTGCAAAGGACCTCGAGTATAGTTCCGATGCAATTCTCAAGCGAATTATTAAATTGTTTATCAAAATTAAATTGCGCATACAGGGGATGTAACAAGTATCTTGTCGGGTAGCAGCATCCTTTACCTTCATTTTAAGCTGTCGATCATTGATCTAGCACCTTCAGAAGCCGAGATAATTGCAGTGACCCGGAGTGCATTTTTGCCAATTCTTAAATTATTAATAACTTTTGAACCAACAATGCCATATGGTTCCAGCTGTAGGACGTGGTAGCTATGGTTCCTAGCTTTAATTTAAGACAAGTCCGGTTAAAAAATACGCACTAGAAGCCGAGTAAAACGCAATTGTTTAAATTAACGATGTAATCCAGGATTTCGGTTTTGGCGGAGTGCGAAAGTGCGAAAAAGGCCGCAAACGCGAGATGACGCAATTTGTGCCGTTATCGACATTTCGTTACCGACAAAACTTTAAAAAATTATTATCTCGACTCCTGGGTGTTGTTTTTTAATCAATGTGGTATCAAATGAAAGGGAATGGAATGAGCTACGCGACAAAAATTACCCCGTCGCTGTATGTATATGCAGTTGGCCGTAATAACAATTTGAATTGTTTAATTGTTTATAACGAATGAACTTCAGTTGGAGTAATGTTCTCACCTATTGTAAATGGTAGCTGGTGTAAGTAGCTTTAATTTATGTCGTTTGGTCATTGATGTAGCATGCCTGGAAGAGGCAGTAATCGTATTTGTTTATAATTTCATTAAACAAATTCAATTATCTCGGCTTCTACTGGGCCGATTTTCTTCAACGACATCTCAAATTTAAGCTCTCGGATCAAGGAACCATCGAATTTACTTTTACAAAGGACCTCGAGTATAGTTCCGATGCAATTCTCAAGCCAATTATTAAATTGTTTATGAAAATTAAATTGCGCATCCAGGGGATGTAACAAGTATCTTATCGGGTAGCAGCATCCTTTACGTTTATTTTAAGCTGTCGATCATTGATCTAGCACCTTCAGAAGCCGAGATAATTGCAGTGACCCGGAGTGCATTTTTGCCAATTTTTCAATTATTAATAACTTTTGAACCAACAATGCCATATTGTTCAAGCTGTAGGAGGAGGTAGCTATGGTTACTAGCTTTAATTCAAGACAAGTCCGATTAAAAAATACTCACTAGAAGCCGAGAAAAACGCAATTGTTTAAATTAACGATGTAATCCAGGATTTCGGTTTTGGCGGAGTGCGAAAGTGCGAAAAAGGCCGAAAACGCGAGATGGCGTAATTTGTGCCGTTATCGACATTTCGTTACCGACAAAACTTTAAAAAGTTATTATCTCGACTCCTGGGTGTTGTTTTTTAATCAATGCGTTATCAAATGAAAGGGGATGGAGTGAGCTACGCGACAAAAATTCCCCCGTTGCTGTATGTATATGCAGTTGGCCGTAATAACAATTTGAATTGTTTAATTGTTTATAACGAATGAACTTCAGTTGGAGTAATATTCTCACCTATTGTAAACGGTAGCTGGTGTAAGTAGCTTTAATTTATGTCCTTTGGTCATTGATGTAGCATGCCTGGAAGAGGCAGTAATCGTATTTGTTTATAATTTCTTTAAACAAATTCAATTATCTCGGCTTCTACTGGGCCGATTTTGCTCAACTACATCTCAAATTGAAGCTCTCGGATCAAGGAACCATGGAATTTACTTTTACAAAGGACCTCCAGTATAGTTCCGATGCAATTCTCAAGCCAATTATTAAATTGTTTATGAAAATTAAATTGCGCATCCAGGGGATGTAACAAGTATCTTGTCGGGTAGCAGCATCCTTTACCTTCATTTTAAGCTGTCGATCACTGATCTAGCGCCTTCAGAAGCCGAGATAATTGCAGTGACCCGGAGTGCATTTTTGCCAATTCTTCAATTATTAATAACTTTTGAACCAACAATGCCATATTGTTCAAGCTGTAGGAGGAGGTAGCTATGGTTACTAGCTTTAATTTAAGACAAGTCCGATTAAAAAATACGCACTAGAAGCCGAGAAAAACGCAATTGTTTAAATTAACGATGTAATCCAGGATTTCGGTTTTGGCGGAGTGCGAAAGTGCGAAAAAGGCCGCAAACGCGAGATGGCGCAATTTGTGCCGTTATCGACATTTCGTTACCGACAAAACTTTAAAAAATTATTATCTCGACTCCTGGGTGTTGTTTTTTAATCAATGTGGTATCAAATGAAAGGGAATGGAATGAGCTACGCGACAAAAATTACCACGTCGCTGCATGTATATGCAGTTGGCCGTAATAACAATTTGAATTGTTTAATTGTTTATAACGAATGAACTTCAGTTGGAGTAATGTTCTCACCTATTGTAAATGGTAGCTGGTGTATGTAGCTTTAATTTATGTCCTTTGGTCATTGATGTAGCATGCCTGGAAGAGGCAGTAATCGTATTTGTTTATAATTTCTTTAAACAAATTCAATTATCTCGGCTTCTACTGGGCCGATTTTGCTCAACTACATCTCAAATTGAAGCTCTCGGATCAAGGAACCATGGAATTTACTTTTACAAAGGACCTCGAGTATAGTTCCGATGCAATTCTCAAGCCAATTATTAAATTGTTTATGAAAATTAAATTGCGCATCCAGGGGATGTAACAAGTATCTTGTCGGGTAGCAGCATCCTTTACCTTCATTTTAAGCTGTCGATCATTGATCTAGCACCTTCAGAAGCCGAGATAATTGCAGTGACCCGGAGTGCATTTTTGCCAATTCTTCAATTATTAATAACTTTTGAACCAACAATGCCATATTGTTCAAGCTGTAGGAGGAGGTAGCTATGGATACTAGCTTTAATTTAAGACAAGTCCGATTAAAAAATACGCACTAGAAGCCGAGAAAAACGCAATTGTTTAAATTAACGATGTAATCCAGGATTTCGGTTTTGGCGGAGTGCGAAAGTGCGAAAAAGGCCGCAAACGCGAGATGACGCAATTTGTGCCGTTATCGACATTTCGTTACCGACAAAACTTTAAAAAATTATTATCTCGACTCCTGGGTGTTGTTTTTTAATCAATGTGGTATCAAATGAAAGGGAATGGAATGAGCTACGCGACAAAAATTACCCCGTCGCTATATGTATATGCAGTTGGCCGTAATAACAATTTGAATTGTTTAATTGTTTATAACGAATGAACTTCAGTTCGAGTAATGTTCTCACCTATTGTAAATGGTAGCTGGAGTAAGTAGCTTTAATTTATGTCCTTTGGTCATTGATGTAGCATGCCTGGAAGAGGCAGTAATCGTATTTGTTTATAATTTCTTTAAACAAATTCAATTATCTCGGCTTCTACTGGGCCGATTTTGCTCAACTACATCTCAAATTGAAGCTCTCGGATCAAGGAACCATGGAATTTACTTTTACAAAGGACCTCCAGTATAGTTCCGATGCAATTCTCAACCGAATTATTAAATTGTTTATGAAAATTAAATTGCGCATCCAGGGGATGTAACAAGTATCTTGTCGGGTAGCAGCATCCTTTACCTTCATTTTAAGCTGTCGATCATTGATCTAGCACCTTCAGAAGCCGAGATAATTGCAGTGACCCGGAGTGCATTTTTGCCAATTCTTCAATTATTAATAACTTTTGAACCAACAATGCCATATTGTTCAAGCTGTAGGAGGAGGTAGCTATGGTTACTAGCTTTAATTTAAGACAAGTCCGATTAAAAAATACGCACTAGAAGCCGAGAAAAACGCAATTGTTTAAATTAACGATGTAATCCAGGATTTCGGTTTTGGCGGAGTGCGAAAGTGCGAAAAAGGCCGCAAACGCGAGATGGCGCAATTTGTGCCGTTATCGACATTTCGTTACCGACAAAGCTTTAAAAAATTATTATCTCGACTCCTGGGTGTTGTTTTTTAATCAATGTGGTATCAAATGAAAGGGAATGGAATGAGCTACGCGACAAAAATTACCACGTCGCTGCATGTATATGCAGTTGGCCGTAATAACAATTTGAATTGTTTAATTGTTTATAACGAATGAACTTCAGTTGGAGTAATGTTCTCACCTATTGTAAATGGTAGCTGGTGTATGTAGCTTTAATTTATGTCCTTTGGTCATTGATGTAGCATGCCTGGAAGAGGCAGTAATCGTATTTGTTTATAATTTCTTTAAACAAATTCAATTATCTCGGCTTCTACTGGGCCGATCTTGCTCAACTACATCTAAAATTGAAGCTCTCGGATCAAGGAACCATGGAATTTACTTTTACAAAGGACCTCCAGTATAGTTCCGATGCAATTCTCAACCGAATTATTAAATTGTTTATGAAAATTAAATTGCGCATCCAGGGGATGTAACAAGTATCTTGTCGGGTAGCAGCATCCTTTACCTTCATTTTAAGCTGTCGATCATTGATCTAGCACCTTCAGAAGCCGAGATAATTGCAGTGACCCGGAGTGCATTTTTGCCAATTCTTCAATTATTAATAACTTTTGAACCAACAATGCCATATTGTTCAAGCTGTAGGAGGAGGTAGCTATGGATACTAGCTTTAATTTAAGACAAGTCCGATTAAAAAATACGCACTAGAAGCCGAGAAAAACGCAATTGTTTAAATTAACGATGTAATCCAGGATTTCGGTTTTGGCGGAGTGCGAAAGTGCGAAAAAGGCCGCAAACGCGAGATGGCGCAATTTGTGCCGTTATCGACATTTCGTTACCGACAAAACTTTAAAAAATTATTATCTCGACTCCTGGGTGTTGTTTTTTAATCAATTTGGTATCAAATGAAAGGGAATGGAATGAGCTACGCGACAAAAATTACCCCGTCGCTATATGTATATGCAGTTGGCCGTAATAACAATTTGAATTGTTTAATTGTTTATAACGAATGAACTTCAGTTCGAGTAATGTTCTCACCTATTGTAAATGGTAGCTGGTGTAAGTAGCTTTAATTTATGTCCTTTGGTCATTGATGTAGCATGCCTGGAAGAGGCAGTAATCGTATTTGTTTATAATTTCATTAAACAAATTCAATTATCTCGGCTTCTACTGGGCCGATTTTCTTCAACGACATCTCAAATTTAAGCTGTCGGATCAAGGAACCATCGAATTTACTTTTGCAAAGGACCTCGAGTATAGTTCCGATGCAATTCTCAAGCGAATTATTAAATTGTTTATCAAAATTAAATTGCGCATACAGGGGATGTAACAAGTATCTTGTCGGGTAGCAGCATCCTTTACGTTTATTTTAAGCTGTCGATCACTGATCTAGCGCCTTCAGAAGCCGAGATAATTGCAGTGACCCGGAGTGCATTTTTGCCAATTCTTCAATTATTAATAACTTTTGAACCAACAATGCCATATTGTTCAAGCTATAGGAGGAGGTAGCTATGGTTACTAGCTTTAATTTAAGACAAGTCCGATTAAAAAATACGCACTAGAAGCCGAGAAAAACGCAATTGTTTAAATTAACGATGTAATCCAGGATTTCGGTTTTGGCGGAGTGCGAAAGTGCGAAAAAGGCCGCAAACGCGAGATGGCGCAATTTGTGCCGTTATCGACATTTCGTTACCGACAAAACTTTAAAAAATTATTATCTCGACTCCTGGGTGTTGTTTTTTAATCAATGTGGTATCAAATGAAAGGGAATGGAATGAGCTACGCGACAAAAATTACCACGTCGCTGCATGTATATGCAGTTGGCCGTAATATCAATTTGAATTGTTTAATTGTTTATAACGAATGAACTTCAGTTCGAGTAATGTTCTCACCTATTGTAAATGGTAGCTGGTGTAAGTAGCTTTAATTTATGTCCTTTGGTCATTGATGTAGCATGCCTGGAAGAGGCAGTAATCGTATTTGTTTATAATTTCATTAAACAAATTCAATTATCTCGGCTTCTACTGGGCCGATTTTCTTCAACGACATCTCAAATTTAAGCTCTCGGATCAAGGAACCATCGAATTTACTTTTACAAAGGACCTCGAGTATAGTTCCGATGCAATTCTCAAGCCAATTATTAAATTGTTTATGAAAATTAAATTGCGCATCCAGGGGATGTAACAAGTATCTTGTCGGGTAGCAGCATCCTTTACGTTTATTTTAAGCTGTCGATCACTGATCTAGCGCCTTCAGAAGCCGAGATAATTGCAGTGACCCGGAGTGCATTTTTGCCAATTCTTCAATTATTAATAACTTTTGAACCAACAATGCCATATTGTTCAAGCTATAGGAGGAGGTAGCTATGGTTACTAGCTTTAATTTAAGACAAGTCCGATTAAAAAATACGCACTAGAAGCCGAGAAAAACGCAATTGTTTAAATTAACGATGTAATCCAGGATTTCGGTTTTGGCGGAGTGCGAAAGTGCGAAAAAGGCCGCAAACGCGAGATGGCGCAATTTGTGCCGTTATCGACATTTCGTTACCGACAAAACTTTAAAAAATTATTATCTCGACTCCTGGGTGTTGTTTTTTAATCAATGTGGTATCAAATGAAAGGGAATGGAATGAACTACGCGACAAAAATTACCACGTCGCTGCATGTATATGCAGTTGGCCGTAATAACAATTTGAATTGTTTAATTGTTTATAACGAATGAACTTCAGTTGGAGTAATGTTCTCACCTATTGTAAATGGTAGCTGGTGTAAGTAGCTTTAATTTATGTCCTTTGGTCATTGATGTAGCATGCCTGGAAGAGGCAGTAATCGTATTTGTTTATAATTTCATTAAACAAATTCAATTATCTCGGCTTCTACTGGGCCGATTTTCTTCAACGACATCTCAAATTTAAGCTCTCGGATCAAGGAACCATCGAATTTACTTTTACAAAGGACCTCGAGTATAGTTCCGATGCAATTCTCAAGCCAATTATTAAATTGTTTATGAAAATTAAATTGCGCATCCAGGGGATGTAACAAGTATCTTGTCGGGTAGCAGCATCCTTTACGTTTATTTTAAGCTGTCGATCACTGATCTAGCGCCTTCAGAAGCCGAGATAATTGCAGTGACCCGGAGTGCATTTTTGCCAATTCTTCAATTATTAATAACTTTTGAACCAACAATGCCATATTGTTCAAGCTATAGGAGGAGGTAGCTATGGTTACTAGCTTTAATTTAAGACAAGTCCGATTAAAAAATACGCACTAGAAGCCGAGAAAAACGCAATTGTTTAAATTAACGATGTAATCCAGGATTTCGGTTTTGGCGGAGTGCGAAAGTGCGAAAAAGGCCGCAAACGCGAGATGGCGCAATTTGTGCCGTTATCGACATTTCGTTACCGACAAAGCTTTAAAAAATTATTATCTCGACTCCTGGGTGTTGTTTTTTAATCAATGTGGTATCAAATGAAAGGGAATGGAATGAGCTACGCGACAAAAATTACCACGTCGCTGCATGTATATGCAGTTGGCCGTAATAACAATTTGAATTGTTTAATTGTTTATAACGAATGAACTTCAGTTGGAGTAATGTTCTCACCTATTGTAAATGGTAGCTGGTGTATGTAGCTTTAATTTATGTCCTTTGGTCATTGATGTAGCATGCCTGGAAGAGGCAGTAATCGTATTTGTTTATAATTTCTTTAAACAAATTCAATTATCTCGGCTTCTACTGGGCCGATCTTGCTCAACTACATCTAAAATTGAAGCTCTCGGATCAAGGAACCATGGAATTTACTTTTACAAAGGACCTCCAGTATAGTTCCGATGCAATTCTCAACCGAATTATTAAATTGTTTATGAAAATTAAATTGCGCATCCAGGGGATGTAACAAGTATCTTGTCGGGTAGCAGCATCCTTTACCTTCATTTTAAGCTGTCGATCATTGATCTAGCACCTTCAGAAGCCGAGATAATTGCAGTGACCCGGAGTGCATTTTTGCCAATTCTTCAATTATTAATAACTTTTGAACCAACAATGCCATATTGTTCAAGCTGTAGGAGGAGGTAGCTATGGATACTAGCTTTAATTTAAGACAAGTCCGATTAAAAAATACGCACTAGAAGCCGAGAAAAACGCAATTGTTTAAATTAACGATGTAATCCAGGATTTCGGTTTTGGCGGAGTGCGAAAGTGCGAAAAAGGCCGCAAACGCGAGATGGCGCAATTTGTGCCGTTATCGACATTTCGTTACCGACAAAACTTTAAAAAATTATTATCTCGACTCCTGGGTGTTGTTTTTTAATCAATTTGGTATCAAATGAAAGGGAATGGAATGAGCTACGCGACAAAAATTACCCCGTCGCTATATGTATATGCAGTTGGCCGTAATAACAATTTGAATTGTTTAATTGTTTATAACGAATGAACTTCAGTTCGAGTAATGTTCTCACCTATTGTAAATGGTAGCTGGTGTAAGTAGCTTTAATTTATGTCCTTTGGTCATTGATGTAGCATGCCTGGAAGAGGCAGTAATCGTATTTGTTTATAATTTCATTAAACAAATTCAATTATCTCGGCTTCTACTGGGCCGATTTTCTTCAACGACATCTCAAATTTAAGCTGTCGGATCAAGGAACCATCGAATTTACTTTTGCAAAGGACCTCGAGTATAGTTCCGATGCAATTCTCAAGCGAATTATTAAATTGTTTATCAAAATTAAATTGCGCATACAGGGGATGTAACAAGTATCTTGTCGGGTAGCAGCATCCTTTACGTTTATTTTAAGCTGTCGATCACTGATCTAGCGCCTTCAGAAGCCGAGATAATTGCAGTGACCCGGAGTGCATTTTTGCCAATTCTTCAATTATTAATAACTTTTGAACCAACAATGCCATATTGTTCAAGCTATAGGAGGAGGTAGCTATGGTTACTAGCTTTAATTTAAGACAAGTCCGATTAAAAAATACGCACTAGAAGCCGAGAAAAACGCAATTGTTTAAATTAACGATGTAATCCAGGATTTCGGTTTTGGCGGAGTGCGAAAGTGCGAAAAAGGCCGCAAACGCGAGATGGCGCAATTTGTGCCGTTATCGACATTTCGTTACCGACAAAACTTTAAAAAATTATTATCTCGACTCCTGGGTGTTGTTTTTTAATCAATGTGGTATCAAATGAAAGGGAATGGAATGAGCTACGCGACAAAAATTACCACGTCGCTGCATGTATATGCAGTTGGCCGTAATATCAATTTGAATTGTTTAATTGTTTATAACGAATGAACTTCAGTTCGAGTAATGTTCTCACCTATTGTAAATGGTAGCTGGTGTAAGTAGCTTTAATTTATGTCCTTTGGTCATTGATGTAGCATGCCTGGAAGAGGCAGTAATCGTATTTGTTTATAATTTCATTAAACAAATTCAATTATCTCGGCTTCTACTGGGCCGATTTTCTTCAACGACATCTCAAATTTAAGCTCTCGGATCAAGGAACCATCGAATTTACTTTTACAAAGGACCTCGAGTATAGTTCCGATGCAATTCTCAAGCCAATTATTAAATTGTTTATGAAAATTAAATTGCGCATCCAGGGGATGTAACAAGTATCTTGTCGGGTAGCAGCATCCTTTACGTTTATTTTAAGCTGTCGATCACTGATCTAGCGCCTTCAGAAGCCGAGATAATTGCAGTGACCCGGAGTGCATTTTTGCCAATTCTTCAATTATTAATAACTTTTGAACCAACAATGCCATATTGTTCAAGCTATAGGAGGAGGTAGCTATGGTTACTAGCTTTAATTTAAGACAAGTCCGATTAAAAAATACGCACTAGAAGCCGAGAAAAACGCAATTGTTTAAATTAACGATGTAATCCAGGATTTCGGTTTTGGCGGAGTGCGAAAGTGCGAAAAAGGCCGCAAACGCGAGATGGCGCAATTTGTGCCGTTATCGACATTTCGTTACCGACAAAACTTTAAAAAATTATTATCTCGACTCCTGGGTGTTGTTTTTTAATCAATGTGGTATCAAATGAAAGGGAATGGAATGAACTACGCGACAAAAATTACCACGTCGCTGCATGTATATGCAGTTGGCCGTAATAACAATTTGAATTGTTTAATTGTTTATAACGAATGAACTTCAGTTGGAGTAATGTTCTCACCTATTGTAAATGGTAGCTGGTGTAAGTAGCTTTAATTTATGTCCTTTGGTCATTGATGTAGCATGCCTGGAAGAGGCAGTAATCGTATTTGTTTATAATTTCATTAAACAAATTCAATTATCTCGGCTTCTACTGGGCCGATTTTCTTCAACGACATCTCAAATTTAAGCTCTCGGATCAAGGAACCATCGAATTTACTTTTACAAAGGACCTCGAGTATAGTTCCGATGCAATTCTCAAGCCAATTATTAAATTGTTTATGAAAATTAAATTGCGCATCCAGGGGATGTAACAAGTATCTTGTCGGGTAGCAGCATCCTTTACGTTTATTTTAAGCTGTCGATCACTGATCTAGCGCCTTCAGAAGCCGAGATAATTGCAGTGACCCGGAGTGCATTTTTGCCAATTCTTCAATTATTAATAACTTTTGAACCAACAATGCCATATTGTTCAAGCTATAGGAGGAGGTAGCTATGGTTACTAGCTTTAATTTAAGACAAGTCCGATTAAAAAATACGCACTAGAAGCCGAGAAAAACGCAATTGTTTAAATTAACGATGTAATCCAGGATTTCGGTTTTGGCGGAGTGCGAAAGTGCGAAAAAGGCCGCAAACGCGAGGTGGCGCAATTTGTGCCGTTATCGACATTTCGTTACCGACAAAACTTTAAAAAATTATTATCTCGACTCCTGGGTGTTGTTTTTTAATCAATGTGGTATCAAATGAAAGGGAATGGAATGAGCTACGCGACAAAAATTACCACGTCGCTGCATGTATATGCAGTTGGCCGTAATAACAATTTGAATT
Source organism: Nomada fucata (assembly GCA_948146005.1). Classification (NCBI taxonomy): domain Eukaryota; kingdom Metazoa; phylum Arthropoda; class Insecta; order Hymenoptera; family Apidae; genus Nomada; species Nomada fucata. The sequence goes on along the minus strand of OX411280.1, from coordinate 214,493 downwards.
GTTTAATTGTTTATAACGAATGAACTTCAGTTGGAGTAATGTTCTCACCTATTGTAAATGGTAGCTGGTGTATGTAGCTTTAATTTATGTCCTTTGGTCATTGATGTAGCATGCCTGGAAGAGGCAGTAATCGTATTTGTTTATAATTTCATTAAACAAATTCAATTATCTCGGCTTCTACTGGGCCGATTTTCTTCAACGACATCTCAAATTTAAGCTGTCGGATCAAGGAACCATCGAATTTACTTTTGCAAAGGACCTCGAGTATAGTTCCGATGCAATTCTCAAGCGAATTATTAAATTGTTTATCAAAATTAAATTGCGCATACAGGGGATGTAACAAGTATCTTGTCGGGTAGCAGCATCCTTTACCTTCATTTTAAGCTGTCGATCATTGATCTAGCACCTTCAGAAGCCGAGATAATTGCAGTGACCCGGAGTGCATTTTTGCCAATTCTTAAATTATTAATAACTTTTGAACCAACAATGCCATATGGTTCCAGCTGTAGGACGTGGTAGCTATGGTTCCTAGCTTTAATTTAAGACAAGTCCGGTTAAAAAATACGCACTAGAAGCCGAGTAAAACGCAATTGTTTAAATTAACGATGTAATCCAGGATTTCGGTTTTGGCGGAGTGCGAAAGTGCGAAAAAGGCCGCAAACGCGAGATGACGCAATTTGTGCCGTTATCGACATTTCGTTACCGACAAAACTTTAAAAAATTATTATCTCGACTCCTGGGTGTTGTTTTTTAATCAATGTGGTATCAAATGAAAGGGAATGGAATGAGCTACGCGACAAAAATTACCCCGTCGCTGTATGTATATGCAGTTGGCCGTAATAACAATTTGAATTGTTTAATTGTTTATAACGAATGAACTTCAGTTGGAGTAATGTTCTCACCTATTGTAAATGGTAGCTGGTGTAAGTAGCTTTAATTTATGTCCTTTGGTCATTGATGTAGCATGCCTGGAAGAGGCAGTAATCGTATTTGTTTATAATTTCATTAAACAAATTCAATTATCTCGGCTTCTACTGGGCCGATTTTCTTCAACGACATCTCAAATTTAAGCTCTCGGATCAAGGAACCATCGAATTTACTTTTACAAAGGACCTCGAGTATAGTTCCGATGCAATTCTCAAGCCAATTATTAAATTGTTTATGAAAATTAAATTGCGCATCCAGGGGATGTAACAAGTATCTTGTCGGGTAGCAGCATCCTTTACGTTTATTTTAAGCTGTCGATCACTGATCTAGCGCCTTCAGAAGCCGAGATAATTGCAGTGACCCGGAGTGCATTTTTGCCAATTCTTCAATTATTAATAACTTTTGAACCAACAATGCCATATTGTTCAAGCTATAGGAGGAGGTAGCTATGGTTACTAGCTTTAATTTAAGACAAGTCCGATTAAAAAATACGCACTAGAAGCCGAGAAAAACGCAATTGTTTAAATTAACGATGTAATCCAGGATTTCGGTTTTGGCGGAGTGCGAAAGTGCGAAAAAGGCCGCAAACGCGAGGTGGCGCAATTTGTGCCGTTATCGACATTTCGTTACCGACAAAACTTTAAAAAATTATTATCTCGACTCCTGGGTGTTGTTTTTTAATCAATGTGGTATCAAATGAAAGGGAATGGAATGAGCTACGCGACAAAAATTACCACGTCGCTGCATGTATATGCAGTTGGCCGTAATAACAATTTGAATTGTTTAATTGTTTATAACGAATGAACTTCAGTTGGAGTAATGTTCTCACCTATTGTAAATGGTAGCTGGTGTATGTAGCTTTAATTTATGTCCTTTGGTCATTGATGTAGCATGCCTGGAAGAGGCAGTAATCGTATTTGTTTATAATTTCATTAAACAAATTCAATTATCTCGGCTTCTACTGGGCCGATTTTCTTCAACGACATCTCAAATTTAAGCTGTCGGATCAAGGAACCATCGAATTTACTTTTGCAAAGGACCTCGAGTATAGTTCCGATGCAATTCTCAAGCGAATTATTAAATTGTTTATCAAAATTAAATTGCGCATACAGGGGATGTAACAAGTATCTTGTCGGGTAGCAGCATCCTTTACCTTCATTTTAAGCTGTCGATCATTGATCTAGCACCTTCAGAAGCCGAGATAATTGCAGTGACCCGGAGTGCATTTTTGCCAATTCTTCAATTATTAATAACTTTTGAACCAACAATGCCATATTGTTCAAGCTGTAGGAGGAGGTAGCTATGGATACTAGCTTTAATTTAAGACAAGTCCGATTAAAAAATACGCACTAGAAGCCGAGAAAAACGCAATTGTTTAAATTAACGATGTAATCCAGGATTTCGGTTTTGGCGGAGTGCGAAAGTGCGAAAAAGGCCGCAAACGCGAGATGGCGCAATTTGTGCCGTTATCGACATTTCGTTACCGACAAAGCTTTAAAAAATTATTATCTCGACTCCTGGGTGTTGTTTTTTAATCAATGTGGTATCAAATGAAAGGGAATGGAATGAGCTACGCGACAAAAATTACCACGTCGCTGCATGTATATGCAGTTGGCCGTAATAACAATTTGAATTGTTTAATTGTTTATAACGAATGAACTTCAGTTGGAGTAATGTTCTCACCTATTGTAAATGGTAGCTGGTGTATGTAGCTTTAATTTATGTCCTTTGGTCATTGATGTAGCATGCCTGGAAGAGGCAGTAATCGTATTTGTTTATAATTTCTTTAAACAAATTCAATTATCTCGGCTTCTACTGGGCCGATTTTGCTCAACTACATCTCAAATTGAAGCTCTCGGATCAAGGAACCATGGAATTTACTTTTACAAAGGACCTCCAGTATAGTTCCGATGCAATTCTCAACCGAATTATTAAATTGTTTATGAAAATTAAATTGCGCATCCAGGGGATGTAACAAGTATCTTGTCGGGTAGCAGCATCCTTTACCTTCATTTTAAGCTGTCGATCATTGATCTAGCACCTTCAGAAGCCGAGATAATTGCAGTGACCCGGAGTGCATTTTTGCCAATTCTTCAATTATTAATAACTTTTGAACCAACAATGCCATATTGTTCAAGCTGTAGGAGGAGGTAGCTATGGATACTAGCTTTAATTTAAGACAAGTCCGATTAAAAAATACGCACTAGAAGCCGAGAAAAACGCAATTGTTTAAATTAACGATGTAATCCAGGATTTCGGTTTTGGCGGAGTGCGAAAGTGCGAAAAAGGCCGCAAACGCGAGATGACGCAATTTGTGCCGTTATCGACATTTCGTTACCGACAAAACTTTAAAAAATTATTATCTCGACTCCTGGGTGTTGTTTTTTAATCAATGTGGTATCAAATGAAAGGGAATGGAATGAGCTACGCGACAAAAATTACCCCGTCGCTATATGTATATGCAGTTGGCCGTAATAACAATTTGAATTGTTTAATTGTTTATAACGAATGAACTTCAGTTCGAGTAATGTTCTCACCTATTGTAAATGGTAGCTGGAGTAAGTAGCTTTAATTTATGTCCTTTGGTCATTGATGTAGCATGCCTGGAAGAGGCAGTAATCGTATTTGTTTATAATTTCATTAAACAAATTCAATTATCTCGGCTTCTACTGGGCCGATTTTCTTCAACGACATCTCAAATTTAAGCTCTCGGATCAAGGAACCATCGAATTTACTTTTACAAAGGACCTCGAGTATAGTTCCGATGCAATTCTCAAGCCAATTATTAAATTGTTTATGAAAATTAAATTGCGCATCCAGGGGATGTAACAAGTATCTTGTCGGGTAGCAGCATCCTTTACGTTTATTTTAAGCTGTCGATCATTGATCTAGCACCTTCAGAAGCCGAGATAATTGCAGTGACCCGGAGTGCATTTTTGCCAATTCTTCAATTATTAATAACTTTTGAACCAACAATGCCATATTGTTCAAGCTGTAGGAGGAGGTAGCTATGGTTACTAGCTTTAATTCAAGACAAGTCCGATTAAAAAATACTCACTAGAAGCCGAGAAAAACGCAATTGTTTAAATTAACGATGTAATCCAGGATTTCGGTTTTGGCGGAGTGCGAAAGTGCGAAAAAGGCCGAAAACGCGAGATGGCGCAATTTGTGCCGTTATCGACATTTCGTTACCGACAAAACTTTAAAAAGTTATTATCTCGACTCCTGGGTGTTGTTTTTTAATCAATGCGTTATCAAATGAAAGGGGATGGAGTGAGCTACGCGACAAAAATTCCCCCGTTGCTGTATGTATATGCAGTTGGCCGTAATAACAATTTGAATTGTTTAATTGTTTATAACGAATGAACTTCAGTTGGAGTAATATTCTCACCTATTGTAAACGGTAGCTGGTGTAAGTAGCTTTAATTTATGTCCTTTGGTCATTGATGTAGCATGCCTGGAAGAGGCAGTAATCGTATTTGTTTATAATTTCTTTAAACAAATTCAATTATCTCGGCTTCTACTGGGCCGATTTTGCTCAACTACATCTCAAATTGAAGCTCTCGGATCAAGGAACCATCGAATTTACTTTTACAAAGGACCTCCTGTATAGTTCCGATGCTATTCTCAAGCCAATTATTAAATTGTTTATGAAAATTAAATTGCGCATCCAGGGGATGTAACAAGTATCTTGTCGGGTAGCAGCATCCTTTACCTTCATTTTAAGCTGTCGATCATTGATCTAGCACCTTCAGAAGCCGAGATAATTGCAGTGACCCGGAGTGCATTTTTGCCAATTCTTCAATTATTAATAACTTTTGAACCAACAATGCCATATTGTTCAAGCTGTAGGAGGAGGTAGCTATGGTTACTAGCTTTAATTTAAGACAAGTCCGATTAAAAAATACGCACTAGAAGCCGAGAAAAACGCAATTGTTTAAATTAACGATGTAATCCAGGATTTCGGTTTTGGCGGAGTGCGAAAGTGCGAAAAAGGCCGCAAACGCGAGATGGCGCAATTTGTGCCGTTATCGACATTTCGTTACCGACAAAACTTTAAAAAATTATTATCTCGACTCCTGGGTGTTGTTTTTTAATCAATGTGGTATCAAATGAAAGGGAATGGAATGAGCTACGCGACAAAAATTACCACGTCGCTGCATGTATATGCAGTTGGCCGTAATAACAATTTGAATTGTTTAATTGTTTATAACGAATGAACTTCAGTTGGAGTAATGTTCTCACCTATTGTAAATGGTAGCTGGTGTATGTAGCTTTAATTTATGTCCTTTGGTCATTGATGTAGCATGCCTGGAAGAGGCAGTAATCGTATTTGTTTATAATTTCTTTAAACAAATTCAATTATCTCGGCTTCTACTGGGCCGATTTTGCTCAACTACATCTAAAATTGAAGCTCTCGGATCAAGGAACCATGGAATTTACTTTTACAAAGGACCTCCAGTATAGTTCCGATGCAATTCTCAACCGAATTATTAAATTGTTTATGAAAATTAAATTGCGCATCCAGGGGATGTAACAAGTATCTTGTCGGGTAGCAGCATCCTTTACCTTCATTTTAAGCTGTCGATCATTGATCTAGCACCTTCAGAAGCCGAGATAATTGCAGTGACCCGGAGTGCATTTTTGCCAATTCTTCAATTATTAATAACTTTTGAACCAACAATGCCATATTGTTCAAGCTGTAGGAGGAGGTAGCTATGGATACTAGCTTTAATTTAAGACAAGTCCGATTAAAAAATACGCACTAGAAGCCGAGAAAAACGCAATTGTTTAAATTAACGATGTAATCCAGGATTTCGGTTTTGGCGGAGTGCGAAAGTGCGAAAAAGGCCGCAAACGCGAGATGGCGCAATTTGTGCCGTTATCGACATTTCGTTACCGACAAAACTTCAAAAAATTATTATCTCGACTCCTGGGTGTTGTTTTTTAATCAATGTGGTATCAAATGAAAGGGAATGGAATGAGCTACGCGACAAAAATTACCCCGTCGCTATATGTATATGCAGTTGGCCGTAATAACAATTTGAATTGTTTAATTGTTTATAACGAATGAACTTCAGTTCGAGTAATGTTCTCACCTATTGTAAATGGTAGCTGGTGTAAGTAGCTTTAATTTATGTCCTTTGGTCATTGATGTAGCATGCCTGGAAGAGGCAGTAATCGTATTTGTTTATAATTTCATTAAACAAATTCAATTATCTCGGCTTCTACTGGGCCGATTTTCTTCAACGACATCTCAAATTTAAGCTGTCGGATCAAGGAACCATCGAATTTACTTTTGCAAAGGACAACGAGTATAGTTCCGATGCAATTCTCAAGCGAATTATTAAATTGTTTATCAAAATTAAATTGCGCATACAGGGGATGTAACAAGTATCTTGTCGGGTAGCAGCATCCTTTACGTTTATTTTAAGCTGTCGATCACTGATCTAGCGCCTTCAGAAGCCGAGATAATTGCAGTGACCCGGAGTGCATTTTTGCCAATTCTTCAATTATTAATAACTTTTGAACCAACAATGCCATATTGTTCAAGCTATAGGAGGAGGTAGCTATGGTTACTAGCTTTAATTTAAGACAAGTCCGATTAAAAAATACGCACTAGAAGCCGAGAAAAACGCAATTGTTTAAATTAACGATGTAATCCAGGATTTCGGTTTTGGCGGAGTGCGAAAGTGCGAAAAAGGCCGCAAACGCGAGATGGCGCAATTTGTGCCGTTATCGACATTTCGTTACCGACAAAACTTTAAAAAATTATTATCTCGACTCCTGGGTGTTGTTTTTTAATCAATGTGGTATCAAATGAAAGGGAATGGAATGAGCTACGCGACAAAAATTACCACGTCGCTGCATGTATATGCAGTTGGCCGTAATAACAATTTGAATTGTTTAATTGTTTATAACGAATGAACTTCAGTTGGAGTAATGTTCTCACCTATTGTAAATGGTAGCTGGTGTATGTAGCTTTAATTTATGTCCTTTGGTCATTGATGTAGCATGCCTGGAAGAGGCAGTAATCGTATTTGTTTATAATTTCATTTAACAAATTCAATTATCTCGGCTTCTACTGGGCCGATTTTCTTCAACGACATCTCAAATTTAAGCTCTCGGATCAAGGAACCATCGAATTTACTTTTACAAAGGACCTCGAGTATAGTTCCGATGCAATTCTCAAGCCAATTATTAAATTGTTTATGAAAATTAAATTGCGCATCCAGGGGATGTAACAAGTATCTTGTCGGGTAGCAGCATCCTTTACGTTTATTTTAAGCTGTCGATCACTGATCTAGCGCCTTCAGAAGCCGAGATAATTGCAGTGACCCGGAGTGCATTTTTGCCAATTCTTCAATTATTAATAACTTTTGAACCAACAATGCCATATTGTTCAAGCTATAGGAGGAGGTAGCTATGGTTACTAGCTTTAATTTAAGACAAGTCCGATTAAAAAATACATACTAGAAGCCGAGAAAAACGCAATTGTTTAAATTAACGATGTAATCCAGGATTTCGGTTTTGGCGGAGTGCGAAAGTGCGAAAAAGGCCGCAAACGCGAGATGGCGCAATTTGTGCCGTTATCGACATTTCGTTACCGACAAAACTTTAAAAAATTATTATCTCGACTCCTGGGTGTTGTTTTTTAATCAATGTGGTATCAAATGAAAGGGAATGGAATGAGCTACGCGACAAAAATTACCACGTCGCTGCATGTATATGCAGTTGGCCGTAATATCAATTTGAATTGTTTAATTGTTTATAACGAATGAACTTCAGTTCGAGTAATGTTCTCACCTATTGTAAATGGTAGCTGGTGTAAGTAGCTTTAATTTATGTCCTTTGGTCATTGATGTAGCATGCCTGGAAGAGGCAGTAATCGTATTTGTTTATAATTTCATTAAACAAATTCAATTATCTCGGCTTCTACTGGGCCGATTTTCTTCAACGACATCTCAAATTTAAGCTCTCGGATCAAGGAACCATCGAATTTACTTTTACAAAGGACCTCGAGTATAGTTCCGATGCAATTCTCAAGCCAATTATTAAATTGTTTATGAAAATTAAATTGCGCATCCAAGGGATGTAACAAGTATCTTGTCGGGTAGCAGCATCCTTTACCTTCATTTTAAGCTGTCGATCATTGATCTAGCACCTTCAGAAGCCGAGATAATTGCAGTGACCCGGAGTGCATTTTTGCCAATTCTTCAATTATTAATAACTTTTGAACCAACAATGCCATATTGTTCAAGCTGTAGGAGGAGGTAGCTATGGATACTAGCTTTAATTTAAGACAAGTCCGATTAAAAAATACGCACTAGAAGCCGAGAAAAACGCAATTGTTTAAATTAACGATGTAATCCAGGATTTCGGTTTTGGCGGAGTGCGAAAGTGCGAAAAAGGCCGCAAACGCGAGATGACGCAATTTGTGCCGTTATCGACATTTCGTTACCGACAAAACTTTAAAAAATTATTATCTCGACTCCTGGGTGTTGTTTTTTAATCAATGTGGTATCAAATGAAAGGGAATGGAATGAGCTACGCGACAAAAATTACCCCGTCGCTATATGTATATGCAGTTGGCCGTAATAACAATTTGAATTGTTTAATTGTTTATAACGAATGAACTTCAGTTCGAGTAATGTTCTCACCTATTGTAAATGGTAGCTGGAGTAAGTAGCTTTAATTTATGTCCTTTGGTCATTGATGTAGCATGCCTGGAAGAGGCAGTAATCGTATTTGTTTATAATTTCATTAAACAAATTCAATTATCTCGGCTTCTACTGGGCCGATTTTCTTCAACGACATCTCAAATTTAAGCTCTCGGATCAAGGAACCATCGAATTTACTTTTACAAAGGACCTCGAGTATAGTTCCGATGCAATTCTCAAGCCAATTATTAAATTGTTTATGAAAATTAAATTGCGCATCCAGGGGATGTAACAAGTATCTTGTCGGGTAGCAGCATCCTTTACGTTTATTTTAAGCTGTCGATCATTGATCTAGCACCTTCAGAAGCCGAGATAATTGCAGTGACCCGGAGTGCATTTTTGCCAATTCTTCAATTATTAATAACTTTTGAACCAACAATGCCATATTGTTCAAGCTGTAGGAGGAGGTAGCTATGGTACACTAGCTTTAATTCAAGACAAGTCCGATTAAAAAATACTCACTAGAAGCCGAGAAAAACGCAATTGTTTAAATTAACGATGTAATCCAGGATTTCGGTTTTGGCGGAGTGCGAAAGTGCGAAAAAGGCCGCAAACGCGAGATGACGCAATTTGTGCCGTTATCGACATTTCGTTACCGACAAAACTTTAAAAAATTATTATCTCGACTCCTGGGTGTTGTTTTTTAATCAATGTGGTATCAAATGAAAGGGAATGGAATGAGCTACGCGACAAAAATTACCCCGTCGCTATATGTATATGCAGTTGGCCGTAATAACAATTTGAATTGTTTAATTGTTTATAACGAATGAACTTCAGTTCGAGTAATGTTCTCACCTATTGTAAATGGTAGCTGGAGTAAGTAGCTTTAATTTATGTCCTTTGGTCATTGATGTAGCATGCCTGGAAGAGGCAGTAATCGTATTTGTTTATAATTTCATTAAACAAATTCAATTATCTCGGCTTCTACTGGGCCGATTTTCTTCAACGACATCTCAAATTTAAGCTCTCGGATCAAGGAACCATCGAATTTACTTTTACAAAGGACCTCGAGTATAGTTCCGATGCAATTCTCAAGCCAATTATTAAATTGTTTATGAAAATTAAATTGCGCATCCAGGGGATGTAACAAGTATCTTGTCGGGTAGCAGCATCCTTTACGTTTATTTTAAGCTGTCGATCATTGATCTAGCACCTTCAGAAGCCGAGATAATTGCAGTGACCCGGAGTGCATTTTTGCCAATTCTTCAATTATTAATAACTTTTGAACCAACAATGCCATATTGTTCAAGCTGTAGGAGGAGGTAGCTATGGTTACTAGCTTTAATTCAAGACAAGTCCGATTAAAAAATACTCACTAGAAGCCGAGAAAAACGCAATTGTTTAAATTAACGATGTAATCCAGGATTTCGGTTTTGGCGGAGTGCGAAAGTGCGAAAAAGGCCGCAAACGCGAGATGGCGCAATTTGTGCCGTTATCGACATTTCGTTACCGACAAAGCTTTAAAAAATTATTATCTCGACTCCTGGGTGTTGTTTTTTAATCAATGTGGTATCAAATGAAAGGGAATGGAATGAGCTACGCGACAAAAATTACCACGTCGCTGCATGTATATGCAGTTGGCCGTAATAACAATTTGAATTGTTTAATTGTTTATAACGAATGAACTTCAGTTGGAGTAATGTTCTCACCTATTGTAAATGGTAGCTGGTGTATGTAGCTTTAATTTATGTCCTTTGGTCATTGATGTAGCATGCCTGGAAGAGGCAGTAATCGTATTTGTTTATAATTTCTTTAAACAAATTCAATTATCTCGGCTTCTACTGGGCCGATTTTGCTCAACTACATCTCAAATTGAAGCTCTCGGATCAAGGAACCATGGAATTTACTTTTACAAAGGACCTCCAGTATAGTTCCGATGCAATTCTCAACCGAATTATTAAATTGTTTATGAAAATTAAATTGCGCATCCAGGGGATGTAACAAGTATCTTGTCGGGTAGCAGCATCCTTTACCTTCATTTTAAGCTGTCGATCATTGATCTAGCACCTTCAGAAGCCGAGATAATTGCAGTGACCCGGAGTGCATTTTTGCCAATTCTTCAATTATTAATAACTTTTGAACCAACAATGCCATATTGTTCAAGCTGTAGGAGGAAGTAGCTATGGTTCCTAGCTTTAATTTAAGACAAGTCCGGTTAAAAAATACTCACTAGAAGCCGAGAAAAACGCAATTGTTTAAATTAACGATGTAATCCAGGATTTCGGTTTTGGCGGAGTGCGAAAGTGCGAAAAAGGCCGCAAACGCGAGATGGCGCAATTTGTGCCGTTATCGACATTTCGTTACCGACAAAACTTTAAAAAGTTATTATCTCGACTCCTGGGTGTTGTTTTTTAATCAATGTGGTATCAAATGAAAGGGAATGGAATGAGCTACGCGACAAAAATTACCACGTCGCTGCATGTATATGCAGTTGGCCGTAATAACAATTTGAATTGTTTAATTGTTTATAACGAATGAACTTCAGTTGGAGTAATGTTCTCACCTATTGTAAATGGTAGCTGGTGTATGTAGCTTTAATTTATGTCCTTTGGTCATTGATGTAGCATGCCTGGAAGAGGCAGTAATCGTATTTGTTTATAATTTCTTTAAACAAATTCAATTATCTCGGCTTCTACTGGGCCGATTTTGCTCAACTACATCTCAAATTGAAGCTCTCGGATCAAGGAACCATGGAATTTACTTTTACAAAGGACCTCCAGTATAGTTCCGATGCAATTCTCAACCGAATTATTAAATTGTTTATGAAAATTAAATTGCGCATCCAGGGGATGTAACAAGTATCTTGTCGGGTAGCAGCATCCTTTACCTTCATTTTAAGCTGTCGATCATTGATCTAGCACCTTCAGAAGCCGAGATAATTGCAGTGACCCGGAGTGCATTTTTGCCAATTCTTCAATTATTAATAACTTTTGAACCAACAATGCCATATTGTTCAAGCTGTAGGAGGAAGTAGCTATGGTTCCTAGCTTTAATTTAAGACAAGTCCGGTTAAAAAATACTCACTAGAAGCCGAGAAAAACGCAATTGTTTAAATTAACGATGTAATCCAGGATTTCGGTTTTGGCGGAGTGCGAAAGTGCGAAAAAGGCCGCAAACGCGAGATGGCGCAATTTGTGCCGTTATCGACATTTCGTTATCGACAAAACTTTAAAAAGTTATTATCTCGACTCCTGGGTGTTGTTTTTTAATCAATGCGTTATCAAATGAAAGGGGATGGAGTGAGCTACGCGACAAAAATTCCCCCGTTGCTGTACGTATATGCAGTTGGCCGTAATAACAATTTTAATTGTATAATTGCTTATAACGAAAGAACTTCATTTGGAGTAATGTTCACACCTATTGTAAATGGTAGCTGGTGTAAGTAGCTTTAATTTATGTCCTTTGGTCATTGATGTAGCATTCCTGGAAGAGGCAGTAATCGTATTTGTTTGTAATTTCTTTAAACAAATTCAATTATCTCGGCTTCTACTGGGCCGATTTTGTTCAACGACATCTCAAATTGAAGCTCTCGGATCAAGGAACCATGGAATTTACTTTTACAAAGGACCTCCAGTATAGTTCCGATGCAATTCTCAACCGAATTATTAAATTGTTTATGAAAATTAAATTGCGCATCCAGGGGATGTAACAAGTATCTTGTCGGGTAGCAGCATCCTTTACGTTTATTTTAAGCTGTCGCTCACTGATCTAGCGCCTTCAGAAGCCGAGATAATTGCAGTGACCCGGAGTGCATTTTTGCCAATTTTTCAATTATTAATAACTTTTGAACCAACAATGCCATATTGTTCAAGCTGTAGGAGGAGGTAGCTATGGTTCCTAGCTTTAATTTAAGACAAGTCCGGTTAAAAAATACGCACTAGAAGCCGAGAAAAACGCAATTGTTTAAATTAACGATGTAATCCAGGATTTCGGTTTTGGCGGAGTGCGAAAGTGCGAAAAAGGCCGCAAACGCGAGATGGCGCCACTTGTATCGTTATCGACATATCGTTAGCGACAAAACATTGAAAAATTATTATCTCGACTCCTGGGTGTTGTTTTTTAATCAATGGGGTCTCAAATGAAAGGGAATGGAATGAGCTACGCGACAAAAATTACCCCGTCGCTATATGTATATGCAGTTGGCCGTAATAACAATTTTAATTGTATAATTGCTTATAACGAAAGAACTTCATTTGGAGTAATGTTCACACCTATTGTAAATTGTAGCTGGTGTAAGTAGCTTTAATTTATGTCCTTTGGTCATTGATTTAGCACGCCTGGAAGAGGCAGTAATCGTATTTGTTTATAATTTCTTTAAACAAATTCAATTATCTCGGCTTCTACTGGGCCGATTTTGTTCAACGACATCTCAAATTGAAGCTCTCGGATCAAGGAACCATCGAATTTACTTTTACAAAGGACCTCGTGTATAGTTCCGATGCAATTCTCAAGCGAATTATTAAATTGTTTATGAAAATTAAATTGCGCATCCAGGGGATGTAACAAGTATCTTGTCGGGTAGCAGCATCCTTTACGTTTATTTTAAGCTGTCGATCACTGATCTAGCGCCTTCAGAAGCCGAGATAATTGCAGTGACCCGGAGTGCATTTTTGCCAATTTTTCAATTATTAATAACTTTTGAACCAACAATGCCATATTGTTCAAGCTGTAGGAGGAAGTAGCTATGGTTCCTAGCTTTAATTTAAGACAAGTCCGGTTAAAAAATACGCACTAGAAGCCGAGAAAAACGCAATTGTTTAAATTAACGATGTAATCCAGGATTTCGGTTTTGGCGGAGTGCGAAAGTGCGAAAAAGGCCGCAAACGCGAGATGGCGCAATTTGTGCCGTTATCGACATATCGTTAGCGACAAAACATTGAAAAATTATTATCTCGACTCCTGGATGTTGTTTTTTAATCAATGGGGTCTCAAATGAAAGGGAATGGAATGAGCTACACGACAAAAATTACCCCGTTGCTGTACGTATATGCAGTTGCCCGTAATAACAATTTTAATTGTATAATTGCTTATAACGAAAGAACTTCATTTGGAGTAATGTTCACACCTATTGTAAATTGTAGCTGGTGTAAGTAGCTTTAATTTATGTCCTTTGGTCATTGATTTAGCACGCCTGGAAGAGGCAGTAATCGTATTTGTTTATAATTTCTTTAAACAAATTCAATTATCTCGGCTTCTACTGGGCCGATTTTGTTCAACGACATCTCAAATTGAAGCTCTCGGATCAAGGAACCATCGAATTTACTTTTACAAAGGACCTCGTGTATAGTTCCGATGCAATTCTCAAGCCAATTATTAAATTGTTTATGAAAATTAAATTGCGCATCCAGGGGATGTAACAAGTATCTTGTCGGGTAGCAGCATCCTTTACGTTTATTTTAAGCTGTCGATCACTGATCTAGCGCCTTCAGAAGCCGAGATAATTGCAGTGACCCGGAGTGCATTTTTGCCAATTTTTCAATTATTAATAACTTTTGAACCAACAATGCCATATTGTTCAAGCTGTAGGAGGAAGTAGCTATGGTTAATAGCTTTAATTTAAGACAAGTCCGGTTAAAAAATACGCACTAGAAGCCGAGAAAAACGCAATTGTTTAAATTAACGATGTAATCCAGGATTTCGGTTTTGGCGGAGTGCGAAAGTGCGAAAAAGGCCGCAAACGCGAGATGGCGCAATTTGCGCCGTTATCGACATATCGTTAGCGACAAAACATTGAAAAATTATTATCTCGACTCCTGGATATTGTTTTTTAATCAATGGGGTCTCAAATGAAAGGGAATGGAATGAGCTACACGACAAAAATTACCCCGTTGCTGTACGTATATGCAGTTGCCCGTAATAACAATTTTAATTGTATAATTGCTTATAACGAAAGAACTTCATTTGGAGTAATGTTCACACCTATTGTAAATTGTAGCTGGTGTAAGTAGCTTTAATTTATGTCCTTTGGTCATTGATTTAGCACGCCTGGAAGAGGCAGTAATCGTATTTGTTTATAATTTCTTTAAACAAATTCAATTATCTCGGCTTCTACTGGGCCGATTTTGTTCAACGACATCTCAAATTGAAGCTCTCGGATCAAGGAACCATCGAATTTACTTTTACAAAGGACCTCGTGTATAGTTCCGATGCAATTCTCAAGCCAATTATTAAATTGTTTATGAAAATTAAATTGCGCATCCAGGGGATGTAATAAGTATCTTGTCGGGTAGCAGCATCCTTTACCTTCATTTTAAGCTGTCGATCATTGATCTAGCACCTTCAGAAGCCGAGATAATTGCAGTGACCCGGAGTGCATTTTTGCCAATTCTTAAATTATTAATAACTTTTGAACCAACAATGCCATATGGTTCCAGCTGTAGGAGGTGGTAGCTATGGTTCCTAGCTTTAATTTAAGACAAGTCCGGTTAAAAAATACGCACTAGAAGCCGAGAAAAACGCAATTGTTTAAATTAACGATGTAATTCAGGATTTCGGTTTTGGCGGAGTGCGAAAGTGCGAAAAAGGCCGCAAACGCGAGATGGCGCAATTTGTGCCGTTATCGACATTTCGTTACCGACAAAACTTTAAAAAATTATTATCTCGACTCCTGGGTGTTGTTTTTTAATCAATGTGGTATCAAATGAAAGGGAATGGAATGAGCTACGCGACAAAAATTACCCCGTCGCTGTATGTATATGCAGTTGGCCGTAATAACAATTTGAATTGTTTAATTGTTTATAACGAATGAACTTCAGTTGGAGTAATGTTCTCACCTATTGTAAATGGTAGCTGGTGTAAGTAGCTTTAATTTATGTCCTTTGGTCATTGATGTAGCATGCCTGGAAGAGGCAGTAATCGTATTTGTTTATAATTTCATTAAACAAATTCAATTATCTCGGCTTCTACTGGGCCGATTTTCTTCAACGACATCTCAAATTTAAGCTCTCGGATCAAGGAACCATCGAATTTACTTTTACAAAGGACCTCGAGTATAGTTCCGATGCAATTCTCAAGCCAATTATTAAATTGTTTATGAAAATTAAATTGCGCATCCAGGGGATGTAACAAGTATCTTGTCGGGTAGCAGCATCCTTTACGTTTATTTTAAGCTGTCGATCATTGATCTAGCACCTTCAGAAGCCGAGATAATTGCAGTGACCCGGAGTGCATTTTTGCCAATTCTTCAATTATTAATAACTTTTGAACCAACAATGCCATATTGTTCAAGCTGTAGGAGGAGGTAGCTATGGTTACTAGCTTTAATTCAAGACAAGTCCGATTAAAAAATACTCACTAGAAGCCGAGAAAAACGCAATTGTTTAAATTAACGATGTAATCCAGGATTTCGGTTTTGGCGGAGTGCGAAAGTGCGAAAAAGGCCGCAAACGCGAGATGGCGCTACTTGTACCGTTATCGACATATCGTTACCGACAAAACTTTGAAAAATTATTATCTCGACTCCTGGATGTTGTTTTTTAATCAATGTGGTATCAAATGAAAGGGAATGGAATGAGCTACACGATAAAAATTACCCCGTTGCTGTACGTATATGCAGTTGGCCGTAATAACAATTTTAATTGTTTAATTGTTTATAACGAATGAACTTCATTTGGAGTAAAGTTCACACCTATTGTAAATGGTAGCTGGTGTATGTAGCTTTAATTTATGTCCTTTGGTCATTTCTGTAGCAGGCCTGGAAGAGGCAGTAATCGTATTTGTTTGTAATTTCTTTAAACAAATTCAATTATCTCGGCTTCTACTGGGCCGATTTTGTTCAACGACATCTCAAATTGAAGCTCTCGGATCAAGGAACCATGGAATTTACTTTTACAAAGGACCTCGTGTATAGTTCCGATGCAATTCTCAAGCCAATTATTAAATTGTTTATGAAAATTAAATTGCGCATCCAGGGGATGTAATAAGTATCTTGTCGGGTAGCAGCATCCTTTACCTTCATTTTAAGCTGTCGATCATTGATCTAGCACCTTCAGAAGCCGAGATAATTGCAGTGACCCGGAGTGCATTTTTGCCAATTCTTAAATTATTAATAACTTTTGAACCAACAATGCCATATGGTTCCAGCTGTAGGACGTGGTAGCTATGGTTCCTAGCTTTAATTTAAGACAAGTCCGGTTAAAAAATACGCACTAGAAGCCGAGTAAAACGCAATTGTTTAAATTAACGATGTAATTCAGGATTTCGGTTTTGGCGGAGTGCGAAAGTGCGAAAAAGGCCGCAAACGCGAGATGGCGCAATTTGTGCCGTTATCGACATTTCGTTACCGACAAAACTTTAAAAAATTATTATCTCGACTCCTGGGTGTTGTTTTTTAATCAATGTGGTATCAAATGAAAGGGAATGGAATGAGCTACGCGACAAAAATTACCCCGTCGCTGTATGTATATGCAGTTGGCCGTAATAACAATTTGAATTGTTTAATTGTTTATAACGAATGAACTTCAGTTGGAGTAATGTTCTCACCTATTGTAAATGGTAGCTGGTGTAAGTAGCTTTAATTTATGTCCTTTGGTCATTGATGTAGCATGCCTGGAAGAGGCAGTAATCGTATTTGTTTATAATTTCATTAAACAAATTCAATTATCTCGGCTTCTACTGGGCCGATTTTCTTCAACGACATCTCAAATTTAAGCTCTCGGATCAAGGAACCATCGAATTTACTTTTACAAAGGACCTCGAGTATAGTTCCGATGCAATTCTCAAGCCAATTATTAAATTGTTTATGAAAATTAAATTGCGCATCCAGGGGATGTAACAAGTATCTTGTCGGGTAGCAGCATCCTTTACGTTTATTTTAAGCTGTCGATCACTGATCTAGCGCCTTCAGAAGCCGAGATAATTGCAGTGACCCGGAGTGCATTTTTGCCAATTTTTCAATTATTAATAACTTTTGAACCAACAATGCCATATGGTTCCAGCTGTAGGACGTGGTAGCTATGGTTCCTAGCTTTAATTTAAGACAAGTCCGGTTAAAAAATACGCACTAGAAGCCGAGTAAAACGCAATTGTTTAAATTAACGATGTAATTCAGGATTTCGGTTTTGGCGGAGTGCGAAAGTGCGAAAAAGGCCGCAAACGCGAGATGGCGCAATTTGTGCCGTTATCGACATTTCGTTACCGACAAAACTTTAAAAAATTATTATCTCGACTCCTGGGTGTTGTTTTTTAATCAATGTGGTATCAAATGAAAGGGAATGGAATGAGCTACGCGACAAAAATTACCCCGTCGCTGTATGTATATGCAGTTGGCCGTAATAACAATTTGAATTGTTTAATTGTTTATAACGAATGAACTTCAGTTGGAGTAATGTTCTCACCTATTGTAAATGGTAGCTGGTGTAAGTAGCTTTAATTTATGTCCTTTGGTCATTGATGTAGCATGCCTGGAAGAGGCAGTAATCGTATTTGTTTATAATTTCATTAAACAAATTCAATTATCTCGGCTTCTACTGGGCCGATTTTCTTCAACGACATCTCAAATTTAAGCTCTCGGATCAAGGAACCATCGAATTTACTTTTACAAAGGACCTCGAGTATAGTTCCGATGCAATTCTCAAGCCAATTATTAAATTGTTTATGAAAATTAAATTGCGCATCCAGGGGATGTAACAAGTATCTTATCGGGTAGCAGCATCCTTTACGTTTATTTTAAGCTGTCGATCATTGATCTAGCACCTTCAGAAGCCGAGATAATTGCAGTGACCCGGAGTGCATTTTTGCCAATTTTTCAATTATTAATAACTTTTGAACCAACAATGCCATATTGTTCAAGCTGTCGGAGGAGGTAGCTATGGTTCCTAGCTTTAATTTAAGACAAGTCCGGTTAAAAAATACGCACTAGAAGCCGAGAAAAACGCAATTGTTTAAATTAACGATGTAATCCAGGATTTCGGTTTTGGCGGAGTGCGAAAGTGCGAAAAAGGCCGCAAACGCGAGATGGCGCCACTTGTATCGTTATCGACATATCGTTAGCGACAAAACATTGAAAAATTATTATCTCGACTCCTGGGTGTTGTTTTTTAATCAATGCGGTATCAAATGAAAGGGAATGGAATGAGCTACGCGACAAAAATTACCCCGTCGCTATATGTATATGCAGTTGGCCGTAATAACAATTTGAATTGTTTAATTGTTTATAACGAATGAACTTCAGTTCGAGTAATGTTCTCACCTATTGTAAATGGTAGCTGGTGTAAGTAGCTTTAATTTATGTCCTTTGGTCATTGATGTAGCATGCCTGGAAGAGGCAGTAATCGTACTTGTTTATAATTTCATTAAACAAATTCAATTATCTCGGCTTCTACTGGGCCGATTTTCTTCAACGACATCTCAAATTGAAGCTCTCGGATCAAGGAACCAGGGAATTTACTTTTACAAAGGACCTCGAGTATAGTTCCGATGCAATTCTCAAGCGAATTATTAAATTGTTTATGAAAATTAAATTGCGCATCCAGGGGATGTAACAAGTATCTTGTCGGGTAGCAGCATCCTTTACGTTTATTTTAAGCTGTCGATCACTGATCTAGCGCCTTCAGAAGCCGAGATAATTGCAGTGACCCGGAGTGCATTTTTGCCAATTTTTCAATTATTAATAACTTTTGAACCAACAATGCCATATTGTTCAAGCTGTAGGAGGAAGTAGCTATGGTTCCTAGCTTTAATTTAAGACATGTCCGGTTAAAAAATACGCACTAGAAGCCGAGAAAAACGCAATTGTTTAAATTAACGATGTAATCCAGGATTTCGGTTTTGGCGGAGTGCGAAAGTGCGAAAAAGGCCGCAAACGCGAGATGGCGCAATTTGTGCCGTTATCGACATATCGTTAGCGACAAAACATTGAAAAATTATTATCTCGACTCCTGGATGTTGTTTTTTAATCAATGGGGTCTCAAATGAAAGGGAATGGAATGAGCTACACGACAAAAATTACCCCGTTGCTGTACGTATATGCAGTTGCCCGTAATAACAATTTTAATTGTATAATTGCTTATAACGAAAGAACTTCATTTGGAGTAATGTTCACACCTATTGTAAATTGTAGCTGGTGTAAGTAGCTTTAATTTATGTCCTTTGGTCATTGATTTAGCACGCCTGGAAGAGGCAGTAATCGTATTTGTTTATAATTTCTTTAAACAAATTCAATTATCTCGGCTTCTACTGGGCCGATTTTGTTCAACGACATCTCAAATTGAAGCTCTCGGATCAAGGAACCATCGAATTTACTTTTACAAAGGACCTCGAGTATAGTTCCGATGCAATTCTCAAGCCAATTATTAAATTGTTTATGAAAATTAAATTGCGCTTCCAGGGGATGTAACAAGTATCTTGTCGGGTAGCAGCATCCTTTACGTTTATTTTAAGCTGTCGATCATTGATCTAGCACCTTCAGAAGCCGAGATAATTGCAGTGACCCGGAGTGCATTTTTGCCAATTCTTCAATTATTAATAACTTTTGAACCAACAATGCCATATTGTTCAAGCTGTAGGAGGAGGTAGCTATGGATACTAGCTTTAGTTTAAGACAAGTCCGGTTAAAAAATACGCACTAGAAGCCGAGAAAAACGCAATTGTTTAAATTAACGATGTAATTCAGGATTTCGGTTTTGGCGGAGTGCGAAAGTGCGAAAAAGGCCGCAAACGCGAGATGGCGCAATTTGTGCCGTTATCGACATTTCGTTACCGACAAAACTTTAAAAAATTATTATCTCGACTCCTGGGTGTTGTTTTTTAATCAATGTGGTATCAAATGAAAGGGAATGGAATGAGCTACGCGACAAAAATTACCCCGTCGCTGTATGTATATGCAGTTGGCCGTAATAACAATTTGAATTGTTTAATTGTTTATAACGAATGAACTTCAGTTGGAGTAATGTTCTCACCTATTGTAAATGGTAGCTGGTGTAAGTAGCTTTAATTTATGTCCTTTGGTCATTGATGTAGCATGCCTGGAAGAGGCAGTAATCGTATTTGTTTATAATTTCATTAAACAAATTCAATTATCTCGGCTTCTACTGGGCCGATTTTCTTCAACGACATCTCAAATTTAAGCTCTCGGATCAAGGAACCATCGAATTTACTTTTACAAAGGACCTCGAGTATAGTTCCGATGCAATTCTCAAGCCAATTATTAAATTGTTTATGAAAATTAAATTGCGCATCCAGGGGATGTAACAAGTATCTTATCGGGTAGCAGCATCCTTTACGTTTATTTTAAGCTGTCGATCATTGATCTAGCACCTTCAGAAGCCGAGATAATTGCAGTGACCCGGAGTGCATTTTTGCCAATTTTTCAATTATTAATAACTTTTGAACCAACAATGCCATATTGTTCAAGCTGTAGGAGGAGGTAGCTATGGTTCCTAGCTTTAATTTAAGACAAGTCCGATTAAAAAATACGCACTAGAAGCCGAGAAAAACGCAATTGTTTAAATTAACGATGTAATCCAGGATTTCGGTTTTGGCGGAGTGCGAAAGTGCGAAAAAGGCCGCAAACGCGAGATGGCGCAACTTGTGCCGTTATCGACATTTCGTTACCGACAAAACTTTAAAAAATTATTATCTCGACTCCTGGGGGTTGTTTTTTAATCAATGCGTTATGAAATGAAGGGGGATGGAATGAGCTACGCGACAAAAATTACTCGGTTGCTGTACGTATATGCAGTTGGCCGTAATAACAATTTGAATTGTTTAATTGTTTATAACGAATGAACTTCAGTTGGAGTAATGTTCTCACCTATTGTAAATGGTAGCTGGTGTAAGTAGCTTTAATTTATGACCTTTGGTCATTGATGTAGCATGCCTGGAAGAGGCAGTAATCGTATTTGTTTATAATTTCATTAAACAAATTAAATTATCTCGGCTTCTACTGGGCCGATTTTCTTCAACGACATCTCAAATTTAAGCTCTCGGATCAAGGAACCATCGAATTTACTTTTACAAAGGACCTCGAGTATAGTTCCGATGCAATTCTCAAGCCAATTATTAAATTGTTTATGAAAATTAAATTGCGCATCCAGGGGATGTAACAAGTATCTTGTCGGGTAGCAGCATCCTTTACGTTTATTTTAAGCTGTCGATCACTGATCTAGCGCCTTCAGAAGCCGAGATAATTGCAGTGACCCGGAGTGCATTTTTGCCAATTCTTCAATTATTAATAACTTTTGAACCAACAATGCCATATTGTTCAAGCTGTAGGAGGAAGTAGCTATGGTTCCTAGCTTTAATTTAAGACAAGTCCGGTTAAAAAATACGCACTAGAAGCCGAGAAAAACGCAATTGTTTAAATTAACGATGTAATCCAGGATTTCGGTTTTGGCGGAGTGCGAAAGTGCCAAAAAGGCCGCAAACGCGAGATGGCGCAACTTGTGCCGTTATCGACATTTCGTCACCTACAAAACTTTAAAAAATTATTATCTCGACTCCTGGGGGTTGTTTTTTAATCAATGCGTTATCAAATGAAAGGGAATGGAATGAGCTACGCGACAAAAATTACCCCGTCGCTGTATGTATATGCAGTTGGCCGTAATAACAATTTGAATTGTTTAATTGTTTATAACGAATGAACTTCAGTTGGAGTAATATTCTCACCTATTGTAAACGGTAGCTGGTGTAAGTAGCTTTAATTTATGTCGTTTGGTCATTGATGTAGCATGCCTGGAAGAGGCAGTAATCGTATTTGTTTATAATTTCATTAAACAAATTCAATTATCTCGGCTTCTACTGGGCCGATTTTCTTCAACGACATCTCAAATTGAAGCTCTCGGATCAAGGAACCATGGAATTTACTTTTACAAAGGACCTCGAGTATAGTTCCGATGCAATTCTCAAGCGAATTATTAAATTGTTTATGAAAATTAAATTGCGCATCCAGGGGATGTAACAAGTATCTTGTCGGGTAGCAGCATCCTTTACGTTTATTTTAAGCTGTCGATCACTGATCTAGCGCCTTCAGAAGCCGAGATAATTGCAGTGACCCGGAGTGCATTTTTGCCAATTTTTCAATTATTAATAACTTTTGAACCAACAATGCCATATTGTTCAAGCTGTAGGAGGAGGTAGCTATGGATACTAGCTTTAATTTAAGACAAGTCCGATTAAAAAATACGCACTAGAAGCCGAGAAAAACGCAATTGTTTAAATTAACGATGTAATCCAGGATTTCGGTTTTGGCGGAGTGCGAAAGTGCGAAAAAGGCCGCAAACGCGAGATGGCGCAATTTGTGCCGTTATCGACATTTCGTTACCGACAAAACTTTAAAAAATTATTATCTCGACTCCTGGGGGTTGTTTTTTAATCAATGCGTTATCAAATGAAAGGGGATGGAATGAGCTACGCGACAAAAATTACCCCGTCGCTGTATGTATATGCAGTTGGCCGTAATAACAATTTGAATTGTTTAATTGTTTATAACGAATGAACTTCAGTTGGAGTAATGTTCTCACCTATTGTAAATGGTAGCTGGTGTAAGTAGCTTTAATTTATGACTTTTGGTCATTGATGTAGCATGCCTGGAAGAGGCAGTAATCGTATTTGTTTATAATTTCATTAAACAAATTAAATTATCTCGGCTTCTACTGGGCCGATTTTCTTCAACGACATCTCAAATTTAAGCTCTCGGATCAAGGAACCATCGAATTTACTTTTACAAAGGACCTCGAGTATAGTTCCGATGTAATTCTCAAGCCAATTATTAAATTGTTTATGAAAATTAAATTGCGCATCCAGGGGATGTAACAAGTATCTTGTCGGGTAGCAGCATCCTTTACGTTTATTTTAAGCTGTCGATCACTGATCTAGCGCCTTCAGAAGCCGAGATAATTGCAGTGACCCGGAGTGCATTTTTGCCAATTCTTCAATTATTAATAACTTTTGAACCAACAATGCCATATTGTTCAAGCTGTAGGAGGAGGTAGCTATGGTTACTAGCTTTAATTTAAGACAAGTCCGATTAAAAAATACGCACTAGAAGCCGAGAAAAACGCAATTGTTTAAATTAACGATGTAATCCAGGATTTCGGTTTTGGCGGAGTGCGAAAGTGCGAAAAAGGCCGCAAACGCGAGATGGCGCAATTTGTGCCGTTATCGACATTTCGTTACCGACAAAACTTTAAAAAATTATTATCTCGACTCCTGGGGGTTGTTTTTTAATCAATGCGTTATCAAATGAAAGGGGATGGAATGAGCTACGCGACAAAAATTACTCGGTTGCTGTACGTATATGCAGTTGGCCGTAATAACAATTTGAATTGTTTAATTGTTTATAACGAATGAACTTCATTTGGAGTAAAGTTCACACCTATTGTAAATGGTAGCTGGTGTGTGTAGCTTTAATTTATGTCTTTTGGTCATTGCTGTAGCAGGCCTAGAAGAGGCAGTAATCGTATTTGTTTAAAATTTCTTTAAACAAATTCAATTATCTCGGCTTCTACTGGGCCGATTTTCTTCAACGACATCTCAAATTGAAGCTCTCGGATCAAGGAACCATGGAATTTACTTTTACAAAGGACCTCGAGTATAGTTCCGATGCAATTCTCAAGCGAATTATTAAATTGTTTATGAAAATTAAATTGCGCATCCAGGGGATGTAACAAGTATCTTGTCGGGTAGCAGCATCCTTTACGTTTATTTTAAGCTGTCGATCACTGATCTAGCGCCTTCAGAAGCCGAGATAATTGCAGTGACCCGGAGTGCATTTTTGCCAATTTTTCAATTATTAATAACTTTTGAACCAACAATGCCATATTGTTCAAGCTGTAGGAGGAGGTAGCTATGGATACTAGCTTTAATTTAAGACAAGTCCGATTAAAAAATACGCACTAGAAGCCGAGAAAAACGCAATTGTTTAAATTAACGATGTAATCCAGGATTTCGGTTTTGGCGGAGTGCGAAAGTGCGAAAAAGGCCGCAAACGCGAGATGGCGCAATTTGTGCCGTTATCGACATTTCGTTACCGACAAAACTTTAAAAAATTATTATCTCGACTCCTGGGGGTTGTTTTTTAATCAATGCGTTATCAAATGAAAGGGGATGGAATGAGCTACGCGACAAAAATTACCCCGTCGCTGTATGTATATGCAGTTGGCCGTAATAACAATTTGAATTGTTTAATTGTTTATAACGAATGAACTTCAGTTGGAGTAATGTTCTCACCTATTGTAAATGGTAGCTGGTGTAAGTAGCTTTAATTTATGACTTTTGGTCATTGATGTAGCATGCCTGGAAGAGGCAGTAATCGTATTTGTTTATAATTTCATTAAACAAATTAAATTATCTCGGCTTCTACTGGGCCGATTTTCTTCAACGACATCTCAAATTTAAGCTCTCGGATCAAGGAACCATCGAATTTACTTTTACAAAGGACCTCGAGTATAGTTCCGATGTAATTCTCAAGCCAATTATTAAATTGTTTATGAAAATTAAATTGCGCATCCAGGGGATGTAACAAGTATCTTGTCGGGTAGCAGCATCCTTTACGTTTATTTTAAGCTGTCGATCACTGATCTAGCGCCTTCAGAAGCCGAGATAATTGCAGTGACCCGGAGTGCATTTTTGCCAATTCTTCAATTATTAATAACTTTTGAACCAACAATGCCATATTGTTCAAGCTGTAGGAGGAGGTAGCTATGGTTACTAGCTTTAATTTAAGACAAGTCCGATTAAAAAATACGCACTAGAAGCCGAGAAAAACGCAATTGTTTAAATTAACGATGTAATCCAGGATTTCGGTTTTGGCGGAGTGCGAAAGTGCGAAAAAGGCCGCAAACGCGAGATGGCGCAATTTGTGCCGTTATCGACATTTCGTTACCGACAAAACTTTAAAAAATTATTATCTCGACTCCTGGGGGTTGTTTTTTAATCAATGCGTTATCAAATGAAAGGGGATGGAATGAGCTACGCGACAAAAATTACTCGGTTGCTGTACGTATATGCAGTTGGCCGTAATAACAATTTGAATTGTTTAATTGTTTATAACGAATGAACTTCATTTGGAGTAAAGTTCACACCTATTGTAAATGGTAGCTGGTGTGTGTAGCTTTAATTTATGTCTTTTGGTCATTGCTGTAGCAGGCCTAGAAGAGGCAGTAATCGTATTTGTTTAAAATTTCTTTAAACAAATACAATTATCTCGGCTTCTACTGGGCCGATTTTGTTCAACGACATCTCAAATTGAAGCTCTCGGATCAAGGAACCATCGAATTTACTTTTACAAAGGACCTCGAGTTTAGTTCCGATGCAATTCTCAAGCAAATTATTAAATTGTTTATGAAAATTAAATTGCGCATCCAGGAGATGTAACAAGTATCTTGTCGGGTAGCAGCATCCTTTACCTTTATTTTAAGCTGTCGATCATTGATCTAGCACCTTCAGAAGCCGAGATAATTGCAGTGACCCGGAGTGCATTTTTGCCAATTCTTCAATTATTAATAACTTTTGAACCAACAATGCCATATTGTTCAAGCTACAGGAGGAGGTAGCTATGGTTACTAGCTTTAATTTAAGACAAGTCCGATTAAAAAATACGCACTAGAAGCCGAGAAAAACGCAATTGTTTAAATTAACGATGTAATCCAGGATTTCGGTTTTGGCGGAGTGCGAAAGTGCGAAAAAGGCCGCAAACGCGAGATGGCGCAATTTGTGCCGTTATCGACATTTCGTTACCGACAAAACTTTAAAAAATTATTATCTCGACTCCTGGGTGTTGTTTTTTAATCAATGTGTTATCAAATGAAAGGGAATGGAATGAGCTACGCGACAAAAATTACCCCGTCGCTATATGTATATGCAGTTGGCCGTAATAACAATTTGAATTGTTTAATTGTTTATAACGAATGAACTTCAGTTCGAGTAATGATCTCACCTATTGTAAATGGTAGCTGGTGTAAGTAGCTTTAATTTATGTCGTTTGGTCATTGATGTAGCATGCCTGGAAGAGGCAGTAATCGTATTTGTTTATAATTTCATTAAACAAATTCAATTATCTCGGCTTCTACTGGGCCGATTTTCTTCAACGACATCTCAAATTGAAGCTCTCGGATCAAGGAACCATGGAATTTACTTTTACAAAGGACCTCGAGTATAGTTCCGATGCAATTCTCAAGCGAATTATTAAATTGTATATGAAAATTAAATTGCGCATCCAGGGGATGTAACAAGTATCTTGTCGGGTAGCAGCATCCTTTACGTTTATTTTAAGCTGTCGATCACTGATCTAGCGCCTTCAGAAGCCGAGATAATTGCAGGGACCCGGAGTGCATTTTTGCCAATTTTTCAATTATTAATAACTTTTGAACCAACAATGCCATATTGTTCAAGCTGTAGGAGGAAGTAGCTATGGTTCCTAGCTTTAATTTAAGACAAGTCCGGTTAAAAAATACGCACTAGAAGCCGAGAAAAACGCAATTGCTTAAATTAAAGATGTAATCCAGGATTTCGGTTTTGGCGGAGTGCGAAAGTGCGAAAAAGGCCGCAAACGCGAGATGGCGCTACTTGTACCGTTATCGACATATCGTTACCGACAAAACATTGAAAAATTATTATCTCGACTCCTGGATGTTGTTTTTTAATCAATGTGGTATCAAATGAAAGGGAATGGAATGAGATACACGATAAAAATTACCCCGTTGCTGTACGTACATGCAGTTGGCCGTAATAACAATTTGAATTGTTTAATTGTTTATAACGAATGAACTTCATTTGGAGTAAAGTTCACACCTATTGTAAATGGTAGCTGGTGTATGTAGCTTTAATTTATGTCCTTTGGTCATTGATGTAGCATGCCTGGAAGAGGCAGTAATCGTATTTGTTTATAATTTCATTAAACAAATTCAATTATCTCGGCTTCTACTGGGCCGATTTTCTTCAACGACATCTCAAATTTAAGCTCTCGGATCAAGGAACCATCGAATTTACTTTCACAAAGGACCTCGAGTATAGTTCCGATGCAATTCTCAAGCCAATTATTAAATTGTTTATGAAAATTAAATTGCGCATCCAGGGGATGTAACAAGTATCTTGTCGGGTAGCAGCATCCTTTACGTTTATTTTAAGCTGTCGATCACTGATCTAGCGCCTTCAGAAGCCGAGATAATTGCAGTGACCCGGAGTGCATTTTTGCCAATTTTTCAATTATTAATAACTTTTGAACCAACAATGCCATATTGTTCAAGCTGTAGGAGGAAGTAGCTATGGTTCCTAGCTTTAATTTAAGACAAGTCCTGTTAAAAAATACGCACTAGAAGCCGAGAAAAACGCAATTGTTTAAATTAACGATGTAATCCAGGATTTCGGTTTTGGCGGAGTGCGAAAGTGCCAAAAAGGCCGCAAACGCGAGATGGCGCAACTTGTGCCGTTATCGACATTTCGTTACCGACAAAACTTTAAAAAATTATTATCTCGACTCCTGGGGGTTGTTTTTTAATCAATGCGTTATCAAATGAAAGGGGATGGAATGAGCTACGCGACAAAAATTACCCCGTCGCTGTATGTATATGCAGTTGGCCGTAATAACAATTTGAATTGTTTAATTGTTTATAACGAATGAACTTCAGTTGGAGTAATGTTCTCACCTATTGTAAATGGTAGCTGGTGTAAGTAGCTTTAATTTATGTCCTTTGGTCATTGATGTAGCATGCCTGGAAGAGGCAGTAATCGTATTTGTTTATAATTTCTTTAAACAAATACAATTATCTCGGCTTCTACTGGGCCGATGTTGTTCAACGACATCTCAAATTGAAGCTCTCGGATCAAGGAACCATCGAATTTACTTTTACAAAGGACCTCGAGTTTAGTTCCGATGCAATTCTCAAGCGAATTATTAAATTGTTTATCAAAATTAAATTGCGCATACAGGGGATGTAACAAGTATCTTGTCGGGTAGCAGCATCCTTTACCTTTATTTTAAGCTGTCGATCATTGATCAAGCGCCTTCAGAAGCCGAGATAATTGCAGGGACCCGGAGTGCATTTTTGCCAATTTTTCAATTATTAATAACTTTTGAACCAACAATGCCATATTGTTCAAGCTGTAGGAGGAAGTAGCTATGGTTCCTAGCTTTAATTTAAGACAAGTCCGGTTAAAAAATACGCACTAGAAGCCGAGAAAAACGCAATTGCTTAAATTAAAGATGTAATCCAGGATTTCGGTTTTGGCGGAGTGCGAAAGTGCGAAAAAGGCCGCAAACGCGAGATGGCGCTACTTGTACCGTTATCGACATATCGTTACCGACAAAACATTGAAAAATTATTATCTCGACTCCTGGATGTTGTTTTTTAATCAATGTGGTATCAAATGAAAGGGAATGGAATGAGATACACGATAAAAATTACCCCGTTGCTGTACGTACATGCAGTTGGCCGTAATAACAATTTGAATTGTTTAATTGTTTATAACGAATGAACTTCATTTGGAGTAAAGTTCACACCTATTGTAAATGGTAGCTGGTGTATGTAGCTTTAATTTATGTCCTTTGGTCATTGCTGTAGCAGGTCTAGAAGAGGCAGTAATCGTATTTGTTTATAATTTCTTTAAACAAATACAATTATCTCGGCTTCTACTGGGCCGATTTTGTTCAACGACATCTCAAATTGAAGCTCTCGGATCAAGGAACCATCGAATTTACTTTTACAAAGGACCTCGAGTTTAGTTCCGATGCAATTCTCAAGCAAATTATTAAATTGTTTATGAAAATTAAATTGCGCATCCAGGAGATGTAACAAGTATCTTGTCGGGTAGCAGCATCCTTTACCTTCATTTTAAGCTGTCGATCATTGATCTAGCACCTTCAGAAGCCGAGATAATTGCAGTGACCCGGAGTGCATTTTTGCCAATTTTTCAATTATTAATAACTTTTGAACCAACAATGCCATATTGTTCAAGCTGTAGGAGGAAGTAGCTATGGTTCCTAGCTTTAATTTAAGACAAGTCCGGTTAAAAAATACGCACTAGAAGCCGAGAAAAACGCAATTGTTTAAATTAACGATGTAATCCAGGATTTCGGTTTTGGCGGAGTGCGAAAGTGCGAAAAAGGCCGCAAACGCGAGATGGCGCAATTTGTGCCGTTATCGACATTTCGTTGCCGACAAAACTTTAAAAAATTATTATCTCGACTCCTGGGTGTTGTTTTTTAATCAATGTGGTATCAAATGAAAGGGAATGGAATGAGCTACGCGACAAAAATTACCACGTCGCTGTATGTATATGCAGTTGGCCGTAATAACAATTTGAATTGTTTAATTGTTTATAACGAATGAACTTCAGTTGGAGTAATGTTCTCACCTATTGTAAATGGTAGCTGGTGTATGTAGCTTTAATTTATGTCCTTTGGTCATTGATGTAGCATGCCTGGAAGAGGCAGTAATCGTATTTGTTTATAATTTCATTAAACAAATTCAATTATCTCGGCTTCTACTGGGCCGATTTTCTTCAACGACATCTCAAATTTAAGCTCTCGGATCAAGGAACCATCGAATTTACTTTTACAAAGGACCTCGAGTATAGTTCCGATGCAATTCTCAAGCCAATTATTAAATTGTTTATGAAAATTAAATTGCGCATCCAGGGGATGTAACAAGTATCTTGTCGGGTAGCAGCATCCTTTACGTTTATTTTAAGCTGTCGATCACTGATCTAGCGCCTTCAGAAGCCGAGATAATTGCAGTGACCCGGAGAGCATTTTTGCCAATTCTTCAATTATTAATAACTTTTGAACCAACAATGCCATATTGTTCAAGCTGTAGGAGGAAGTAGCTATGGTTCCTAGCTTTAATTTAAGACAAGTCCGGTTAAAAAATACGCACTAGAAGCCGAGAAAAACGCAATTGTTTAAATTAACGATGTAATCCAGGATTTCGGTTTTGGCGGAGTGCGAAAGTGCGAAAAAGGCCGCAAACGCGAGATGGCGCAATTTGTGCCGTTATCGACATTTCGTTACCGACAAAACTTTAAAAAATTATTATCTCGACTCCTGGGTGTTGTTTTTTAATCAATGTGGTATCAAATGAAAGGGAATGGAATGAGCTACGCGACAAAAATTACCCCGTCGCTGTATGTATATGCAGTTGGCCGTAATAACAATTTGAATTGTTTAATTGTTTATAACGAATGAACTTCAGTTGGAGTAATGTTCTCACCTATTGTAAATGGTAGCTGGTGTAAGTAGCTTTAATTTATGTCCTTTGGTCATTGATGTAGCATGCCTGGAAGAGGCAGTAATCGTATTTGTTTATAATTTCATTAAACAAATTCAATTATCTCGGCTTCTACTGGGCCGATTTTCTTCAACGACATCTCAAATTTAAGCTCTCGGATCAAGGAACCATCGAATTTACTTTTACAAAGGACCTCGAGTATAGTTCCGATGCAATTCTCAAGCCAATTATTAAATTGTTTATGAAAATTAAATTGCGCATCCAGGGGATGTAACAAGTATCTTGTCGGGTAGCAGCATCCTTTTCGTTTATTTTAAGCTGTCGATCATTGCTCTAGCACCTTCAGAAGCCGAGATAATTGCAGTGACCCGGAGTGCATTTTTGCCAATTCTTCAATTATTAATAAGTTGTGAACCAACAATGCAATATGGTTCAAGCTGTAGGATGAGGTAGCTATGGTTACTAGCTTTAATTTAAGACAAGTCCGGTTAAGAAATACGAACTAGAAGCCGAGAAAAACGCAATTGTTTAAATTAACGATGTAATCCAGAATTTCGGTTTTGGCGGAGTGCGAAAGTGCGAAAAAGGCCGCAAACGCGAGATGGCGCAACTTGTGCCGTTATCGACATTTCGTTACCGACAAAACTTTAAAAAATTATTATCTCGACTCCTGGGGGTTGTTTTTTAATCAATGCGTTATCAAATGAAAGGGGATGGAATGAGCTACGCGACAAAAATTACCCCGTTGCTGTACGTATATGCAGTTGGCCGTAATAACAATTTGAATTGTTTAATTGTTTATAACGAATGAACTTCAGTTGGAGTAATGTTCTCACCTATTGTAAATGGTAGCTGGTGTAAGTAGCTTTAATTTATGTTCTCTGGTCATTGATGTAGCACGCCTGGAAGAGGCAGTAATCGTATTTGTTCATAATTTCATTAAACAAATTCAATTATCTCGGCTTCTACTGGGCCGATTTTCTTCAACGACATCTCAAATTGAAGCTCTCGGATCAAGGAACCATGGAATTTACTTTTACAAAGGACCTCGAGTATAGTTCCGATGCAATTCTCAAGCGAATTATTAAATTGTTTATGAAAATTAAATTGCGCATCCAGGGGATGTAACAAGTATCTTGTCGGGTAGCAGCATCCTTTACGTTTATTTTAAGCTGTCGATCACTGATCTAGCGCCTTCAGAAGCCGAGATAATTGCAGTGACCCGGAGTGCATTTTTGCCAATTTTTCAATTATTAATAACTTTTTAACCAACAATGCCATATTGTTCAAGCTGTAGGAGGAAGTAGCTATGGTTCCTAGCTTTAATTTAAGACAAGTCCGGTTAAAAAATACGTACTAGAAGCCGAGAAAAACGCAATTGTTTAAATTAACGATGTAATCCAGGATTTCGGTTTTGGCGGAGTGCGAAAGTGCGAAAAAGGCCGCAAATGCGAGATGGCGCAATTTGTGCCGTTATCGACATTTCGTTACCGACAAAACTTTAAAAAATTATTATCTCGACTCCTGGGTGTTGTTTTTTAATCAATGTGGTATCAAATGAAAGGGAATGGAATGAGCTACGCGACAAAAATTACCACGTCGCTGTATGTATATGCAGTTGGCCGTAATAACAATTTGAATTGTTTAATTGTTTATAACGAATGAACTTCAGTTGGAGTAATGTTCTCACCTATTGTAAATGGTAGCTGGTGTAAGTAGCTTTAATTTATGTTCTTTGGTCATTGATGTAGCACGGATGGAAGAGGCAGTAATCGTATTTGTTTATAATTTCCTTAAACAAATTCAATTATCTCGGCTTCTACTGGGCCGATTTTGTTCAACGACATCTCAAATTGAAGCTCTCGGCTCAAGGAACCATGGAATTTACTTTTACAAAGGACCTCGAGTATAGTTCCGATGCAATTCTCAAGCCAATTATTAAATTGTTTATGAAAATTAAATTGCGCATCCAGGGGATGTAACAAGTATCTTGTCGGGTAGCAGCATCCTTTACCTTCATTTTAAGCTGTCGATCACTGATCTAGCGCCTTCAGAAGCCGAGATAATTGCAGTGACCCGGAGTGCATTTTTGCCAATTCTTCAATTATTAATAACTTTTGAACCAACAATGCAATATGGTTCAAGCTGTAGGATGAGGTAGGTATGGTTACTAGCTTTAATTTAAGACAAGTCCGGTTAAGAAATACGAACTAGAAGCCGAGAAAAACGCAATTGTTTAAATTAACGATGTAATCCAGGATTTCGGTTTTGGCGGAGTGCGAAAGTGCGAAAAAGGCCGCAAACGCGAGATGGC
Source organism: Nomada fucata (assembly GCA_948146005.1). Classification (NCBI taxonomy): domain Eukaryota; kingdom Metazoa; phylum Arthropoda; class Insecta; order Hymenoptera; family Apidae; genus Nomada; species Nomada fucata. The sequence continues at coordinate 181,368 of OX411280.1, read as the reverse complement.
GCAATTTGTGCCGTTATCGACATTTCGTTACCGACAAAACTTTAAAAAATTATTATCTCGACTCCTGGGTGTTGCTTTTTAATCAATGTGGTATCAAATGAAAGGGAATGGAATGAGCTACGCGACAAAAATTACCCCGTCGCTGTATGTATATGCAGTTGGCCGTAATAACAATTTGAATTGTTTAATTGTTTATAACGAATGAACTTCAGTTGGAGTAATGTTCTCACCTATTGTAAATGGTAGCTGGTGTATGTAGCTTTAATTTATGTCCTTTGGTCATTGATGTAGCATGCCTGGAAGAGGCAGTAATCGTATTTGTTTATAATTTCATTAAACAAATTCAATTATCTCGGCTTCTACTGGGCCGATTTTCTTCAACGACATCTCAAATTTAAGCTCTCGGATCAAGGAACCATCGAATTTACTTTTACAAAGGACCTCGAGTATAGTTCCGATGCAATTCTCAAGCCAATTATTAAATTGTTTATGAAAATTAAATTGCGCATCCAGGGGATGTAACAAGTATCTTGTCGGGTAGCAGCATCCTTTACGTTTATTTTAAGCTGTCGATCACTGATCTAGCGCCTTCAGAAGCCGAGATAATTGCAGTGACCCGGAGTGCATTTTTGCCAATTCTTCAATAATTAATAACTTTTGAACCAACAATGCCATATTGTTCAAGCTGTAGGAGGAAGTAGCTATGGTTCCTAGCTTTAATTTAAGACAAGTCCGGTTAAAAAATACGCACTAGAAGCCGAGAAAAACGCAATTGTTTAAATTAACGATGTAATCCAGGATTTCGGTTTTGGCGGAGTGCGAAAGTGCCAAAAAGGCCGCAAACGCGAGATGGCGCAATTTGTGCCGTTATCGACATTTCGTTACCGACAAAACTTTAAAAAATTATTATCTCGACTCCTGGGGGTTGTTTTTTAATCAATGCGTTATCAAATGAAAGGGGATGGAATGAGCAACGCGACAAAAATTATCCCGTTGCTGTACGTATATGCAGTTGGCCGTAATAACAATTTGAATTGTTTAATTGTTTATAACGAATGAACTTCATTTGGAGTAATGTTCACACGTATTGTAAATGGTAGCTGGTGTAAGTAGCTTTAATTTATGTCCTTTGGTCATTGATGTAGCACGCCTGGAAGAGGCAGTAATCGTATTTGTTTATATTTTCTTTAAACAAATTCAATTATCTCGGCTTCTACTGGGCCGATTTTGTTCAACGACATCTCAAATTGAAGCTCTCGGATCAAGGAACCATGGAATTTACTTTTACAAAGGACCTCCAGTATAGTTCCGATGCAATTCTCAACCGAATTATTAAATTGTTTATGAAAATTAAATTGCGCATACAGGGGATGTAACAAGTATCTTGTCGGGTAGCAGCATCCTTTACCTTCATTTTAAGCTGTCGATCACTGATCTAGCGCCTTCAGAAGCCGAGATAATTGCAGTGACCCGGAGTGCATTTTTGCCAATTCTTCAATTATTAATAACTTTTGAACCAACAATGCCATATTGTTCAAGCTGTAGGAGGAAGTAGCTATGGTTCCTAGCTTTAATTTAAGACAAGTCCGGTTAAAAAATACGCACTAGAAGCCGAGAAAAACGCAATTGTTTAAATTAACGATGTAATCCAGGATTTCGGTTTTGGCGGAGTGCGAAAGTGCCAAAAAGGCCGCAAACGCGAGATGGCGCAACTTGTGCCGTTATCGACATTTCGTCACCTACAAAACTTTAAAAAATTATTATCTCGACTCCTGGGGGTTGTTTTTTAATCAATGCGTTATCAAATGAAAGGGGATGGAATGCGCTACGCGACAAAAATTACCCCGTCGCTGTATGTATATGCAGTTGGCCGTAATAACAATTTGAATTGTTTAATTGTTTATAACGAATGAACTTCAGTTGGAGTAATGTTCTCACCTATTGTAAATGGTAGCTGGTGTAAGTAGCTTTAATTTATGTCCTTTGGTCATTGATGTAGCATGCCTGGAAGAGGCAGTAATCGTATTTGTTTATAATTTCATTAAACAAATTCAATTATCTCGGCTTCTACTGGGCCGATTTTGTTCAACGACATCTCAAATTGAAGCTCTCGGATCAAGGAACCATGGAATTTACTTTTACAAAGGACCTCCAGTATAGTTCCGATGCAATTCTCAACCGAATTATTAAATTGTTTATGAAAATTAAATTGCGCATACAGGGGATGTAACAAGTATCTTGTCGGGTAGCAGCATCCTTTACCTTCATTTTAAGCTGTCGATCACTGATCTAGCGCCTTCAGAAGCCGAGATAATTGCAGTGACCCGGAGTGCATTTTTGCCAATTCTTCAATTATTAATAACTTTTGAACCAACAATGCCATATTGTTCAAGCTGTAGGAGGAAGTAGCTATGGTTCCTAGCTTTAATTTAAGACAAGTCCGGTTAAAAAATACGCACTAGAAGCCGAGAAAAACGCAATTGTTTAAATTAACGATGTAATCCAGGATTTCGGTTTTGGCGGAGTGCGAAAGTGCCAAAAAGGCCGCAAACGCGAGATGGCGCAACTTGTGCCGTTATCGACATTTCGTCACCTACAAAACTTTAAAAAATTATTATCTCGACTCCTGGGGGTTGTTTTTTAATCAATGCGTTATCAAATGAAAGGGGATGGAATGCGCTACGCGACAAAAATTACCCCGTCGCTGTATGTATATGCAGTTGGCCGTAATAACAATTTGAATTGTTTAATTGTTTATAACGAATGAACTTCAGTTGGAGTAATGTTCTCACCTATTGTAAATGGTAGCTGGTGTAAGTAGCTTTAATTTATGTCCTTTGGTCATTGATGTAGCATGCCTGGAAGAGGCAGTAATCGTATTTGTTTATAATTTCATTAAACAAATTAAATTATCTCGGCTTCTACTGGGCCGATTTTCTTCAACGACATCTCAAATTTAAGCTCTCGGATCAAGGAACCATGGAATTTACTTTTACAAAGGACCTCGAGTATAGTTCCGATGCAATTCTCAAGCCAATTATTAAATTGTTTATGAAAATTAAATTGCGCATCCAGGGGATGTAACAAGTATCTTGTCGGGTAGCAGCATCCTTTACCTTCATTTTAAGCTGTCGATCACTGATCTAGCGCCTTCAGAAGCCGAGATAATTGCAGTGACCCGGAGTGCATTTTTGCCAATTCTTCAATTATTAATAACTTTTGAACCAACAATGCCATATTGTTCAAGCTGTAGGAGGAAGTAGCTATGGTTCCTAGCTTTAATTTAAGACAAGTCCGGTTAAAAAATACGCACTAGAAGCCGAGAAAAACGCAATTGTTTAAATTAACGATGTAATCCAGGATTTCGGTTTTGGCGGAGTGCGAAAGTGCCAAAAAGGCCGCAAACGCGAGATGGCGCAACTTGTGCCGTTATCGACATTTCGTCACCTACAAAACTTTAAAAAATTATTATCTCGACTCCTGGGGGTTGTTTTTTAATCAATGCGTTATCAAATGAAAGGGGATGGAATGCGCTACGCGACAAAAATTACCCCGTCGCTGTATGTATATGCAGTTGGCCGTAATAACAATTTGAATTGTTTAATTGTTTATAACGAATGAACTTCAGTTGGAGTAATGTTCTCACCTATTGTAAATGGTAGCTGGTGTAAGTAGCTTTAATTTATGTCCTTTGGTCATTGATGTAGCATGCCTGGAAGAGGCAGTAATCGTATTTGTTTATAATTTCATTAAACAAATTAAATTATCTCGGCTTCTACTGGGCCGATTTTCTTCAACGACATCTCAAATTTAAGCTCTCGGATCAAGGAACCATGGAATTTACTTTTACAAAGGACCTCGAGTATAGTTCCGATGCAATTCTCAAGCCAATTATTAAATTGTTTATGAAAATTAAATTGCGCATCCAGGGGATGTAACAAGTATCTTGTCGGGTAGCAGCATCCTTTACGTTTATTTTAAGCTGTCGATCACTGATCTAGCGCCTTCAGAAGCCGAGATAATTGCAGTGACCCGGAGTGCATTTTTGCCAATTTTTCAATTATTAATAACTTTTGAACCAACAATGCCATATTGTTCAAGCTGTAGGAGGAAGTAGCTATGGTTCCTAGCTTTAATTTAAGACAAGTCCGGTTAAAAAATACGCACTAGAAGCCGAGAAAAACGCAATTGTTTAAATTAACGATGTAATCCAGGATTTCGGTTTTGGCGGAGTGCGAAAGTGCCAAAAAGGCCGCAAACGCGAGATGGCGCAACTTGTGCCGTTATCGACATTTCGTCACCTACAAAACTTTAAAAAATTATTATCTCGACTCCTGGGGGTTGTTTTTTAATCAATGCGTTATCAAATGAAAGGGGATGGAATGCGCTACGCGACAAAAATTACCCCGTCGCTGTATGTATATGCAGTTGGCCGTAATAACAATTTGAATTGTTTAATTGTTTATAACGAATGAACTTCAGTTGGAGTAATGTTCTCACCTATTGTAAATGGTAGCTGGTGTAAGTAGCTTTAATTTATGTCCTTTGGTCATTGATGTAGCATGCCTGGAAGAGGCAGTAATCGTATTTGTTTATAATTTCATTAAACAAATTAAATTATCTCGGCTTCTACTGGGCCGATTTTCTTCAACGACATCTCAAATTTAAGCTCTCGGATCAAGGAACCATGGAATTTACTTTTACAAAGGACCTCGAGTATAGTTCCGATGCAATTCTCAAGCCAATTATTAAATTGTTTATGAAAATTAAATTGCGCATCCAGGGGATGTAACAAGTATCTTGTCGGGTAGCAGCATCCTTTACGTTTATTTTAAGCTGTCGATCACTGATCTAGCGCCTTCAGAAGCCGAGATAATTGCAGTGACCCGGAGTGCATTTTTGCCAATTTTTCAATTATTAATAACTTTTGAACCAACAATGCCATATTGTTCAAGCTGTAGGAGGAAGTAGCTATGGTTCCTAGCTTTAATTTAAGACAAGTCCGGTTAAAAAATACGCACTAGAAGCCGAGAAAAACGCAATTGCTTAAATTAAAGATGTAATCCAGGATTTCGGTTTTGGCGGAGTGCGAAAGTGCGAAAAAGGCCGCAAACGCGAGATGGCGCTACTTGTACCGTTATCGACATATCGTTACCGACAAAACATTGAAAAATTATTATCTCGACTCCTGGATGTTGTTTTTTAATCAATGTGGTATCAAATGAAAGGGAATGGAATGAGATACACGATAAAAATTACCCCGTTGCTGTACGTACATGCAGTTGGCCGTAATAACAATTTGAATTGTTTAATTGTTTATAACGAATGAACTTCAGTTGGAGTAATATTCTCACCTATTGTAAACGGTAGCTGGTGTAAGTAGCTTTAATTTATGTCCTTTGGTCATTGATGTAGCATGCCTGGAAGAGGCAGTAATCGTATTTGTTTATAATTTCATTAAACAACTTCAATTATCTCGGCTTCTACTGGGCCGATTTTCTTCAACGACATCTCAAATTTAAGCTCTCGGATCAAGGAACCATCGAATTTACTTTTACAAAGGACCTCGAGTATAGTTCCGATGCAATTCTCAAGCCAATTATTAAATTGTTTATGAAAATTAAATTGCGCATCCAGGGGATGTAACAAGTATCTTGTCGGGTAGCAGCATCCTTTACGTTTATTTTAAGCTGTCGATCACTGATCTAGCGCCTTCAGAAGCCGAGATAATTGCAGTGACCCGGAGTGCATTTTTGCCAATTCTTCAATTATTAATAACTTTTGAACCAACAATGCCATATTGTTCAAGCTATAGGAGGAGGTAGCTATGGTTACTAGCTTTAATTTAAGACAAGTCCGATTAAAAAATACGCACTAGAAGCCGAGAAAAACGCAATTGTTTAAATTAACGATGTAATCCAGGATTTCGGTTTTGGCGGAGTGCGAAAGTGCGAAAAAGGCCGCAAACGCGAGATGGCGCAATTTGTGCCGTTATCGACATTTCGTTACCGACAAAACTTTAAAAAATTATTATCTCGACTCCTGGGTGTTGTTTTTTAATCAATGTGGTATCAAATGAAAGGGAATGGAATGAGCTACGCGACAAAAATTACCACGTCGCTGCATGTATATGCAGTTGGCCGTAATAACAATTTGAATTGTTTAATTGTTTATAACGAATGAACTTCAGTTGGAGTAATGTTCTCACCTATTGTAAATGGTAGCTGGTGTATGTAGCTTTAATTTATGTCCTTTGGTCATTGATGTAGCATGCCTGGAAGAGGCAGTAATCGTATTTGTTTATAATTTCATTAAACAAATTCAATTATCTCGGCTTCTACTGGGCCGATTTTCTTCAACGACATCTCAAATTTAAGCTCTCGGATCAAGGAACCATCGAATTTACTTTCACAAAGGACCTCGAGTATAGTTCCGATGCAATTCTCAAGCCAATTATTAAATTGTTTATGAAAATTAAATTGCGCATCCAGGGGATGTAACAAGTATCTTGTCGGGTAGCAGCATCCTTTACCTTTATTTTAAGCTGTCGATCATTGATCAAGCGCCTTCAGAAGCCGAGATAATTGCAGGGACCCGGAGTGCATTTTTGCCAATTTTTCAATTATTAATAACTTTTGAACCAACAATGCCATATTGTTCAAGCTGTAGGAGGAAGTAGCTATGGTTCCTAGCTTTAATTTAAGACAAGTCCGGTTAAAAAATACGCACTAGAAGCCGAGAAAAACGCAATTGCTTAAATTAAAGATGTAATCCAGGATTTCGGTTTTGGCGGAGTGCGAAAGTGCGAAAAAGGCCGCAAACGCGAGATGGCGCTACTTGTACCGTTATCGACATATCGTTACCGACAAAACATTGAAAAATTATTATCTCGACTCCTGGATGTTGTTTTTTAATCAATGTGGTATCAAATGAAAGGGAATGGAATGAGATACACGATAAAAATTACCCCGTTGCTGTACGTACATGCAGTTGGCCGTAATAACAATTTGAATTGTTTAATTGTTTATAACGAATGAACTTCATTTGGAGTAAAGTTCACACCTATTGTAAATGGTAGCTGGTGTATGTAGCTTTAATTTATGTCCTTTGGTCATTGCTGTAGCAGGCCTAGAAGAGGCAGTAATCGTATTTGTTTATAATTTCTTTAAACAAATACAATTATCTCGGCTTCTACTGGGCCGATTTTGTTCAACGACATCTCAAATTGAAGCTCTCGGATCAAGGAACCATCGAATTTACTTTTACAAAGGACCTCGAGTTTAGTTCCGATGCAATTCTCAAGCAAATTATTAAATTGTTTATGAAAATTAAATTGCGCATCCAGGAGATGTAACAAGTATCTTGTCGGGTAGCAGCATCCTTTACCTTCATTTTAAGCTGTCGATCATTGATCTAGCACCTTCAGAAGCCGAGATAATTGCAGTGACCCGGAGTGCATTTTTGCCAATTTTTCAATTATTAATAACTTTTGAACCAACAATGCCATATTGTTCAAGCTGTAGGAGGAAGTAGCTATGGTTCCTAGCTTTAATTTAAGACAAGTCCGGTTAAAAAATACGCACTAGAAGCCGAGAAAAACGCAATTGTTTAAATTAACGATGTAATCCAGGATTTCGGTTTTGGCGGAGTGCGAAAGTGCGAAAAAGGCCGCAAACGCGAGATGGCGCAATTTGTGCCGTTATCGACATTTCGTTGCCGACAAAACATTAAAAAATTATTATCTCGACTCCTGGGTGTTGTTTTTTAATCAATGTGGTATGAAATGAAAGGGAATGGAATGAGCTACGCGACAAAAATTACCACGTCGCTGTATGTATATGCAGTTGGCCGTAATAACAATTTGAATTGTTTAATTGTTTATAACGAATGAACTTCAGTTGGAGTAATGTTCTCACCTATTGTAAATGGTAGCTGGTGTATGTAGCTTTAATTTATGTCCTTTGGTCATTGATGTAGCATGCCTGGAAGAGGCAGTAATCGTATTTGTTTATAATTTCATTAAACAAATTCAATTATCTCGGCTTCTACTGGGCCGATTTTCTTCAACGACATCTCAAATTTAAGCTCTCGGATCAAGGAACCATCGAATTTACTTTTACAAAGGACCTCGAGTATAGTTCCGATGCAATTCTCAAGCCAATTATTAAATTGTTTATGAAAATTAAATTGCGCATCCAGGGGATGTAACAAGTATCTTGTCGGGTAGCAGCATCCTTTACGTTTATTTTAAGCTGTCGATCACTGATCTAGCGCCTTCAGAAGCCGAGATAATTGCAGTGACCCGGAGAGCATTTTTGCCAATTCTTCAATTATTAATAACTTTTGAACCAACAATGCCATATTGTTCAAGCTGTAGGAGGAAGTAGCTATGGTTCCTAGCTTTAATTTAAGACAAGTCCGGTTAAAAAATACGCACTAGAAGCCGAGAAAAACGCAATTGTTTAAATTAACGATGTAATCCAGGATTTCGGTTTTGGCGGAGTGCGAAAGTGCGAAAAAGGCCGCAAACGCGAGATGGCGCAATTTGTGCCGTTATCGACATTTCGTTACCGACAAAACTTTAAAAAATTATTATCTCGACTCCTGGGTGTTGTTTTTTAATCAATGTGGTATCAAATGAAAGGGAATGGAATGAGCTACGCGACAAAAATTACCCCGTCGCTGTATGTATATGCAGTTGGCCGTAATAACAATTTGAATTGTTTAATTGTTTATAACGAATGAACTTCAGTTGGAGTAATGTTCTCACCTATTGTAAATGGTAGCTGGTGTAAGTAGCTTTAATATATGTCCTTTGGTCATTGATGTAGCATGCCTGGAAGAGGCAGTAATCGTATTTGTTTATAATTTCATTAAACAAATTCAATTATCTCGGCTTCTACTGGGCCGATTTTCTTCAACGAAATCTCAAATTTAAGCTCTCGGATCAAGGAACCATCGAATTTACTTTTACAAAGGACCTCGAGTATAGTTCCGATGCAATTCTCAAGCCAATTATTAAATTGTTTATGAAAATTAAATTGCGCATCCAGGGGATGTAACAAGTATCTTGTCGGGTAGCAGCATCCTTTTCGTTTATTTTAAGCTGTCGATCATTGATCTAGCACCTTCAGAAGCCGAGATAATTGCAGTGACCCGGAGTGCATTTTTGCCAATTCTTCAATTATTAATAAGTTGTGAACCAACAATGCAATATGGTTCAAGCTGTAGGATGAGGTAGCTATGGTTACTAGCTTTAATTTAAGACAAGTCCGGTTAAGAAATACGAACTAGAAGCCGAGAAAAACGCAATTGTTTAAATTAACGATGTAATCCAGAATTTCGGTTTTGGCGGAGTGCGAAAGTGCGAAAAAGGCCGCAAACGCGAGATGGCGCAACTTGTGCCGTTATCGACATTTCGTTACCGACAAAACTTTAAAAAATTATTATCTCGACTCCTGGGGGTTGTTTTTTAATCAATGCGTTATCAAATGAAAGGGGATGGAATGAGCTACGCGACAAAAATTACCCCGTTGCTGTACGTATATGCAGTTGGCCGTAATAACAATTTGAATTGTTTAATTGTTTATAACGAATGAACTTCAGTTGGAGTAATGTTCTCACCTATTGTAAATGGTAGCTGGTGTAAGTAGCTTTAATTTATGTTCTTTGGTCATTGATGTAGCACGCCTGGAAGAGGCAGTAATCGTATTTGTTTATAATTTCCTTAAACAAATTCAATTATCTCGGCTTCTACTGGGCCGATTTTGTTCAACGACATCTCAAATTGAAGCTCTCGGATCAAGGAACCATGGAATTTACTTTTACAAAGGACCTCGAGTATAGTTCCGATGCAATTCTCAAGCGAATTATTAAATTGTTTATGAAAATTAAATTGCGCATCCAGGGGATGTAACAAGTATCTTGTCGGGTAGCAGCATCCTTTACCTTCATTTTAAGCTGTCGATCATTGATCTAGCACCTTCAGAAGCCGAGATAATTGCAGTGACCCGGAGTGCATTTTTGCCAATTCTTCAATTATTAATAACTTTTGAACCAACAATGCCATATTGTTCAAGCTGTAGGAGGAGGTAGCTATGGATACTAGCTTTAATTTAAGACAAGTCCGATTAAAAAATACGCACTAGAAGCCGAGAAAAACGCAATTGTTTAAATTAACGATGTAATCCAGGATTTCGGTTTTGGCGGAGTGCGAAAGTGCGAAAAAGGCCGCAAACGCGAAATGGCGCAATTTGTGCCGTTATCGACATTTCGTTACCGACAAAACTTTAAAAAATTATTATCTCGACTCCTGGGTGTTGTTTTTTAATCAATGTGGTATCAAATGAAAGGGAATGGAATGAGCTACGCGACAAAAATTACCCCGTCGCTATATGTATATGCAGTTGGCCGTAATAACAATTTGAATTGTTTAATTGTTTATAACGAATGAACTTCAGTTCGAGTAATGTTCTCACCTATTGTAAATGGTAGCTGGTGTAAGTAGCTTTAATTTATGTCCTTTGGTCATTGATGTAGCATGCCTGGAAGAGGCAGTAATCGTATTTGTTTATAATTTCATTAAACAAATTCAATTATCTCGGCTTCTACTGGGCCGATTTTCTTCAACGACATCTCAAATTTAAGCTCTCGGATCAAGGAACCATCGAATTTACTTTCACAAAGGACCTCGAGTATAGTTCCGATGCAATTCTCAAGCCAATTATTAAATTGTTTATGAAAATTAAATTGCGCATCCAGGGGATGTAACAAGTATCTTGTCGGGTAGCAGCATCCTTTACGTTTATTTTAAGCTGTCGATCACTGATCTAGCGCCTTCAGAAGCCGAGATAATTGCAGTGACCCGGAGTGCATTTTTGCCAATTTTTCAATTATTAATAACTTTTGAACCAACAATGCCATATTGTTCAAGCTGTAGGAGGAAGTAGCTATGGTTCCTAGCTTTAATTTAAGACAAGTCCTGTTAAAAAATACGCACTAGAAGCCGAGAAAAACGCAATTGTTTAAATTAACGATGTAATCCAGGATTTCGGTTTTGGCGGAGTGCGAAAGTGCGAAAAAGGCCGCAAACGCGAGATGGCGCTACTTGTACCGTTATCGACATATCGTTACCGACAAAACATTGAAAAATTATTATCTCGACTCCTGGATGTTGTTTTTTAATCAATGTGGTATCAAATGAAAGGGAATGGAATGAGATACACGATAAAAATTACCCCGTTGCTGTACGTACATGCAGTTGGCCGTAATAACAATTTGAATTGTTTAATTGTTTATAACGAATGAACTTCATTTGGAGTAAAGTTCACACCTATTGTAAATGGTAGCTGGTGTATGTAGCTTTAATTTATGTCCTTTGGTCATTGCTGTAGCAGGCCTAGAAGAGGCAGTAATCGTATTTGTTTATAATTTCTTTAAACAAATACAATTATCTCGGCTTCTACTGGGCCGATTTTGTTCAACGACATCTCAAATTGAAGCTCTCGGATCAAGGAACCATCGAATTTACTTTTACAAAGGACCTCGAGTTTAGTTCCGATGCAATTCTCAAGCAAATTATTAAATTGTTTATGAAAATTAAATTGCGCATCCAGGAGATGTAACAAGTATCTTGTCGGGTAGCAGCATCCTTTACCTTCATTTTAAGCTGTCGATCATTGATCTAGCACCTTCAGAAGCCGAGATAATTGCAGTGACCCGGAGTGCATTTTTGCCAATTTTTCAATTATTAATAACTTTTGAACCAACAATGCCATATTGTTCAAGCTGTAGGAGGAAGTAGCTATGGTTCCTAGCTTTAATTTAAGACAAGTCCGGTTAAAAAATACGCACTAGAAGCCGAGAAAAACGCAATTGTTTAAATTAACGATGTAATCCAGGATTTCGGTTTTGGCGGAGTGCGAAAGTGCGAAAAAGGCCGCAAACGCGAGATGGCGCAATTTGTGCCGTTATCGACATTTCGTTGCCGACAAAACTTTAAAAAATTATTATCTCGACTCCTGGGTGTTGTTTTTTAATCAATGTGGTATGAAATGAAAGGGAATGGAATGAGCTACGCGACAAAAATTACCACGTCGCTGTATGTATATGCAGTTGGCCGTAATAACAATTTGAATTGTTTAATTGTTTATAACGAATGAACTTCAGTTGGAGTAATGTTCTCACCTATTGTAAATGGTAGCTGGTGTATGTAGCTTTAATTTATGTCCTTTGGTCATTGATGTAGCATGCCTGGAAGAGGCAGTAATCGTATTTGTTTATAATTTCATTAAACAAATTCAATTATCTCGGCTTCTACTGGGCCGATTTTCTTCAACGACATCTCAAATTTAAGCTCTCGGATCAAGGAACCATCGAATTTACTTTTACAAAGGACCTCGAGTATAGTTCCGATGCAATTCTCAAGCCAATTATTAAATTGTTTATGAAAATTAAATTGCGCATCCAGGGGATGTAACAAGTATCTTGTCGGGTAGCAGCATCCTTTACGTTTATTTTAAGCTGTCGATCACTGATCTAGCGCCTTCAGAAGCCGAGATAATTGCAGTGACCCGGAGAGCATTTTTGCCAATTCTTCAATTATTAATAACTTTTGAACCAACAATGCCATATTGTTCAAGCTGTAGGAGGAAGTAGCTATGGTTCCTAGCTTTAATTTAAGACAAGTCCGGTTAAAAAATACGCACTAGAAGCCGAGAAAAACGCAATTGTTTAAATTAACGATGTAATCCAGGATTTCGGTTTTGGCGGAGTGCGAAAGTGCGAAAAAGGCCGCAAACGCGAGATGGCGCAATTTGTGCCGTTATCGACATTTCGTTACCGACAAAACTTTAAAAAATTATTATCTCGACTCCTGGGTGTTGTTTTTTAATCAATGTGGTATCAAATGAAAGGGAATGGAATGAGCTACGCGACAAAAATTACCCCGTCGCTGTATGTATATGCAGTTGGCCGTAATAACAATTTGAATTGTTTAATTGTTTATAACGAATGAACTTCAGTTGGAGTAATGTTCTCACCTATTGTAAATGGTAGCTGGTGTAAGTAGCTTTAATTTATGTCCTTTGGTCATTGATGTAGCATGCCTGGAAGAGGCAGTAATCGTATTTGTTTATAATTTCATTAAACAAATTCAATTATCTCGGCTTCTACTGGGCCGATTTTCTTCAACGACATCTCAAATTTAAGCTCTCGGATCAAGGAACCATCGAATTTACTTTTACAAAGGACCTCGAGTATAGTTCCGATGCAATTCTCAAGCCAATTATTAAATTGTTTATGAAAATTAAATTGCGCATCCAGGGGATGTAACAAGTATCTTGTCGGGTAGCAGCATCCTTTTCGTTTATTTTAAGCTGTCGATCATTGATCTAGCACCTTCAGAAGCCGAGATAATTGCAGTGACCCGGAGTGCATTTTTGCCAATTCTTCAATTATTAATAAGTTGTGAACCAACAATGCAATATGGTTCAAGCTGTAGGATGAGGTAGCTATGGTTACTAGCTTTAATTTAAGACAAGTCCGGTTAAGAAATACGAACTAGAAGCCGAGAAAAACGCAATTGTTTAAATTAACGATGTAATCCAGAATTTCGGTTTTGGCGGAGTGCGAAAGTGCGAAAAAGGCCGCAAACGCGAGATGGCGCAACTTGTGCCGTTATCGACATTTCGTTACCGACAAAACTTTAAAAAATTATTATCTCGACTCCTGGGGGTTGTTTTTTAATCAATGCGTTATCAAATGAAAGGGGATGGAATGAGCTACGCGACAAAAATTACCCCGTTGCTGTACGTATATGCAGTTGGCCGTAATAACAATTTGAATTGTTTAATTGTTTATAACGAATGAACTTCAGTTGGAGTAATGTTCTCACCTATTGTAAATGGTAGCTGGTGTAAGTAGCTTTAATTTATGTTCTTTGGTCATTGATGTAGCACGCCTGGAAGAGGCAGTAATCGTATTTGTTTATAATTTCCTTAAACAAATTCAATTATCTCGGCTTCTACTGGGCCGATTTTGTTCAACGACATCTCAAATTGAAGCTCTCGGATCAAGGAACCATGGAATTTACTTTTACAAAGGACCTCGAGTATAGTTCCGATGCAATTCTCAAGCGAATTATTAAATTGTTTATGAAAATTAAATTGCGCATCCAGGGGATGTAACAAGTATCTTGTCGGGTAGCAGCATCCTTTACCTTCATTTTAAGCTGTCGATCATTGATCTAGCACCTTCAGAAGCCGAGATAATTGCAGTGACCCGGAGTGCATTTTTGCCAATTCTTCAATTATTAATAACTTTTGAACCAACAATGCCATATTGTTCAAGCTGTAGGAGGAGGTAGCTATGGATACTAGCTTTAATTTAAGACAAGTCCGATTAAAAAATACGCACTAGAAGCCGAGAAAAACGCAATTGTTTAAATTAACGATGTAATCCAGGATTTCGGTTTTGGCGGAGTGCGAAAGTGCGAAAAAGGCCGCAAACGCGAAATGGCGCAATTTGTGCCGTTATCGACATTTCGTTACCGACAAAACTTTAAAAAATTATTATCTCGACTCCTGGGTGTTGTTTTTTAATCAATGTGGTATCAAATGAAAGGGAATGGAATGAGCTACGCGACAAAAATTACCCCGTCGCTATATGTATATGCAGTTGGCCGTAATAACAATTTGAATTGTTTAATTGTTTATAACGAATGAACTTCAGTTGGAGTAATGTTCTCACCTATTGTAAATGGTAGCTGGTGTAAGTAGCTTTAATTTATGTTCTTTGGTCATTGATGTAGCACGCCTGGAAGAGGCAGTAATCGTATTTGTTTATAATTTCCTTAAACAAATTCAATTATCTCGGCTTCTACTGGGCCGATTTTGTTCAACGACATCTCAAATTGAAGCTCTCGGATCAAGGAACCATGGAATTTACTTTTACAAAGGACCTCGAGTATAGTTCCGATGCAATTCTCAAGCGAATTATTAAATTGTTTATGAAAATTAAATTGCGCATCCAGGGGATGTAACAAGTATCTTGTCGGGTAGCAGCATCCTTTACCTTCATTTTAAGCTGTCGATCATTGATCTAGCACCTTCAGAAGCCGAGATAATTGCAGTGACCCGGAGTGCATTTTTGCCAATTCTTCAATTATTAATAACTTTTGAACCAACAATGCCATATTGTTCAAGCTGTAGGAGGAGGTAGCTATGGATACTAGCTTTAATTTAAGACAAGTCCGATTAAAAAATACGCACTAGAAGCCGAGAAAAACGCAATTGTTTAAATTAACGATGTAATCCAGGATTTCGGTTTTGGCGGAGTGCGAAAGTGCGAAAAAGGCCGCAAACGCGAAATGGCGCAATTTGTGCCGTTATCGACATTTCGTTACCGACAAAACTTTAAAAAATTATTATCTCGACTCCTGGGTGTTGTTTTTTAATCAATGTGGTATCAAATGAAAGGGAATGGAATGAGCTACGCGACAAAAATTACCCCGTCGCTATATGTATATGCAGTTGGCCGTAATAACAATTTGAATTGTTTAATTGTTTATAACGAATGAACTTCAGTTCGAGTAATGTTCTCACCTATTGTAAATGGTAGCTGGTGTAAGTAGCTTTAATTTATGTCCTTTGGTCATTGATGTAGCATGCCTGGAAGAGGCAGTAATCGTATTTGTTTATAATTTCATTAAACAAATTCAATTATCTCGGCTTCTACTGGGCCGATTTTCTTCAACGACATCTCAAATTTAAGCTCTCGGATCAAGGAACCATCGAATTTACTTTCACAAAGGACCTCGAGTATAGTTCCGATGCAATTCTCAAGCCAATTATTAAATTGTTTATGAAAATTAAATTGCGCATCCAGGGGATGTAACAAGTATCTTGTCGGGTAGCAGCATCCTTTACGTTTATTTTAAGCTGTCGATCACTGATCTAGCGCCTTCAGAAGCCGAGATAATTGCAGTGACCCGGAGTGCATTTTTGCCAATTTTTCAATTATTAATAACTTTTGAACCAACAATGCCATATTGTTCAAGCTGTAGGAGGAAGTAGCTATGGTTCCTAGCTTTAATTTAAGACAAGTCCTGTTAAAAAATACGCACTAGAAGCCGAGAAAAACGCAATTGTTTAAATTAACGATGTAATCCAGGATTTCGGTTTTGGCGGAGTGCGAAAGTGCGAAAAAGGCCGCAAACGCGAGATGGCGCTACTTGTACCGTTATCGACATATCGTTACCGACAAAACATTGAAAAATTATTATCTCGACTCCTGGATGTTGTTTTTTAATCAATGTGGTATCAAATGAAAGGGAATGGAATGAGATACACGATAAAAATTACCCCGTTGCTGTACGTACATGCAGTTGGCCGTAATAACAATTTGAATTGTTTAATTGTTTATAACGAATGAACTTCATTTGGAGTAAAGTTCACACCTATTGTAAATGGTAGCTGGTGTATGTAGCTTTAATTTATGTCCTTTGGTCATTGCTGTAGCAGGCCTAGAAGAGGCAGTAATCGTATTTGTTTATAATTTCTTTAAACAAATACAATTATCTCGGCTTCTACTGGGCCGATTTTGTTCAACGACATCTCAAATTGAAGCTCTCGGATCAAGGAACCATCGAATTTACTTTTACAAAGGACCTCGAGTTTAGTTCCGATGCAATTCTCAAGCAAATTATTAAATTGTTTATGAAAATTAAATTGCGCATCCAGGAGATGTAACAAGTATCTTGTCGGGTAGCAGCATCCTTTACCTTCATTTTAAGCTGTCGATCATTGATCTAGCACCTTCAGAAGCCGAGATAATTGCAGTGACCCGGAGTGCATTTTTGCCAATTTTTCAATTATTAATAACTTTTGAACCAACAATGCCATATTGTTCAAGCTGTAGGAGGAAGTAGCTATGGTTCCTAGCTTTAATTTAAGACAAGTCCGGTTAAAAAATACGCACTAGAAGCCGAGAAAAACGCAATTGTTTAAATTAACGATGTAATCCAGGATTTCGGTTTTGGCGGAGTGCGAAAGTGCGAAAAAGGCCGCAAACGCGAGATGGCGCAATTTGTGCCGTTATCGACATTTCGTTGCCGACAAAACTTTAAAAAATTATTATCTCGACTCCTGGGTGTTGTTTTTTAATCAATGTGGTATGAAATGAAAGGGAATGGAATGAGCTACGCGACAAAAATTACCACGTCGCTGTATGTATATGCAGTTGGCCGTAATAACAATTTGAATTGTTTAATTGTTTATAACGAATGAACTTCAGTTGGAGTAATGTTCTCACCTATTGTAAATGGTAGCTGGTGTATGTAGCTTTAATTTATGTCCTTTGGTCATTGATGTAGCATGCCTGGAAGAGGCAGTAATCGTATTTGTTTATAATTTCATTAAACAAATTCAATTATCTCGGCTTCTACTGGGCCGATTTTCTTCAACGACATCTCAAATTTAAGCTCTCGGATCAAGGAACCATCGAATTTACTTTTACAAAGGACCTCGAGTATAGTTCCGATGCAATTCTCAAGCCAATTATTAAATTGTTTATGAAAATTAAATTGCGCATCCAGGGGATGTAACAAGTATCTTGTCGGGTAGCAGCATCCTTTACGTTTATTTTAAGCTGTCGATCACTGATCTAGCGCCTTCAGAAGCCGAGATAATTGCAGTGACCCGGAGAGCATTTTTGCCAATTCTTCAATTATTAATAACTTTTGAACCAACAATGCCATATTGTTCAAGCTGTAGGAGGAAGTAGCTATGGTTCCTAGCTTTAATTTAAGACAAGTCCGGTTAAAAAATACGCACTAGAAGCCGAGAAAAACGCAATTGTTTAAATTAACGATGTAATCCAGGATTTCGGTTTTGGCGGAGTGCGAAAGTGCGAAAAAGGCCGCAAACGCGAGATGGCGCAATTTGTGCCGTTATCGACATTTCGTTACCGACAAAACTTTAAAAAATTATTATCGCGACTCCTGGGTGTTGTTTTTTAATCAATGTGGTATCAAATGAAAGGGAATGGAATGAGCTACGCGACAAAAATTACCCCGTCGCTGTATGTATATGCAGTTGGCCGTAATAACAATTTGAATTGTTTAATTGTTTATAACGAATGAACTTCAGTTGGAGTAATGTTCTCACCTATTGTAAATGGTAGCTGGTGTAAGTAGCTTTAATTTATGTCCTTTGGTCATTGATGTAGCATGCCTGGAAGAGGCAGTAATCGTATTTGTTTATAATTTCATTAAACAAATTCAATTATCTCGGCTTCTACTGGGCCGATTTTCTTCAACGACATCTCAAATTTAAGCTCTCGGATCAAGGAACCATCGAATTTACTTTTACAAAGGACCTCG
Organism: Nomada fucata; assembly: GCA_948146005.1. Classification (NCBI taxonomy): domain Eukaryota; kingdom Metazoa; phylum Arthropoda; class Insecta; order Hymenoptera; family Apidae; genus Nomada; species Nomada fucata. The sequence goes on along the minus strand of OX411280.1, from coordinate 162,989 downwards.
AGTATAGTTCCGATGCAATTCTCAAGCCAATTATTAAATTGTTTATGAAAATTAAATTGCGCATCCAGGGGATGTAACAAGTATCTTGTCGGGTAGCAGCATCCTTTTCGTTTATTTTAAGCTGTCGATCATTGATCTAGCACCTTCAGAAGCCGAGATAATTGCAGTGACCCGGAGTGCATTTTTGCCAATTCTTCAATTATTAATAAGTTGTGAACCAACAATGCAATATGGTTCAAGCTGTAGGATGAGGTAGCTATGGTTACTAGCTTTAATTTAAGACAAGTCCGGTTAAGAAATACGAACTAGAAGCCGAGAAAAACGCAATTGTTTAAATTAACGATGTAATCCAGAATTTCGGTTTTGGCGGAGTGCGAAAGTGCGAAAAAGGCCGCAAACGCGAGATGGCGCAACTTGTGCCGTTATCGACATTTCGTTACCGACAAAACTTTAAAAAATTATTATCTCGACTCCTGGGGGTTGTTTTTTAATCAATGCGTTATCAAATGAAAGGGGATGGAATGAGCTACGCGACAAAAATTACCCCGTTGCTGTACGTATATGCAGTTGGCCGTAATAACAATTTGAATTGTTTAATTGTTTATAACGAATGAACTTCAGTTGGAGTAATGTTCTCACCTATTGTAAATGGTAGCTGGTGTAAGTAGCTTTAATTTATGTTCTTTGGTCATTGATGTAGCACGCCTGGAAGAGGCAGTAATCGTATTTGTTTATAATTTCCTTAAACAAATTCAATTATCTCGGCTTCTACTGGGCCGATTTTGTTCAACGACATCTCAAATTGAAGCTCTCGGATCAAGGAACCATGGAATTTACTTTTACAAAGGACCTCGAGTATAGTTCCGATGCAATTCTCAAGCGAATTATTAAATTGTTTATGAAAATTAAATTGCGCATCCAGGGGATGTAACAAGTATCTTGTCGGGTAGCAGCATCCTTTACCTTCATTTTAAGCTGTCGATCATTGATCTAGCACCTTCAGAAGCCGAGATAATTGCAGTGACCCGGAGTGCATTTTTGCCAATTCTTCAATTATTAATAACTTTTGAACCAACAATGCCATATTGTTCAAGCTGTAGGAGGAGGTAGCTATGGATACTAGCTTTAATTTAAGACAAGTCCGATTAAAAAATACGCACTAGAAGCCGAGAAAAACGCAATTGTTTAAATTAACGATGTAATCCAGGATTTCGGTTTTGGCGGAGTGCGAAAGTGCGAAAAAGGCCGCAAACGCGAAATGGCGCAATTTGTGCCGTTATCGACATTTCGTTACCGACAAAACTTTAAAAAATTATTATCTCGACTCCTGGGTGTTGTTTTTTAATCAATGTGGTATCAAATGAAAGGGAATGGAATGAGCTACGCGACAAAAATTACCCCGTCGCTATATGTATATGCAGTTGGCCGTAATAACAATTTGAATTGTTTAATTGTTTATAACGAATGAACTTCAGTTCGAGTAATGTTCTCACCTATTGTAAATGGTAGCTGGTGTAAGTAGCTTTAATTTATGTCCTTTGGTCATTGATGTAGCATGCCTGGAAGAGGCAGTAATCGTATTTGTTTATAATTTCATTAAACAAATTCAATTATCTCGGCTTCTACTGGGCCGATTTTCTTCAACGACATCTCAAATTTAAGCTCTCGGATCAAGGAACCATCGAATTTACTTTCACAAAGGACCTCGAGTATAGTTCCGATGCAATTCTCAAGCCAATTATTAAATTGTTTATGAAAATTAAATTGCGCATCCAGGGGATGTAACAAGTATCTTGTCGGGTAGCAGCATCCTTTACGTTTATTTTAAGCTGTCGATCACTGATCTAGCGCCTTCAGAAGCCGAGATAATTGCAGTGACCCGGAGTGCATTTTTGCCAATTTTTCAATTATTAATAACTTTTGAACCAACAATGCCATATTGTTCAAGCTGTAGGAGGAAGTAGCTATGGTTCCTAGCTTTAATTTAAGACAAGTCCTGTTAAAAAATACGCACTAGAAGCCGAGAAAAACGCAATTGTTTAAATTAACGATGTAATCCAGGATTTCGGTTTTGGCGGAGTGCGAAAGTGCCAAAAAGGCCGCAAACGCGAGATGGCGCAACTTGTGCCGTTATCGACATTTCGTTACCGACAAAACTTTAAAAAATTATTATCTCGACTCCTGGGGGTTGTTTTTCAATCAATGCGTTATCAAATGAAAGGGGATGGAATGAGCTACGCGACAAAAATTACCCCGTCGCTGTATGTATATGCAGTTGGCCGTAATAACAATTTGAATTGTTTAATTGTTTATAACGAATGAACTTCAGTTGGAGTAATGTTCTCACCTATTGTAAATGGTAGCTGGTGTAAGTAGCTTTAATTTATGTCCTTTGGTCATTGATGTAGCATGCCTGGAAGAGGCAGTAATCGTATTTGTTTATAATTTCTTTAAACAAATACAATTATCTCGGCTTCTACTGGGCCGATGTTGTTCAACGACATCTCAAATTGAAGCTCTCGGATCAAGGAACCATCGAATTTACTTTTACAAAGGACCTCGAGTTTAGTTCCGATGCAATTCTCAAGCGAATTATTAAATTGTTTATCAAAATTAAATTGCGCATACAGGGGATGTAACAAGTATCTTGTCGGGTAGCAGCATCCTTTACCTTTATTTTAAGCTGTCGATCATTGATCAAGCGCCTTCAGAAGCCGAGATAATTGCAGGGACCCGGAGTGCATTTTTGCCAATTTTTCAATTATTAATAACTTTTGAACCAACAATGCCATATTGTTCAAGCTGTAGGAGGAAGTAGCTATGGTTCCTAGCTTTAATTTAAGACAAGTCCGGTTAAAAAATACGCACTAGAAGCCGAGAAAAACGCAATTGCTTAAATTAAAGATGTAATCCAGGATTTCGGTTTTGGCGGAGTGCGAAAGTGCGAAAAAGGCCGCAAACGCGAGATGGCGCTACTTGTACCGTTATCGACATATCGTTACCGACAAAACATTGAAAAATTATTATCTCGACTCCTGGATGTTGTTTTTTAATCAATGTGGTATCAAATGAAAGGGAATGGAATGAGATACACGATAAAAATTACCCCGTTGCTGTACGTACATGCAGTTGGCCGTAATAACAATTTGAATTGTTTAATTGTTTATAACGAATGAACTTCAGTTGGAGTAATGTTCTCACCTATTGTAAATGGTAGCTGGTGTAAGTAGCTTTAATTTATGTTCTTTGGTCATTGATGTAGCACGCCTGGAAGAGGCAGTAATCGTATTTGTTTATAATTTCTTTAAACAAATACAATTATCTCGGCTTCTACTGAGCCGATTTTGTTCAACGACATCTCAAATTGAAGCTCTCGGATCAAGGAACCATCGAATTTACTTTTACAAAGGACCTCGAGTTTAGTTCCGATGCAATTCTCAAGCAAATTATTAAATTGTTTATGAAAATTAAATTGCGCATCCAGGAGATGTAACAAGTATCTTGTCGGGTAGCAGCATCCTTTACCTTCATTTTAAGCTGTCGATCATTGATCTAGCACCTTCAGAAGCCGAGATAATTGCAGTGACCCGGAGTGCATTTTTGCCAATTTTTCAATTATTAATAACTTTTGAACCAACAATGCCATATTGTTCAAGCTGTAGGAGGAAGTAGCTATGGTTCCTAGCTTTAATTTAAGACAAGTCCGGTTAAAAAATACGCACTAGAAGCCGAGAAAAACGCAATTGTTTAAATTAACGATATAATCCAGGATTTCGGTTTTGGCGGAGTGCGAAAGTGCGAAAAAGGCCGCAAACGCGAGATGGCGCAATTTGTGCCGTTATCGACATTTCGTTGCCGACAAAACTTTAAAAAATTATTATCTCGACTCCTGGGTGTTGTTTTTTAATCAATGTGGTATGAAATGAAAGGGAATGGAATGAGCTACGCGACAAAAATTACCACGTCGCTGTATGTATATGCAGTTGGCCGTAATAACAATTTGAATTGTTTAATTGTTTATAACGAATGAACTTCAGTTGGAGTAATGTTCTCACCTATTGTAAATGGTAGCTGGTGTATGTAGCTTTAATTTATGTCCTTTGGTCATTGATGTAGCATGCCTGGAAGAGGCAGTAATCGTATTTGTTTATAATTTCATTAAACAAATTCAATTATCTCGGCTTCTACTGGGCCGATTTTCTTCAACGACATCTCAAATTTAAGCTCTCGGATCAAGGAACCATCGAATTTACTTTTACAAAGGACCTCGAGTATAGTTCCGATGCAATTCTCAAGCCAATTATTAAATTGTTTATGAAAATTAAATTGCGCATCCAGGGGATGTAACAAGTATCTTGTCGGGTAGCAGCATCCTTTACGTTTATTTTAAGCTGTCGATCACTGATCTAGCGCCTTCAGAAGCCGAGATAATTGCAGTGACCCGGAGAGCATTTTTGCCAATTCTTCAATTATTAATAACTTTTGAACCAACAATGCCATATTGTTCAAGCTGTAGGAGGAAGTAGCTATGGTTCCTAGCTTTAATTTAAGACAAGTCCGGTTAAAAAATACGCACTAGAAGCCGAGAAAAACGCAATTGTTTAAATTAACGATGTAATCCAGGATTTCGGTTTTGGCGGAGTGCGAAAGTGCGAAAAAGGCCGCAAACGCGAGATGGCGCAATTTGTGCCGTTATCGACATTTCGTTACCGACAAAACTTTAAAAAATTATTATCTCGACTCCTGGGTGTTGTTTTTTAATCAATGTGGTATCAAATGAAAGGGAATGGAATGAGCTACGCGACAAAAATTACCCCGTCGCTGTATGTATATGCAGTTGGCCGTAATAACAATTTGAATTGTTTAATTGTTTATAACGAATGAACTTCAGTTGGAGTAATGTTCTCACCTATTGTAAATGGTAGCTGGTGTAAGTAGCTTTAATTTATGTCCTTTGGTCATTGATGTAGCATGCCTGGAAGAGGCAGTAATCGTATTTGTTTATAATTTCATTAAACAAATTCAATTATCTCGGCTTCTACTGGGCCGATTTTCTTCAACGACATCCCAAATTTAAGCTCTCGGATCAAGGAACCATCGAATTTACTTTTACAAAGGACCTCGAGTATAGTTCCGATGCAATTCTCAAGCCAATTATTAAATTGTTTATGAAAATTAAATTGCGCATCCAGGGGATGTAACAAGTATCTTGTCGGGTAGCAGCATCCTTTTCGTTTATTTTAAGCTGTCGATCATTGATCTAGCACCTTCAGAAGCCGAGATAATTGCAGTGACCCGGAGTGCATTTTTGCCAATTCTTCAATTATTAATAAGTTGTGAACCAACAATGCAATATGGTTCAAGCTGTAGGATGAGGTAGCTATGGTTACTAGCTTTAATTTAAGACAAGTCCGGTTAAGAAATACGAACTAGAAGCCGAGAAAAACGCAATTGTTTAAATTAACGATGTAATCCAGAATTTCGGTTTTGGCGGAGTGCGAAAGTGCGAAAAAGGCCGCAAACGCGAGATGGCGCAACTTGTGCCGTTATCGACATTTCGTTACCGACAAAACTTTAAAAAATTATTATCTCGACTCCTGGGGGTTGTTTTTTAATCAATGCGTTATCAAATGAAAGGGGATGGAATGAGCTACGCGACAAAAATTACCCCGTTGCTGTACGTATATGCAGTTGGCCGTAATAACAATTTGAATTGTTTAATTGTTTATAACGAATGAACTTCAGTTGGAGTAATGTTCTCACCTATTGTAAATGGTAGCTGGTGTAAGTAGCTTTAATTTATGTTCTTTGGTCATTGATGTAGCACGCCTGGAAGAGGCAGTAATCGTATTTGTTTATAATTTCCTTAAACAAATTCAATTATCTCGGCTTCTACTGGGCCGATTTTGTTCAACGACATCTCAAATTGAAGCTCTCGGATCAAGGAACCATGGAATTTACTTTTACAAAGGACCTCGAGTATAGTTCCGATGCAATTCTCAAGCGAATTATTAAATTGTTTATGAAAATTAAATTGCGCATCCAGGGGATGTAACAAGTATCTTGTCGGGTAGCAGCATCCTTTACCTTCATTTTAAGCTGTCGATCATTGATCTAGCACCTTCAGAAGCCGAGATAATTGCAGTGACCCGGAGTGCATTTTTGCCAATTCTTCAATTATTAATAACTTTTGAACCAACAATGCCATATTGTTCAAGCTGTAGGAGGAGGTAGCTATGGATACTAGCTTTAATTTAAGACAAGTCCGATTAAAAAATACGCACTAGAAGCCGAGAAAAACGCAATTGTTTAAATTAACGATGTAATCCAGGATTTCGGTTTTGGCGGAGTGCGAAAGTGCGAAAAAGGCCGCAAACGCGAAATGGCGCAATTTGTGCCGTTATCGACATTTCGTTACCGACAAAACTTTAAAAAATTATTATCTCGACTCCTGGGTGTTGTTTTTTAATCAATGTGGTATCAAATGAAAGGGAATGGAATGAGCTACGCGACAAAAATTACCCCGTCGCTATATGTATATGCAGTTGGCCGTAATAACAATTTGAATTGTTTAATTGTTTATAACGAATGAACTTCAGTTCGAGTAATGTTCTCACCTATTGTAAATGGTAGCTGGTGTAAGTAGCTTTAATTTATGTCCTTTGGTCATTGATGTAGCATGCCTGGAAGAGGCAGTAATCGTATTTGTTCATAATTTCATTAAACAAATTCAATTATCTCGGCTTCTACTGGGCCGATTTTCTTCAACGACATCTCAAATTGAAGCTCTCGGATCAAGGAACCATAGAATTTACTTTTACAAAGGACCTCGAGTTTAGTTCCGATGCAATTCTCAAGCGAATTATTAAATTGTTTATCAAAATTAAATTGCGCATACAGGGGATGTAACAAGTATCTTGTCGGGTAGCAGCATCCTTTACCTTTATTTTAAGCTGTCGATCATTGATCAAGCGCCTTCAGAAGCCGAGATAATTGCAGGGACCCGGAGTGCATTTTTGCCAATTTTTCAATTATTAATAACTTTTGAACCAACAATGCCATATTGTTCAAGCTGTAGGAGGAAGTAGCTATGGTTCCTAGCTTTAATTTAAGACAAGTCCGGTTAAAAAATACGCACTAGAAGCCGAGAAAAACGCAATTGTTTAAATTAACGATGTAATCCAGGATTTCGGTTTTGGCGGAGTGCGAAAGTGCGAAAAAGGCCGCAAACGCGAGATGGCGCAATTTGTGCCGTTATCGACATTTCGTTACCGACAAAACTTTAAAAAATTATTATCTCGACTCCTGGGTGTTGTTTTTTAATCAATGTGGTATCAAATGAAAGGGAATGGAATGAGCTACGCGACAAAAATTACCACGTCGCTGTATGTATATGCAGTTGGCCGTAATAACAATTTGAATTGTTTAATTGTTTATAACGAATGAACTTCAGTTGGAGTAATGTTCTCACCTATTGTAAATGGTAGCTGGTGTAAGTAGCTTTAATTTATGTTCTTTGGTCATTGATGTAGCACGCCTGGAAGAGGCAGTAATCGTATTTGTTTATAATTTCCTTAAACAAATTCAATTATCTCGGCTTCTACTGGGCCGATTTTGTTCAACGACATCTCAAATTGAAGCTCTCGGATCAAGGAACCATGGAATTTACTTTTACAAAGGACCTCGAGTATAGTTCCGATGCAATTCTCAAGCCAATTATTAAATTGTTTATGAAAATTAAATTGCGCATCCAGGGGATGTAACAAGTATCTTGTCGGGTAGCAGCATCCTTTACCTTCATTTTAAGCTGTCGATCACTGATCTAGCGCCTTCAGAAGCCGAGATAATTGCAGTGACCCGGAGTGCATTTTTGCCAATTCTTCAATTATTAATAACTTTTGAACCAACAATGCAATATGGTTCAAGCTGTAGGATGAGGTAGGTATGGTTACTAGCTTTAATTTAAGACAAGTCCGGTTAAGAAATACGAACTAGAAGCCGAGAAAAACGCAATTGTTTAAATTAACGATGTAATCCAGAATTTCGGTTTTGGCGGAGTGCGAAAGTGCGAAAAAGGCCGCAAACGCGAGATGGCGCAACTTGTGCCGTTATCGACATTTCGTTACCGACAAAACTTTAAAAAATTATTATCTCGACTCCTGGGGGTTGTTTTTTAATCAATGCGTTATCAAATGAAAGGGGATGGAATGAGCTACGCGACAAAAATTACCCCGTTGCTGTACGTATATGCAGTTGGCCGTAATAACAATTTGAATTGTTTAATTGTTTATAACGAATGAACTTCAGTTGGAGTAATGTTCTCACCTATTGTAAACGGTAGCTGGTGTAAGTAGCTTTAATTTATGTCCTTTGGTCATTGATGTAGCACGCCTGGAAGAGGCAGTAATCGTATTTGTTTATAATTTCCTTAAACAAATTCAATTATCTCGGCTTCTACTGGGCCGATTTTGTTCAACGACATCTCAAATTGAAGCTCTCGGATCAAGGAACCATGGAATTTACTTTTACAAAGGACCTCGAGTATAGTTCCGATGCAATTCTCAAGCCAATTATTAAATTGTTTATGAAAATTAAATTGCGCATCCAGGGGATGTAACAAGTATCTTGTCGGGTAGCAGCATCCTTTACCTTCATTTTAAGCTGTCGATCACTGATCTAGCGCCTTCAGAAGCCGAGATAATTGCAGTGACCCGGAGTGCATTTTTGCCAATTCTTCAATTATTAATAACTTTTGAACCAACAATGCAATATGGTTCAAGCTGTAGGATGAGGTAGGTATGGTTACTAGCTTTAATTTAAGACAAGTCCGGTTAAGAAATACGAACTAGAAGCCGAGAAAAACGCAATTGTTTAAATTAACGATGTAATCCAGAATTTCGGTTTTGGCGGAGTGCGAAAGTGCGAAAAAGGCCGCAAACGCGAGATGGCGCAACTTGTGCCGTTATCGACATTTCGTTACCGACAAAACTTTAAAAAATTATTATCTCGACTCCTGGGGGTTGTTTTTTAATCAATGCGTTATCAAATGAAAGGGGATGGAATGAGCTACGCGACAAAAATTACCCCGTTGCTGTACGTATATGCAGTTGGCCGTAATAACAATTTGAATTGTTTAATTGTTTATAACGAATGAACTTCAGTTGGAGTAATGTTCTCACCTATTGTAAACGGTAGCTGGTGTAAGTAGCTTTAATTTATGTCGTTTGGTCATTGATGTAGCATGCCTGGAAGAGGCAGTAATCGCATTTGTTTATAATTTCATTAAACAAATTCAATTATCTCGGCTTCTACTGGGCCGATTTTCTTCAACGACATCTCAAATTTAAGCTCTCGGATCAAGGAACCATCGAATTTACTTTTACAAAGGACCTCGAGTATAGTTCCGATGCAATTCTCAAGCCAATTATTAAATTGTTTATGAAAATTAAATTGCGCATCCAGGGGATGTAACAAGTATCTTGTCGGGTAGCAGCATCCTTTACGTTTATTTTAAGCTGTCGATCACTGATCTAGCGCCTTCAGAAGCCGAGATAATTGCAGTGACCCGGAGTGCATTTTTGCCAATTCTTCAATTATTAATAACTTTTGAACCAACAATGCCATATTGTTCAAGCTATAGGAGGAGGTAGCTATGGTTACTAGCTTTAATTTAAGACAAGTCCGATTAAAAAATACGCACTAGAAGCCGAGAAAAACGCAATTGTTTAAATTAACGATGTAATCCAGGATTTCGGTTTTGGCGGAGTGCGAAAGTGCGAAAAAGGCCGCAAACGCGAGATGGCGCAATTTGTGCCGTTATCGACATTTCGTTACCGACAAAACTTTAAAAAATTATTATCTCGACTCCTGGGTGTTGTTTTTTAATCAATGTGGTATCAAATGAAAGGGAATGGAATGAGCTACGCGACAAAAATTACCACGTCGCTGCATGTATATGCAGTTGGCCGTAATAACAATTTGAATTGTTTAATTGTTTATAACGAATGAACTTCAGTTGGAGTAATGTTCTCACCTATTGTAAATGGTAGCTGGTGTATGTAGCTTTAATTTATGTCCTTTGGTCATAGATGTAGCATGCCTGGAAGAGGCAGTAATCGTATTTGTTTATAATTTCATTAAACAAATTCAATTATCTCGGCTTCTACTGGGCCGATTTTCTTCAACGACATCTCAAATTTAAGCTCTCGGATCAAGGAACCATCGAATTTACTTTCACAAAGGACCTCGAGTATAGTTCCGATGCAATTCTCAAGCCAATTATTAAATTGTTTATGAAAATTAAATTGCGCATCCAGGGGATGTAACAAGTATCTTGTCGGGTAGCAGCATCCTTTACGTTTATTTTAAGCTGTCGATCACTGATCTAGCGCCTTCAGAAGCCGAGATAATTGCAGTGACCCGGAGTGCATTTTTGCCAATTTTTCAATTATTAATAACTTTTGAACCAACAATGCCATATTGTTCAAGCTGTAGGAGGAAGTAGCTATGGTTCCTAGCTTTAATTTAAGACAAGTCCTGTTAAAAAATACGCACTAGAAGCCGAGAAAAACGCAATTGTTTAAATTAACGATGTAATCCAGGATTTCGGTTTTGGCGGAGTGCGAAAGTGCCAAAAAGGCCGCAAACGCGAGATGGCGCAACTTGTGCCGTTATCGACATTTCGTTACCGACAAAACTTTAAAAAATTATTATCTCGACTCCTGGGGGTTGTTTTTCAATCAATGCGTTATCAAATGAAAGGGGATGGAATGAGCTACGCGACAAAAATTACCCCGTCGCTGTATGTATATGCAGTTGGCCGTAATAACAATTTGAATTGTTTAATTGTTTATAACGAATGAACTTCAGTTGGAGTAATGTTCTCACCTATTGTAAATGGTAGCTGGTGTAAGTAGCTTTAATTTATGTCCTTTGGTCATTGATGTAGCATGCCTGGAAGAGGCAGTAATCGTATTTGTTTATAATTTCTTTAAACAAATACAATTATCTCGGCTTCTACTGGGCCGATGTTGTTCAACGACATCTCAAATTGAAGCTCTCGGATCAAGGAACCATCGAATTTACTTTTACAAAGGACCTCGAGTTTAGTTCCGATGCAATTCTCAAGCGAATTATTAAATTGTTTATCAAAATTAAATTGCGCATACAGGGGATGTAACAAGTATCTTGTCGGGTAGCAGCATCCTTTACCTTTATTTTAAGCTGTCGATCATTGATCAAGCGCCTTCAGAAGCCGAGATAATTGCAGGGACCCGGAGTGCATTTTTGCCAATTTTTCAATTATTAATAACTTTTGAACCAACAATGCCATATTGTTCAAGCTGTAGGAGGAAGTAGCTATGGTTCCTAGCTTTAATTTAAGACAAGTCCGGTTAAAAAATACGCACTAGAAGCCGAGAAAAACGCAATTGCTTAAATTAAAGATGTAATCCAGGATTTCGGTTTTGGCGGAGTGCGAAAGTGCGAAAAAGGCCGCAAACGCGAGATGGCGCTACTTGTACCGTTATCGACATATCGTTACCGACAAAACATTGAAAAATTATTATCTCGACTCCTGGATGTTGTTTTTTAATCAATGTGGTATCAAATGAAAGGGAATGGAATGAGATACACGATAAAAATTACCCCGTTGCTGTACGTACATGCAGTTGGCCGTAATAACAATTTGAATTGTTTAATTGTTTATAACGAATGAACTTCATTTGGAGTAAAGTTCACACCTATTGTAAATGGTAGCTGGTGTATGTAGCTTTAATTTATGTCCTTTGGTCATTGCTGTAGCAGGCCTAGAAGAGGCAGTAATCGTATTTGTTTATAATTTCTTTAAACAAATACAATTATCTCGGCTTCTACTGGGCCGATTTTCTTCAACGACATCTCAAATTGAAGCTCTCGGATCAAGGAACCATCGAATTTACTTTTACAAAGGACCTCGAGTTTAGTTCCGATGCAATTCTCAAGCAAATTATTAAATTGTTTATGAAAATTAAATTGCGCATCCAGGAGATGTAACAAGTATCTTGTCGGGTAGCAGCATCCTTTACCTTCATTTTAAGCTGTCGATCATTGATCTAGCACCTTCAGAAGCCGAGATAATTGCAGTGACCCGGAGTGCATTTTTGCCAATTTTTCAATTATTAATAACTTTTGAACCAACAATGCCATATTGTTCAAGCTGTAGGAGGAAGTAGCTATGGTTCCTAGCTTTAATTTAAGACAAGTCCGGTTAAAAAATACGCACTAGAAGCCGAGAAAAACGCAATTGTTTAAATTAACGATGTAATCCAGGATTTCGGTTTTGGCGGAGTGCGAAAGTGCGAAAAAGGCCGCAAACGCGAGATGGCGCAATTTGTGCCGTTATCGACATTTCGTTGCCGACAAAACTTTAAAAAATTATTATCTCGACTCCTGGGTGTTGTTTTTTAATCAATGTGGTATCAAATGAAAGGGAATGGAATGAGCTACGCGACAAAAATTACCACGTCGCTGTATGTATATGCAGTTGGCCGTAATAACAATTTGAATTGTTTAATTGTTTATAACGAATGAACTTCAGTTGGAGTAATGTTCTCACCTATTGTAAATGGTAGCTGGTGTATGTAGCTTTAATTTATGTCCTTTGGTCATTGATGTAGCATGCCTGGAAGAGGCAGTAATCGTATTTGTTTATAATTTCATTAAACAAATTCAATTATCTCGGCTTCTACTGGGCCGATTTTCTTCAACGACATCTCAAATTTAAGCTCTCGGATCAAGGAACCATCGAATTTACTTTTACAAAGGACCTCGAGTATAGTTCCGATGCAATTCTCAAGCCAATTATTAAATTGTTTATGAAAATTAAATTGCGCATCCAGGGGATGTAACAAGTATCTTGTCGGGTAGCAGCATCCTTTTCGTTTATTTTAAGCTGTCGATCATTGATCTAGCACCTTCAGAAGCCGAGATAATTGCAGTGACCCGGAGTGCATTTTTGCCAATTCTTCAATTATTAATAAGTTGTGAACCAACAATGCAATATGGTTCAAGCTGTAGGATGAGGTAGCTATGGTTACTAGCTTTAATTTAAGACAAGTCCGGTTAAGAAATACGAACTAGAAGCCGAGAAAAACGCAATTGTTTAAATTAACGATGTAATCCAGAATTTCGGTTTTGGCGGAGTGCGAAAGTGCGAAAAAGGCCGCAAACGCGAGATGGCGCAACTTGTGCCGTTATCGACATTTCGTTACCGACAAAACTTTAAAAAATTATTATCTCGACTCCTGGGGGTTGTTTTTTAATCAATGCGTTATCAAATGAAAGGGGATGGAATGAGCTACGCGACAAAAATTACCCCGTTGCTGTACGTATATGCAGTTGGCCGTAATAACAATTTGAATTGTTTAATTGTTTATAACGAATGAACTTCAGTTGGAGTAATGTTCTCACCTATTGTAAATGGTAGCTGGTGTAAGTAGCTTTAATTTATGTTCTTTGGTCATTGATGTAGCACGCCTGGAAGAGGCAGTAATCGTATTTGTTTATAATTTCCTTAAACAAATTCAATTATCTCGGCTTCTACTGGGCCGATTTTGTTCAACGACATCTCAAATTGAAGCTCTCGGATCAAGGAACCATGGAATTTACTTTTACAAAGGACCTCGAGTATAGTTCCGATGCAATTCTCAAGCGAATTATTAAATTGTTTATGAAAATTAAATTGCGCATCCAGGGGATGTAACAAGTATCTTGTCGGGTAGCAGCATCCTTTACCTTCATTTTAAGCTGTCGATCATTGATCTAGCACCTTCAGAAGCCGAGATAATTGCAGTGACCCGGAGTGCATTTTTGCCAATTCTTCAATTATTAATAACTTTTGAACCAACAATGCCATATTGTTCAAGCTGTAGGAGGAGGTAGCTATGGATACTAGCTTTAATTTAAGACAAGTCCGATTAAAAAATACGCACTAGAAGCCGAGAAAAACGCAATTGTTTAAATTAACGATGTAATCCAGGATTTCGGTTTTGGCGGAGTGCGAAAGTGCGAAAAAGGCCGCAAACGCGAAATGGCGCAATTTGTGCCGTTATCGACATTTCGTTACCGACAAAACTTTAAAAAATTATTATCTCGACTCCTGGGTGTTGTTTTTTAATCAATGTGGTATCAAATGAAAGGGAATGGAATGAGCTACGCGACAAAAATTACCCCGTCGCTATATGTATATGCAGTTGGCCGTAATAACAATTTGAATTGTTTAATTGTTTATAACGAATGAACTTCAGTTCGAGTAATGTTCTCACCTATTGTAAATGGTAGCTGGTGTAAGTAGCTTTAATTTATGTCCTTTGGTCATTGATGTAGCATGCCTGGAAGAGGCAGTAATCGTATTTGTTCATAATTTCATTAAACAAATTCAATTATCTCGGCTTCTACTGGGCCGATTTTCTTCAACGACATCTCAAATTGAAGCTCTCGGATCAAGGAACCATAGAATTTACTTTTACAAAGGACCTCGAGTTTAGTTCCGATGCAATTCTCAAGCGAATTATTAAATTGTTTATCAAAATTAAATTGCGCATACAGGGGATGTAACAAGTATCTTGTCGGGTAGCAGCATCCTTTACCTTTATTTTAAGCTGTCGATCATTGATCAAGCGCCTTCAGAAGCCGAGATAATTGCAGGGACCCGGAGTGCATTTTTGCCAATTTTTCAATTATTAATAACTTTTGAACCAACAATGCCATATTGTTCAAGCTGTAGGAGGAAGTAGCTATGGTTCCTAGCTTTAATTTAAGACAAGTCCGGTTAAAAAATACGCACTAGAAGCCGAGAAAAACGCAATTGTTTAAATTAACGATGTAATCCAGGATTTCGGTTTTGGCGGAGTGCGAAAGTGCGAAAAAGGCCGCAAACGCGAGATGGCGCAATTTGTGCCGTTATCGACATTTCGTTACCGACAAAACTTTAAAAAATTATTATCTCGACTCCTGGGTGTTGTTTTTTAATCAATGTGGTATCAAATGAAAGGGAATGGAATGAGCTACGCGACAAAAATTACCACGTCGCTGTATGTATATGCAGTTGGCCGTAATAACAATTTGAATTGTTTAATTGTTTATAACGAATGAACTTCAGTTGGAGTAATGTTCTCACCTATTGTAAATGGTAGCTGGTGTAAGTAGCTTTAATTTATGTTCTTTGGTCATTGATGTAGCACGCCTGGAAGAGGCAGTAATCGTATTTGTTTATAATTTCCTTAAACAAATTCAATTATCTCGGCTTCTACTGGGCCGATTTTGTTCAACGACATCTCAAATTGAAGCTCTCGGATCAAGGAACCATGGAATTTACTTTTACAAAGGACCTCGAGTATAGTTCCGATGCAATTCTCAAGCCAATTATTAAATTGTTTATGAAAATTAAATTGCGCATCCAGGGGATGTAACAAGTATCTTGTCGGGTAGCAGCATCCTTTACCTTCATTTTAAGCTGTCGATCACTGATCTAGCGCCTTCAGAAGCCGAGATAATTGCAGTGACCCGGAGTGCATTTTTGCCAATTCTTCAATTATTAATAACTTTTGAACCAACAATGCAATATGGTTCAAGCTGTAGGATGAGGTAGGTATGGTTACTAGCTTTAATTTAAGACAAGTTCGGTTAAGAAATACGAACTAGAAGCCGAGAAAAACGCAATTGTTTAAATTAACGATGTAATCCAGAATTTCGGTTTTGGCGGAGTGCGAAAGTGCGAAAAAGGCCGCAAACGCGAGATGGCGCAACTTGTGCCGTTATCGACATTTCGTTACCGACAAAACTTTAAAAAATTATTATCTCGACTCCTGGGGGTTGTTTTTTAATCAATGCGTTATCAAATGAAAGGGGATGGAATGAGCTACGCGACAAAAATTACCCCGTTGCTGTACGTATATGCAGTTGGCCGTAATAACAATTTGAATTGTTTAATTGTTTATAACGAATGAACTTCAGTTGGAGTAATGTTCTCACCTATTGTAAACGGTAGCTGGTGTATGTAGCTTTAATTTATGTCCTTTGGTCATTGATGTAGCATGCCTGGAAGAGGCAGTAATCGTATTTGTTTATAATTTCATTAAACAAATTCAATTATCTCGGCTTCTACTGGGCCGATTTTCTTCAACGACATCTCAAATTTAAGCTCTCGGATCAAGGAACCATCGAATTTACTTTTACAAAGGACCTCGAGTATAGTTCCGATGCAATTCTCAAGCCAATTATTAAATTGTTTATGAAAATTAAATTGCGCATCCAGGGGATGTAACAAGTATCTTGTCGGGTAGCAGCATCCTTTACGTTTATTTTAAGCTGTCGATCACTGATCTAGCGCCTTCAGAAGCCGAGATAATTGCAGTGACCCGGAGAGCATTTTTGCCAATTCTTCAATTATTAATAACTTTTGAACCAACAATGCCATATTGTTCAAGCTGTAGGAGGAAGTAGCTATGGTTCCTAGCTTTAATTTAAGACAAGTCCGGTTAAAAAATACGCACTAGAAGCCGAGAAAAACGCAATTGTTTAAATTAACGATGTAATCCAGGATTTCGGTTTTGGCGGAGTGCGAAAGTGCGAAAAAGGCCGCAAACGCGAGATGGCGCAATTTGTGCCGTTATCGACATTTCGTTACCGACAAAACTTTAAAAAATTATTATCTCGACTCCTGGGTGTTGTTTTTTAATCAATGTGGTATCAAATGAAAGGGAATGGAATGAGCTACGCGACAAAAATTACCCCGTCGCTGTATGTATATGCAGTTGGCCGTAATAACAATTTGAATTGTTTAATTGTTTATAACGAATGAACTTCAGTTGGAGTAATGTTCTCACCTATTGTAAATGGTAGCTGGTGTAAGTAGCTTTAATTTATGTCCTTTGGTCATTGATGTAGCATGCCTGGAAGAGGCAGTAATCGTATTTGTTTATAATTTCATTAAACAAATTCAATTATCTCGGCTTCTACTGGGCCGATTTTCTTCAACGACATCTCAAATTTAAGCTCTCGGATCAAGGAACCATCGAATTTACTTTTACAAAGGACCTCGAGTATAGTTCCGATGCAATTCTCAAGCCAATTATTAAATTGTTTATGAAAATTAAATTGCGCATCCAGGGGATGTAACAAGTATCTTGTCGGGTAGCAGCATCCTTTTCGTTTATTTTAAGCTGTCGATCATTGCTCTAGCACCTTCAGAAGCCGAGATAATTGCAGTGACCCGGAGTGCATTTTTGCCAATTCTTCAATTATTAATAAGTTGTGAACCAACAATGCAATATGGTTCAAGCTGTAGGATGAGGTAGCTATGGTTACTAGCTTTAATTTAAGACAAGTCCGGTTAAGAAATACGAACTAGAAGCCGAGAAAAACGCAATTGTTTAAATTAACGATGTAATCCAGAATTTCGGTTTTGGCGGAGTGCGAAAGTGCGAAAAAGGCCGCAAACGCGAGATGGCGCAACTTGTGCCGTTATCGACATTTCGTTACCGACAAAACTTTAAAAAATTATTATCTCGACTCCTGGGGGTTGTTTTTTAATCAATGCGTTATCAAATGAAAGGGGATGGAATGAGCTACGCGACAAAAATTACCCCGTTGCTGTACGTATATGCAGTTGGCCGTAATAACAATTTGAATTGTTTAATTGTTTATAACGAATGAACTTCAGTTGGAGTAATGTTCTCACCTATTGTAAATGGTAGCTGGTGTAAGTAGCTTTAATTTATGTTCTCTGGTCATTGATGTAGCACGCCTGGAAGAGGCAGTAATCGTATTTGTTCATAATTTCATTAAACAAATTCAATTATCTCGGCTTCTACTGGGCCGATTTTCTTCAACGACATCTCAAATTGAAGCTCTCGGATCAAGGAACCATGGAATTTACTTTTACAAAGGACCTCGAGTATAGTTCCGATGCAATTCTCAAGCGAATTATTAAATTGTTTATGAAAATTAAATTGCGCATCCAGGGGATGTAACAAGTATCTTGTCGGGTAGCAGCATCCTTTACGTTTATTTTAAGCTGTCGATCACTGATCTAGCGCCTTCAGAAGCCGAGATAATTGCAGTGACCCGGAGTGCATTTTTGCCAATTTTTCAATTATTAATAACTTTTTAACCAACAATGCCATATTGTTCAAGCTGTAGGAGGAAGTAGCTATGGTTCCTAGCTTTAATTTAAGACAAGTCCGGTTAAAAAATACGTACTAGAAGCCGAGAAAAACGCAATTGTTTAAATTAACGATGTAATCCAGGATTTCGGTTTTGGCGGAGTGCGAAAGTGCGAAAAAGGCCGCAAATGCGAGATGGCGCAATTTGTGCCGTTATCGACATTTCGTTACCGACAAAACTTTAAAAAATTATTATCTCGACTCCTGGGTGTTGTTTTTTAATCAATGTGGTATCAAATGAAAGGGAATGGAATGAGCTACGCGACAAAAATTACCACGTCGCTGTATGTATATGCAGTTGGCCGTAATAACAATTTGAATTGTTTAATTGTTTATAACGAATGAACTTCAGTTGGAGTAATGTTCTCACCTATTGTAAATGGTAGCTGGTGTAAGTAGCTTTAATTTATGTTCTTTGGTCATTGATGTAGCACGGATGGAAGAGGCAGTAATCGTATTTGTTTATAATTTCCTTAAACAAATTCAATTATCTCGGCTTCTACTGGGCCGATTTTGTTCAACGACATCTCAAATTGAAGCTCTCGGCTCAAGGAACCATGGAATTTACTTTTACAAAGGACCTCGAGTATAGTTCCGATGCAATTCTCAAGCCAATTATTAAATTGTTTATGAAAATTAAATTGCGCATCCAGGGGATGTAACAAGTATCTTGTCGGGTAGCAGCATCCTTTACCTTCATTTTAAGCTGTCGATCACTGATCTAGCGCCTTCAGAAGCCGAGATAATTGCAGTGACCCGGAGTGCATTTTTGCCAATTCTTCAATTATTAATAACTTTTGAACCAACAATGCAATATGGTTCAAGCTGTAGGATGAGGTAGGTATGGTTACTAGCTTTAATTTAAGACAAGTCCGGTTAAGAAATACGAACTAGAAGCCGAGAAAAACGCAATTGTTTAAATTAACGATGTAATCCAGAATTTCGGTTTTGGCGGAGTGCGAAAGTGCGAAAAAGGCCGCAAACGCGAGATGGCGCAACTTGTGCCGTTATCGACATTTCGTTACCGACAAAACTTTAAAAAATTATTATCTCGACTCCTGGGGGTTGTTTTTTAATCAATGCGTTATCAAATGAAAGGGGATGGAATGAGCTACGCGACAAAAATTACCCCGTTGCTGTACGTATATGCAGTTGGCCGTAATAACAATTTGAATTGTTTAATTGTTTATAACGAATGAACTTCAGTTGGAGTAATGTTCTCACCTATTGTAAATGGTAGCTGGTGTAAGTAGCTTTAATTTATGTCCTTTGGTCATTGATGTAGCACGCCTGGAAGAGGCAGTAATCGTATTTGTTTATAATTTCCTTAAACAAATTCAATTATCTCGGCATCTACTGGGCCGATTTTGTTCAACGACATCTCAAATTGAAGCTCTCGGATCAAGGAACCATGGAATTTACTTTTACAAAGGACCTCGAGTATAGTTCCGATGCAATTCTCAAGCGAATTATTAAATTGTTTATGAAAATTAAATTGCGCATCCAGGGGATGTAACAAGTATCTTGTCGGGTAGCAGCATCCTTTACCTTCATTTTAAGCTGTCGATCATTGATCTAGCACCTTCAGAAGCCGAGATAATTGCAGTGACCCGGAGTGCATTTTTGCCAATTCTTCAATTATTAATAACTTTTGAACCAACAATGCCATATTGTTCAAGCTGTAGGAGGAGGTAGCTATGGTTACTAGCTTTAATTTAAGACAAGTGCGATTAAAAAATACGCACTAGAAGCCGAGAAAAACGCAATTGTTTAAATTAACGATGTAATCCAGGATTTCGGTTTTGGCGGAGTGCGAAAGTGCGAAAAAGGCCGCAAACGCGAGATGGCGCAATTTGTGCCGTTATCGACATTTCGTTACCGACAAAACTTTAAAAAATTATTATCTCGACTCCTGGGTGTTGCTTTTTAATCAATGTGGTATCAAATGAAAGGGAATGGAATGAGCTACGCGACAAAAATTACCCCGTCGCTGTATGTATATGCAGTTGGCCGTAATAACAATTTGAATTGTTTAATTGTTTATAACGAATGAACTTCAGTTGGAGTAATGTTCTCACCTATTGTAAATGGTAGCTGGTGTATGTAGCTTTAATTTATGTCCTTTGGTCATTGATGTAGCATGCCTGGAAGAGGCAGTAATCGTATTTGTTTATAATTTCATTAAACAAATTCAATTATCTCGGCTTCTACTGGGCCGATTTTCTTCAACGACATCTCAAATTTAAGCTCTCGGATCAAGGAACCATCGAATTTACTTTTACAAAGGACCTCGAGTATAGTTCCGATGCAATTCTCAAGCCAATTATTAAATTGTTTATGAAAATTAAATTGCGCATCCAGGGGATGTAACAAGTATCTTGTCGGGTAGCAGCATCCTTTACGTTTATTTTAAGCTGTCGATCACTGATCTAGCGCCTTCAGAAGCCGAGATAATTGCAGTGACCCGGAGTGCATTTTTGCCAATTCTTCAATAATTAATAACTTTTGAACCAACAATGCCATATTGTTCAAGCTGTAGGAGGAAGTAGCTATGGTTCCTAGCTTTAATTTAAGACAAGTCCGGTTAAAAAATACGCACTAGAAGCCGAGAAAAACGCAATTGTTTAAATTAACGATGTAATCCAGGATTTCGGTTTTGGCGGAGTGCGAAAGTGCCAAAAAGGCCGCAAACGCGAGATGGCGCAATTTGTGCCGTTATCGACATTTCGTTACCGACAAAACTTTAAAAAATTATTATCTCGACTCCTGGGGGTTGTTTTTTAATCAATGCGTTATCAAATGAAAGGGGATGGAATGAGCAACGCGACAAAAATTATCCCGTTGCTGTACGTATATGCAGTTGGCCGTAATAACAATTTGAATTGTTTAATTGTTTATAACGAATGAACTTCATTTGGAGTAATGTTCACACGTATTGTAAATGGTAGCTGGTGTAAGTAGCTTTAATTTATGTCCTTTGGTCATTGATGTAGCACGCCTGGAAGAGGCAGTAATCGTATTTGTTTATATTTTCTTTAAACAAATTCAATTATCTCGGCTTCTACTGGGCCGATTTTGTTCAACGACATCTCAAATTGAAGCTCTCGGATCAAGGAACCATGGAATTTACTTTTACAAAGGACCTCCAGTATAGTTCCGATGCAATTCTCAACCGAATTATTAAATTGTTTATGAAAATTAAATTGCGCATACAGGGGATGTAACAAGTATCTTGTCGGGTAGCAGCATCCTTTACCTTCATTTTAAGCTGTCGATCACTGATCTAGCGCCTTCAGAAGCCGAGATAATTGCAGTGACCCGGAGTGCATTTTTGCCAATTCTTCAATTATTAATAACTTTTGAACCAACAATGCCATATTGTTCAAGCTGTAGGAGGAAGTAGCTATGGTTCCTAGCTTTAATTTAAGACAAGTCCGGTTAAAAAATACGCACTAGAAGCCGAGAAAAACGCAATTGTTTAAATTAACGATGTAATCCAGGATTTCGGTTTTGGCGGAGTGCGAAAGTGCCAAAAAGGCCGCAAACGCGAGATGGCGCAACTTGTGCCGTTATCGACATTTCGTCACCTACAAAACTTTAAAAAATTATTATCTCGACTCCTGGGGGTTGTTTTTTAATCAATGCGTTATCAAATGAAAGGGGATGGAATGCGCTACGCGACAAAAATTACCCCGTCGCTGTATGTATATGCAGTTGGCCGTAATAACAATTTGAATTGTTTAATTGTTTATAACGAATGAACTTCAGTTGGAGTAATGTTCTCACCTATTGTAAATGGTAGCTGGTGTAAGTAGCTTTAATTTATGTCCTTTGGTCATTGATGTAGCATGCCTGGAAGAGGCAGTAATCGTATTTGTTTATAATTTCATTAAACAAATTCAATTATCTCGGCTTCTACTGGGCCGATTTTGTTCAACGACATCTCAAATTGAAGCTCTCGGATCAAGGAACCATGGAATTTACTTTTACAAAGGACCTCCAGTATAGTTCCGATGCAATTCTCAACCGAATTATTAAATTGTTTATGAAAATTAAATTGCGCATACAGGGGATGTAACAAGTATCTTGTCGGGTAGCAGCATCCTTTACCTTCATTTTAAGCTGTCGATCACTGATCTAGCGCCTTCAGAAGCCGAGATAATTGCAGTGACCCGGAGTGCATTTTTGCCAATTCTTCAATTATTAATAACTTTTGAACCAACAATGCCATATTGTTCAAGCTGTAGGAGGAAGTAGCTATGGTTCCTAGCTTTAATTTAAGACAAGTCCGGTTAAAAAATACGCACTAGAAGCCGAGAAAAACGCAATTGTTTAAATTAACGATGTAATCCAGGATTTCGGTTTTGGCGGAGTGCGAAAGTGCCAAAAAGGCCGCAAACGCGAGATGGCGCAACTTGTGCCGTTATCGACATTTCGTCACCTACAAAACTTTAAAAAATTATTATCTCGACTCCTGGGGGTTGTTTTTTAATCAATGCGTTATCAAATGAAAGGGGATGGAATGCGCTACGCGACAAAAATTACCCCGTCGCTGTATGTATATGCAGTTGGCCGTAATAACAATTTGAATTGTTTAATTGTTTATAACGAATGAACTTCAGTTGGAGTAATGTTCTCACCTATTGTAAATGGTAGCTGGTGTAAGTAGCTTTAATTTATGTCCTTTGGTCATTGATGTAGCATGCCTGGAAGAGGCAGTAATCGTATTTGTTTATAATTTCATTAAACAAATTAAATTATCTCGGCTTCTACTGGGCCGATTTTCTTCAACGACATCTCAAATTTAAGCTCTCGGATCAAGGAACCATGGAATTTACTTTTACAAAGGACCTCGAGTATAGTTCCGATGCAATTCTCAAGCCAATTATTAAATTGTTTATGAAAATTAAATTGCGCATCCAGGGGATGTAACAAGTATCTTGTCGGGTAGCAGCATCCTTTACCTTCATTTTAAGCTGTCGATCACTGATCTAGCGCCTTCAGAAGCCGAGATAATTGCAGTGACCCGGAGTGCATTTTTGCCAATTCTTCAATTATTAATAACTTTTGAACCAACAATGCCATATTGTTCAAGCTGTAGGAGGAAGTAGCTATGGTTCCTAGCTTTAATTTAAGACAAGTCCGGTTAAAAAATACGCACTAGAAGCCGAGAAAAACGCAATTGTTTAAATTAACGATGTAATCCAGGATTTCGGTTTTGGCGGAGTGCGAAAGTGCCAAAAAGGCCGCAAACGCGAGATGGCGCAACTTGTGCCGTTATCGACATTTCGTCACCTACAAAACTTTAAAAAATTATTATCTCGACTCCTGGGGGTTGTTTTTTAATCAATGCGTTATCAAATGAAAGGGGATGGAATGCGCTACGCGACAAAAATTACCCCGTCGCTGTATGTATATGCAGTTGGCCGTAATAACAATTTGAATTGTTTAATTGTTTATAACGAATGAACTTCAGTTGGAGTAATGTTCTCACCTATTGTAAATGGTAGCTGGTGTAAGTAGCTTTAATTTATGTCCTTTGGTCATTGATGTAGCATGCCTGGAAGAGGCAGTAATCGTATTTGTTTATAATTTCATTAAACAAATTAAATTATCTCGGCTTCTACTGGGCCGATTTTCTTCAACGACATCTCAAATTTAAGCTCTCGGATCAAGGAACCATGGAATTTACTTTTACAAAGGACCTCGAGTATAGTTCCGATGCAATTCTCAAGCCAATTATTAAATTGTTTATGAAAATTAAATTGCGCATCCAGGGGATGTAACAAGTATCTTGTCGGGTAGCAGCATCCTTTACGTTTATTTTAAGCTGTCGATCACTGATCTAGCGCCTTCAGAAGCCGAGATAATTGCAGTGACCCGGAGTGCATTTTTGCCAATTTTTCAATTATTAATAACTTTTGAACCAACAATGCCATATTGTTCAAGCTGTAGGAGGAAGTAGCTATGGTTCCTAGCTTTAATTTAAGACAAGTCCGGTTAAAAAATACGCACTAGAAGCCGAGAAAAACGCAATTGTTTAAATTAACGATGTAATCCAGGATTTCGGTTTTGGCGGAGTGCGAAAGTGCCAAAAAGGCCGCAAACGCGAGATGGCGCAACTTGTGCCGTTATCGACATTTCGTCACCTACAAAACTTTAAAAAATTATTATCTCGACTCCTGGGGGTTGTTTTTTAATCAATGCGTTATCAAATGAAAGGGGATGGAATGCGCTACGCGACAAAAATTACCCCGTCGCTGTATGTATATGCAGTTGGCCGTAATAACAATTTGAATTGTTTAATTGTTTATAACGAATGAACTTCAGTTGGAGTAATGTTCTCACCTATTGTAAATGGTAGCTGGTGTAAGTAGCTTTAATTTATGTCCTTTGGTCATTGATGTAGCATGCCTGGAAGAGGCAGTAATCGTATTTGTTTATAATTTCATTAAACAAATTAAATTATCTCGGCTTCTACTGGGCCGATTTTCTTCAACGACATCTCAAATTTAAGCTCTCGGATCAAGGAACCATGGAATTTACTTTTACAAAGGACCTCGAGTATAGTTCCGATGCAATTCTCAAGCCAATTATTAAATTGTTTATGAAAATTAAATTGCGCATCCAGGGGATGTAACAAGTATCTTGTCGGGTAGCAGCATCCTTTACGTTTATTTTAAGCTGTCGATCACTGATCTAGCGCCTTCAGAAGCCGAGATAATTGCAGTGACCCGGAGTGCATTTTTGCCAATTTTTCAATTATTAATAACTTTTGAACCAACAATGCCATATTGTTCAAGCTGTAGGAGGAAGTAGCTATGGTTCCTAGCTTTAATTTAAGACAAGTCCGGTTAAAAAATACGCACTAGAAGCCGAGAAAAACGCAATTGCTTAAATTAAAGATGTAATCCAGGATTTCGGTTTTGGCGGAGTGCGAAAGTGCGAAAAAGGCCGCAAACGCGAGATGGCGCTACTTGTACCGTTATCGACATATCGTTACCGACAAAACATTGAAAAATTATTATCTCGACTCCTGGATGTTGTTTTTTAATCAATGTGGTATCAAATGAAAGGGAATGGAATGAGATACACGATAAAAATTACCCCGTTGCTGTACGTACATGCAGTTGGCCGTAATAACAATTTGAATTGTTTAATTGTTTATAACGAATGAACTTCAGTTGGAGTAATATTCTCACCTATTGTAAACGGTAGCTGGTGTAAGTAGCTTTAATTTATGTCCTTTGGTCATTGATGTAGCATGCCTGGAAGAGGCAGTAATCGTATTTGTTTATAATTTCATTAAACAACTTCAATTATCTCGGCTTCTACTGGGCCGATTTTCTTCAACGACATCTCAAATTTAAGCTCTCGGATCAAGGAACCATCGAATTTACTTTTACAAAGGACCTCGAGTATAGTTCCGATGCAATTCTCAAGCCAATTATTAAATTGTTTATGAAAATTAAATTGCGCATCCAGGGGATGTAACAAGTATCTTGTCGGGTAGCAGCATCCTTTACGTTTATTTTAAGCTGTCGATCACTGATCTAGCGCCTTCAGAAGCCGAGATAATTGCAGTGACCCGGAGTGCATTTTTGCCAATTCTTCAATTATTAATAACTTTTGAACCAACAATGCCATATTGTTCAAGCTATAGGAGGAGGTAGCTATGGTTACTAGCTTTAATTTAAGACAAGTCCGATTAAAAAATACGCACTAGAAGCCGAGAAAAACGCAATTGTTTAAATTAACGATGTAATCCAGGATTTCGGTTTTGGCGGAGTGCGAAAGTGCGAAAAAGGCCGCAAACGCGAGATGGCGCAATTTGTGCCGTTATCGACATTTCGTTACCGACAAAACTTTAAAAAATTATTATCTCGACTCCTGGGTGTTGTTTTTTAATCAATGTGGTATCAAATGAAAGGGAATGGAATGAGCTACGCGACAAAAATTACCACGTCGCTGCATGTATATGCAGTTGGCCGTAATAACAATTTGAATTGTTTAATTGTTTATAACGAATGAACTTCAGTTGGAGTAATGTTCTCACCTATTGTAAATGGTAGCTGGTGTATGTAGCTTTAATTTATGTCCTTTGGTCATTGATGTAGCATGCCTGGAAGAGGCAGTAATCGTATTTGTTTATAATTTCATTAAACAAATTCAATTATCTCGGCTTCTACTGGGCCGATTTTCTTCAACGACATCTCAAATTTAAGCTCTCGGATCAAGGAACCATCGAATTTACTTTCACAAAGGACCTCGAGTATAGTTCCGATGCAATTCTCAAGCCAATTATTAAATTGTTTATGAAAATTAAATTGCGCATCCAGGGGATGTAACAAGTATCTTGTCGGGTAGCAGCATCCTTTACCTTTATTTTAAGCTGTCGATCATTGATCAAGCGCCTTCAGAAGCCGAGATAATTGCAGGGACCCGGAGTGCATTTTTGCCAATTTTTCAATTATTAATAACTTTTGAACCAACAATGCCATATTGTTCAAGCTGTAGGAGGAAGTAGCTATGGTTCCTAGCTTTAATTTAAGACAAGTCCGGTTAAAAAATACGCACTAGAAGCCGAGAAAAACGCAATTGCTTAAATTAAAGATGTAATCCAGGATTTCGGTTTTGGCGGAGTGCGAAAGTGCGAAAAAGGCCGCAAACGCGAGATGGCGCTACTTGTACCGTTATCGACATATCGTTACCGACAAAACATTGAAAAATTATTATCTCGACTCCTGGATGTTGTTTTTTAATCAATGTGGTATCAAATGAAAGGGAATGGAATGAGATACACGATAAAAATTACCCCGTTGCTGTACGTACATGCAGTTGGCCGTAATAACAATTTGAATTGTTTAATTGTTTATAACGAATGAACTTCATTTGGAGTAAAGTTCACACCTATTGTAAATGGTAGCTGGTGTATGTAGCTTTAATTTATGTCCTTTGGTCATTGCTGTAGCAGGCCTAGAAGAGGCAGTAATCGTATTTGTTTATAATTTCTTTAAACAAATACAATTATCTCGGCTTCTACTGGGCCGATTTTGTTCAACGACATCTCAAATTGAAGCTCTCGGATCAAGGAACCATCGAATTTACTTTTACAAAGGACCTCGAGTTTAGTTCCGATGCAATTCTCAAGCAAATTATTAAATTGTTTATGAAAATTAAATTGCGCATCCAGGAGATGTAACAAGTATCTTGTCGGGTAGCAGCATCCTTTACCTTCATTTTAAGCTGTCGATCATTGATCTAGCACCTTCAGAAGCCGAGATAATTGCAGTGACCCGGAGTGCATTTTTGCCAATTTTTCAATTATTAATAACTTTTGAACCAACAATGCCATATTGTTCAAGCTGTAGGAGGAAGTAGCTATGGTTCCTAGCTTTAATTTAAGACAAGTCCGGTTAAAAAATACGCACTAGAAGCCGAGAAAAACGCAATTGTTTAAATTAACGATGTAATCCAGGATTTCGGTTTTGGCGGAGTGCGAAAGTGCGAAAAAGGCCGCAAACGCGAGATGGCGCAATTTGTGCCGTTATCGACATTTCGTTGCCGACAAAACATTAAAAAATTATTATCTCGACTCCTGGGTGTTGTTTTTTAATCAATGTGGTATGAAATGAAAGGGAATGGAATGAGCTACGCGACAAAAATTACCACGTCGCTGTATGTATATGCAGTTGGCCGTAATAACAATTTGAATTGTTTAATTGTTTATAACGAATGAACTTCAGTTGGAGTAATGTTCTCACCTATTGTAAATGGTAGCTGGTGTATGTAGCTTTAATTTATGTCCTTTGGTCATTGATGTAGCATGCCTGGAAGAGGCAGTAATCGTATTTGTTTATAATTTCATTAAACAAATTCAATTATCTCGGCTTCTACTGGGCCGATTTTCTTCAACGACATCTCAAATTTAAGCTCTCGGATCAAGGAACCATCGAATTTACTTTTACAAAGGACCTCGAGTATAGTTCCGATGCAATTCTCAAGCCAATTATTAAATTGTTTATGAAAATTAAATTGCGCATCCAGGGGATGTAACAAGTATCTTGTCGGGTAGCAGCATCCTTTACGTTTATTTTAAGCTGTCGATCACTGATCTAGCGCCTTCAGAAGCCGAGATAATTGCAGTGACCCGGAGAGCATTTTTGCCAATTCTTCAATTATTAATAACTTTTGAACCAACAATGCCATATTGTTCAAGCTGTAGGAGGAAGTAGCTATGGTTCCTAGCTTTAATTTAAGACAAGTCCGGTTAAAAAATACGCACTAGAAGCCGAGAAAAACGCAATTGTTTAAATTAACGATGTAATCCAGGATTTCGGTTTTGGCGGAGTGCGAAAGTGCGAAAAAGGCCGCAAACGCGAGATGGCGCAATTTGTGCCGTTATCGACATTTCGTTACCGACAAAACTTTAAAAAATTATTATCTCGACTCCTGGGTGTTGTTTTTTAATCAATGTGGTATCAAATGAAAGGGAATGGAATGAGCTACGCGACAAAAATTACCCCGTCGCTGTATGTATATGCAGTTGGCCGTAATAACAATTTGAATTGTTTAATTGTTTATAACGAATGAACTTCAGTTGGAGTAATGTTCTCACCTATTGTAAATGGTAGCTGGTGTAAGTAGCTTTAATATATGTCCTTTGGTCATTGATGTAGCATGCCTGGAAGAGGCAGTAATCGTATTTGTTTATAATTTCATTAAACAAATTCAATTATCTCGGCTTCTACTGGGCCGATTTTCTTCAACGACATCTCAAATTTAAGCTCTCGGATCAAGGAACCATCGAATTTACTTTTACAAAGGACCTCGAGTATAGTTCCGATGCAATTCTCAAGCCAATTATTAAATTGTTTATGAAAATTAAATTGCGCATCCAGGGGATGTAACAAGTATCTTGTCGGGTAGCAGCATCCTTTTCGTTTATTTTAAGCTGTCGATCATTGATCTAGCACCTTCAGAAGCCGAGATAATTGCAGTGACCCGGAGTGCATTTTTGCCAATTCTTCAATTATTAATAAGTTGTGAACCAACAATGCAATATGGTTCAAGCTGTAGGATGAGGTAGCTATGGTTACTAGCTTTAATTTAAGACAAGTCCGGTTAAGAAATACGAACTAGAAGCCGAGAAAAACGCAATTGTTTAAATTAACGATGTAATCCAGAATTTCGGTTTTGGCGGAGTGCGAAAGTGCGAAAAAGGCCGCAAACGCGAGATGGCGCAACTTGTGCCGTTATCGACATTTCGTTACCGACAAAACTTTAAAAAATTATTATCTCGACTCCTGGGGGTTGTTTTTTAATCAATGCGTTATCAAATGAAAGGGGATGGAATGAGCTACGCGACAAAAATTACCCCGTTGCTGTACGTATATGCAGTTGGCCGTAATAACAATTTGAATTGTTTAATTGTTTATAACGAATGAACTTCAGTTGGAGTAATGTTCTCACCTATTGTAAATGGTAGCTGGTGTAAGTAGCTTTAATTTATGTTCTTTGGTCATTGATGTAGCACGCCTGGAAGAGGCAGTAATCGTATTTGTTTATAATTTCCTTAAACAAATTCAATTATCTCGGCTTCTACTGGGCCGATTTTGTTCAACGACATCTCAAATTGAAGCTCTCGGATCAAGGAACCATGGAATTTACTTTTACAAAGGACCTCGAGTATAGTTCCGATGCAATTCTCAAGCGAATTATTAAATTGTTTATGAAAATTAAATTGCGCATCCAGGGGATGTAACAAGTATCTTGTCGGGTAGCAGCATCCTTTACCTTCATTTTAAGCTGTCGATCATTGATCTAGCACCTTCAGAAGCCGAGATAATTGCAGTGACCCGGAGTGCATTTTTGCCAATTCTTCAATTATTAATAACTTTTGAACCAACAATGCCATATTGTTCAAGCTGTAGGAGGAGGTAGCTATGGATACTAGCTTTAATTTAAGACAAGTCCGATTAAAAAATACGCACTAGAAGCCGAGAAAAACGCAATTGTTTAAATTAACGATGTAATCCAGGATTTCGGTTTTGGCGGAGTGCGAAAGTGCGAAAAAGGCCGCAAACGCGAAATGGCGCAATTTGTGCCGTTATCGACATTTCGTTACCGACAAAACTTTAAAAAATTATTATCTCGACTCCTGGGTGTTGTTTTTTAATCAATGTGGTATCAAATGAAAGGGAATGGAATGAGCTACGCGACAAAAATTACCCCGTCGCTATATGTATATGCAGTTGGCCGTAATAACAATTTGAATTGTTTAATTGTTTATAACGAATGAACTTCAGTTCGAGTAATGTTCTCACCTATTGTAAATGGTAGCTGGTGTAAGTAGCTTTAATTTATGTCCTTTGGTCATTGATGTAGCATGCCTGGAAGAGGCAGTAATCGTATTTGTTTATAATTTCATTAAACAAATTCAATTATCTCGGCTTCTACTGGGCCGATTTTCTTCAACGACATCTCAAATTTAAGCTCTCGGATCAAGGAACCATCGAATTTACTTTCACAAAGGACCTCGAGTATAGTTCCGATGCAATTCTCAAGCCAATTATTAAATTGTTTATGAAAATTAAATTGCGCATCCAGGGGATGTAACAAGTATCTTGTCGGGTAGCAGCATCCTTTACGTTTATTTTAAGCTGTCGATCACTGATCTAGCGCCTTCAGAAGCCGAGATAATTGCAGTGACCCGGAGTGCATTTTTGCCAATTTTTCAATTATTAATAACTTTTGAACCAACAATGCCATATTGTTCAAGCTGTAGGAGGAAGTAGCTATGGTTCCTAGCTTTAATTTAAGACAAGTCCTGTTAAAAAATACGCACTAGAAGCCGAGAAAAACGCAATTGTTTAAATTAACGATGTAATCCAGGATTTCGGTTTTGGCGGAGTGCGAAAGTGCGAAAAAGGCCGCAAACGCGAGATGGCGCTACTTGTACCGTTATCGACATATCGTTACCGACAAAACATTGAAAAATTATTATCTCGACTCCTGGATGTTGTTTTTTAATCAATGTGGTATCAAATGAAAGGGAATGGAATGAGATACACGATAAAAATTACCCCGTTGCTGTACGTACATGCAGTTGGCCGTAATAACAATTTGAATTGTTTAATTGTTTATAACGAATGAACTTCATTTGGAGTAAAGTTCACACCTATTGTAAATGGTAGCTGGTGTATGTAGCTTTAATTTATGTCCTTTGGTCATTGCTGTAGCAGGCCTAGAAGAGGCAGTAATCGTATTTGTTTATAATTTCTTTAAACAAATACAATTATCTCGGCTTCTACTGGGCCGATTTTGTTCAACGACATCTCAAATTGAAGCTCTCGGATCAAGGAACCATCGAATTTACTTTTACAAAGGACCTCGAGTTTAGTTCCGATGCAATTCTCAAGCAAATTATTAAATTGTTTATGAAAATTAAATTGCGCATCCAGGAGATGTAACAAGTATCTTGTCGGGTAGCAGCATCCTTTACCTTCATTTTAAGCTGTCGATCATTGATCTAGCACCTTCAGAAGCCGAGATAATTGCAGTGACCCGGAGTGCATTTTTGCCAATTTTTCAATTATTAATAACTTTTGAACCAACAATGCCATATTGTTCAAGCTGTAGGAGGAAGTAGCTATGGTTCCTAGCTTTAATTTAAGACAAGTCCGGTTAAAAAATACGCACTAGAAGCCGAGAAAAACGCAATTGTTTAAATTAACGATGTAATCCAGGATTTCGGTTTTGGCGGAGTGCGAAAGTGCGAAAAAGGCCGCAAACGCGAGATGGCGCAATTTGTGCCGTTATCGACATTTCGTTGCCGACAAAACTTTAAAAAATTATTATCTCGACTCCTGGGTGTTGTTTTTTAATCAATGTGGTATGAAATGAAAGGGAATGGAATGAGCTACGCGACAAAAATTACCACGTCGCTGTATGTATATGCAGTTGGCCGTAATAACAATTTGAATTGTTTAATTGTTTATAACGAATGAACTTCAGTTGGAGTAATGTTCTCACCTATTGTAAATGGTAGCTGGTGTATGTAGCTTTAATTTATGTCCTTTGGTCATTGATGTAGCATGCCTGGAAGAGGCAGTAATCGTATTTGTTTATAATTTCATTAAACAAATTCAATTATCTCGGCTTCTACTGGGCCGATTTTCTTCAACGACATCTCAAATTTAAGCTCTCGGATCAAGGAACCATCGAATTTACTTTTACAAAGGACCTCGAGTATAGTTCCGATGCAATTCTCAAGCCAATTATTAAATTGTTTATGAAAATTAAATTGCGCATCCAGGGGATGTAACAAGTATCTTGTCGGGTAGCAGCATCCTTTACGTTTATTTTAAGCTGTCGATCACTGATCTAGCGCCTTCAGAAGCCGAGATAATTGCAGTGACCCGGAGAGCATTTTTGCCAATTCTTCAATTATTAATAACTTTTGAACCAACAATGCCATATTGTTCAAGCTGTAGGAGGAAGTAGCTATGGTTCCTAGCTTTAATTTAAGACAAGTCCGGTTAAAAAATACGCACTAGAAGCCGAGAAAAACGCAATTGTTTAAATTAACGATGTAATCCAGGATTTCGGTTTTGGCGGAGTGCGAAAGTGCGAAAAAGGCCGCAAACGCGAGATGGCGCAATTTGTGCCGTTATCGACATTTCGTTACCGACAAAACTTTAAAAAATTATTATCTCGACTCCTGGGTGTTGTTTTTTAATCAATGTGGTATCAAATGAAAGGGAATGGAATGAGCTACGCGACAAAAATTACCCCGTCGCTGTATGTATATGCAGTTGGCCGTAATAACAATTTGAATTGTTTAATTGTTTATAACGAATGAACTTCAGTTGGAGTAATGTTCTCACCTATTGTAAATGGTAGCTGGTGTAAGTAGCTTTAATTTATGTCCTTTGGTCATTGATGTAGCATGCCTGGAAGAGGCAGTAATCGTATTTGTTTATAATTTCATTAAACAAATTCAATTATCTCGGCTTCTACTGGGCCGATTTTCTTCAACGACATCTCAAATTTAAGCTCTCGGATCAAGGAACCATCGAATTTACTTTTACAAAGGACCTCGAGTATAGTTCCGATGCAATTCTCAAGCCAATTATTAAATTGTTTATGAAAATTAAATTGCGCATCCAGGGGATGTAACAAGTATCTTGTCGGGTAGCAGCATCCTTTTCGTTTATTTTAAGCTGTCGATCATTGATCTAGCACCTTCAGAAGCCGAGATAATTGCAGTGACCCGGAGTGCATTTTTGCCAATTCTTCAATTATTAATAAGTTGTGAACCAACAATGCAATATGGTTCAAGCTGTAGGATGAGGTAGCTATGGTTACTAGCTTTAATTTAAGACAAGTCCGGTTAAGAAATACGAACTAGAAGCCGAGAAAAACGCAATTGTTTAAATTAACGATGTAATCCAGAATTTCGGTTTTGGCGGAGTGCGAAAGTGCGAAAAAGGCCGCAAACGCGAGATGGCGCAACTTGTGCCGTTATCGACATTTCGTTACCGACAAAACTTTAAAAAATTATTATCTCGACTCCTGGGGGTTGTTTTTTAATCAATGCGTTATCAAATGAAAGGGGATGGAATGAGCTACGCGACAAAAATTACCCCGTTGCTGTACGTATATGCAGTTGGCCGTAATAACAATTTGAATTGTTTAATTGTTTATAACGAATGAACTTCAGTTGGAGTAATGTTCTCACCTATTGTAAATGGTAGCTGGTGTAAGTAGCTTTAATTTATGTTCTTTGGTCATTGATGTAGCACGCCTGGAAGAGGCAGTAATCGTATTTGTTTATAATTTCCTTAAACAAATTCAATTATCTCGGCTTCTACTGGGCCGATTTTGTTCAACGACATCTCAAATTGAAGCTCTCGGATCAAGGAACCATGGAATTTACTTTTACAAAGGACCTCGAGTATAGTTCCGATGCAATTCTCAAGCGAATTATTAAATTGTTTATGAAAATTAAATTGCGCATCCAGGGGATGTAACAAGTATCTTGTCGGGTAGCAGCATCCTTTACCTTCATTTTAAGCTGTCGATCATTGATCTAGCACCTTCAGAAGCCGAG
The DNA here is from genome assembly GCA_948146005.1 of Nomada fucata. Classification (NCBI taxonomy): domain Eukaryota; kingdom Metazoa; phylum Arthropoda; class Insecta; order Hymenoptera; family Apidae; genus Nomada; species Nomada fucata. The sequence continues at coordinate 128,672 of OX411280.1, read as the reverse complement.
ATAATTGCAGTGACCCGGAGTGCATTTTTGCCAATTCTTCAATTATTAATAACTTTTGAACCAACAATGCCATATTGTTCAAGCTGTAGGAGGAGGTAGCTATGGATACTAGCTTTAATTTAAGACAAGTCCGATTAAAAAATACGCACTAGAAGCCGAGAAAAACGCAATTGTTTAAATTAACGATGTAATCCAGGATTTCGGTTTTGGCGGAGTGCGAAAGTGCGAAAAAGGCCGCAAACGCGAAATGGCGCAATTTGTGCCGTTATCGACATTTCGTTACCGACAAAACTTTAAAAAATTATTATCTCGACTCCTGGGTGTTGTTTTTTAATCAATGTGGTATCAAATGAAAGGGAATGGAATGAGCTACGCGACAAAAATTACCCCGTCGCTATATGTATATGCAGTTGGCCGTAATAACAATTTGAATTGTTTAATTGTTTATAACGAATGAACTTCAGTTGGAGTAATGTTCTCACCTATTGTAAATGGTAGCTGGTGTAAGTAGCTTTAATTTATGTTCTTTGGTCATTGATGTAGCACGCCTGGAAGAGGCAGTAATCGTATTTGTTTATAATTTCCTTAAACAAATTCAATTATCTCGGCTTCTACTGGGCCGATTTTGTTCAACGACATCTCAAATTGAAGCTCTCGGATCAAGGAACCATGGAATTTACTTTTACAAAGGACCTCGAGTATAGTTCCGATGCAATTCTCAAGCGAATTATTAAATTGTTTATGAAAATTAAATTGCGCATCCAGGGGATGTAACAAGTATCTTGTCGGGTAGCAGCATCCTTTACCTTCATTTTAAGCTGTCGATCATTGATCTAGCACCTTCAGAAGCCGAGATAATTGCAGTGACCCGGAGTGCATTTTTGCCAATTCTTCAATTATTAATAACTTTTGAACCAACAATGCCATATTGTTCAAGCTGTAGGAGGAGGTAGCTATGGATACTAGCTTTAATTTAAGACAAGTCCGATTAAAAAATACGCACTAGAAGCCGAGAAAAACGCAATTGTTTAAATTAACGATGTAATCCAGGATTTCGGTTTTGGCGGAGTGCGAAAGTGCGAAAAAGGCCGCAAACGCGAAATGGCGCAATTTGTGCCGTTATCGACATTTCGTTACCGACAAAACTTTAAAAAATTATTATCTCGACTCCTGGGTGTTGTTTTTTAATCAATGTGGTATCAAATGAAAGGGAATGGAATGAGCTACGCGACAAAAATTACCCCGTCGCTATATGTATATGCAGTTGGCCGTAATAACAATTTGAATTGTTTAATTGTTTATAACGAATGAACTTCAGTTCGAGTAATGTTCTCACCTATTGTAAATGGTAGCTGGTGTAAGTAGCTTTAATTTATGTCCTTTGGTCATTGATGTAGCATGCCTGGAAGAGGCAGTAATCGTATTTGTTTATAATTTCATTAAACAAATTCAATTATCTCGGCTTCTACTGGGCCGATTTTCTTCAACGACATCTCAAATTTAAGCTCTCGGATCAAGGAACCATCGAATTTACTTTCACAAAGGACCTCGAGTATAGTTCCGATGCAATTCTCAAGCCAATTATTAAATTGTTTATGAAAATTAAATTGCGCATCCAGGGGATGTAACAAGTATCTTGTCGGGTAGCAGCATCCTTTACGTTTATTTTAAGCTGTCGATCACTGATCTAGCGCCTTCAGAAGCCGAGATAATTGCAGTGACCCGGAGTGCATTTTTGCCAATTTTTCAATTATTAATAACTTTTGAACCAACAATGCCATATTGTTCAAGCTGTAGGAGGAAGTAGCTATGGTTCCTAGCTTTAATTTAAGACAAGTCCTGTTAAAAAATACGCACTAGAAGCCGAGAAAAACGCAATTGTTTAAATTAACGATGTAATCCAGGATTTCGGTTTTGGCGGAGTGCGAAAGTGCGAAAAAGGCCGCAAACGCGAGATGGCGCTACTTGTACCGTTATCGACATATCGTTACCGACAAAACATTGAAAAATTATTATCTCGACTCCTGGATGTTGTTTTTTAATCAATGTGGTATCAAATGAAAGGGAATGGAATGAGATACACGATAAAAATTACCCCGTTGCTGTACGTACATGCAGTTGGCCGTAATAACAATTTGAATTGTTTAATTGTTTATAACGAATGAACTTCATTTGGAGTAAAGTTCACACCTATTGTAAATGGTAGCTGGTGTATGTAGCTTTAATTTATGTCCTTTGGTCATTGCTGTAGCAGGCCTAGAAGAGGCAGTAATCGTATTTGTTTATAATTTCTTTAAACAAATACAATTATCTCGGCTTCTACTGGGCCGATTTTGTTCAACGACATCTCAAATTGAAGCTCTCGGATCAAGGAACCATCGAATTTACTTTTACAAAGGACCTCGAGTTTAGTTCCGATGCAATTCTCAAGCAAATTATTAAATTGTTTATGAAAATTAAATTGCGCATCCAGGAGATGTAACAAGTATCTTGTCGGGTAGCAGCATCCTTTACCTTCATTTTAAGCTGTCGATCATTGATCTAGCACCTTCAGAAGCCGAGATAATTGCAGTGACCCGGAGTGCATTTTTGCCAATTTTTCAATTATTAATAACTTTTGAACCAACAATGCCATATTGTTCAAGCTGTAGGAGGAAGTAGCTATGGTTCCTAGCTTTAATTTAAGACAAGTCCGGTTAAAAAATACGCACTAGAAGCCGAGAAAAACGCAATTGTTTAAATTAACGATGTAATCCAGGATTTCGGTTTTGGCGGAGTGCGAAAGTGCGAAAAAGGCCGCAAACGCGAGATGGCGCAATTTGTGCCGTTATCGACATTTCGTTGCCGACAAAACTTTAAAAAATTATTATCTCGACTCCTGGGTGTTGTTTTTTAATCAATGTGGTATGAAATGAAAGGGAATGGAATGAGCTACGCGACAAAAATTACCACGTCGCTGTATGTATATGCAGTTGGCCGTAATAACAATTTGAATTGTTTAATTGTTTATAACGAATGAACTTCAGTTGGAGTAATGTTCTCACCTATTGTAAATGGTAGCTGGTGTATGTAGCTTTAATTTATGTCCTTTGGTCATTGATGTAGCATGCCTGGAAGAGGCAGTAATCGTATTTGTTTATAATTTCATTAAACAAATTCAATTATCTCGGCTTCTACTGGGCCGATTTTCTTCAACGACATCTCAAATTTAAGCTCTCGGATCAAGGAACCATCGAATTTACTTTCACAAAGGACCTCGAGTATAGTTCCGATGCAATTCTCAAGCCAATTATTAAATTGTTTATGAAAATTAAATTGCGCATCCAGGGGATGTAACAAGTATCTTGTCGGGTAGCAGCATCCTTTACGTTTATTTTAAGCTGTCGATCACTGATCTAGCGCCTTCAGAAGCCGAGATAATTGCAGTGACCCGGAGTGCATTTTTGCCAATTTTTCAATTATTAATAACTTTTGAACCAACAATGCCATATTGTTCAAGCTGTAGGAGGAAGTAGCTATGGTTCCTAGCTTTAATTTAAGACAAGTCCTGTTAAAAAATACGCACTAGAAGCCGAGAAAAACGCAATTGTTTAAATTAACGATGTAATCCAGGATTTCGGTTTTGGCGGAGTGCGAAAGTGCCAAAAAGGCCGCAAACGCGAGATGGCGCAACTTGTGCCGTTATCGACATTTCGTTACCGACAAAACTTTAAAAAATTATTATCTCGACTCCTGGGGGTTGTTTTTCAATCAATGCGTTATCAAATGAAAGGGGATGGAATGAGCTACGCGACAAAAATTACCCCGTCGCTGTATGTATATGCAGTTGGCCGTAATAACAATTTGAATTGTTTAATTGTTTATAACGAATGAACTTCAGTTGGAGTAATGTTCTCACCTATTGTAAATGGTAGCTGGTGTAAGTAGCTTTAATTTATGTCCTTTGGTCATTGATGTAGCATGCCTGGAAGAGGCAGTAATCGTATTTGTTTATAATTTCTTTAAACAAATACAATTATCTCGGCTTCTACTGGGCCGATGTTGTTCAACGACATCTCAAATTGAAGCTCTCGGATCAAGGAACCATCGAATTTACTTTTACAAAGGACCTCGAGTTTAGTTCCGATGCAATTCTCAAGCAAATTATTAAATTGTTTATGAAAATTAAATTGCGCATCCAGGAGATGTAACAAGTATCTTGTCGGGTAGCAGCATCCTTTACCTTCATTTTAAGCTGTCGATCATTGATCTAGCACCTTCAGAAGCCGAGATAATTGCAGTGACCCGGAGTGCATTTTTGCCAATTTTTCAATTATTAATAACTTTTGAACCAACAATGCCATATTGTTCAAGCTGTAGGAGGAAGTAGCTATGGTTCCTAGCTTTAATTTAAGACAAGTCCGGTTAAAAAATACGCACTAGAAGCCGAGAAAAACGCAATTGTTTAAATTAACGATATAATCCAGGATTTCGGTTTTGGCGGAGTGCGAAAGTGCGAAAAAGGCCGCAAACGCGAGATGGCGCAATTTGTGCCGTTATCGACATTTCGTTGCCGACAAAACTTTAAAAAATTATTATCTCGACTCCTGGGTGTTGTTTTTTAATCAATGTGGTATGAAATGAAAGGGAATGGAATGAGCTACGCGACAAAAATTACCACGTCGCTGTATGTATATGCAGTTGGCCGTAATAACAATTTGAATTGTTTAATTGTTTATAACGAATGAACTTCAGTTGGAGTAATGTTCTCACCTATTGTAAATGGTAGCTGGTGTATGTAGCTTTAATTTATGTCCTTTGGTCATTGATGTAGCATGCCTGGAAGAGGCAGTAATCGTATTTGTTTATAATTTCATTAAACAAATTCAATTATCTCGGCTTCTACTGGGCCGATTTTCTTCAACGACATCTCAAATTTAAGCTCTCGGATCAAGGAACCATCGAATTTACTTTTACAAAGGACCTCGAGTATAGTTCCGATGCAATTCTCAAGCCAATTATTAAATTGTTTATGAAAATTAAATTGCGCATCCAGGGGATGTAACAAGTATCTTGTCGGGTAGCAGCATCCTTTACGTTTATTTTAAGCTGTCGATCACTGATCTAGCGCCTTCAGAAGCCGAGATAATTGCAGTGACCCGGAGAGCATTTTTGCCAATTCTTCAATTATTAATAACTTTTGAACCAACAATGCCATATTGTTCAAGCTGTAGGAGGAAGTAGCTATGGTTCCTAGCTTTAATTTAAGACAAGTCCGGTTAAAAAATACGCACTAGAAGCCGAGAAAAACGCAATTGTTTAAATTAACGATGTAATCCAGGATTTCGGTTTTGGCGGAGTGCGAAAGTGCGAAAAAGGCCGCAAACGCGAGATGGCGCAATTTGTGCCGTTATCGACATTTCGTTACCGACAAAACTTTAAAAAATTATTATCTCGACTCCTGGGTGTTGTTTTTTAATCAATGTGGTATCAAATGAAAGGGAATGGAATGAGCTACGCGACAAAAATTACCCCGTCGCTGTATGTATATGCAGTTGGCCGTAATAACAATTTGAATTGTTTAATTGTTTATAACGAATGAACTTCAGTTGGAGTAATGTTCTCACCTATTGTAAATGGTAGCTGGTGTAAGTAGCTTTAATTTATGTCCTTTGGTCATTGATGTAGCATGCCTGGAAGAGGCAGTAATCGTATTTGTTTATAATTTCATTAAACAAATTCAATTATCTCGGCTTCTACTGGGCCGATTTTCTTCAACGACATCTCAAATTTAAGCTCTCGGATCAAGGAACCATCGAATTTACTTTTACAAAGGACCTCGAGTATAGTTCCGATGCAATTCTCAAGCCAATTATTAAATTGTTTATGAAAATTAAATTGCGCATCCAGGGGATGTAACAAGTATCTTGTCGGGTAGCAGCATCCTTTTCGTTTATTTTAAGCTGTCGATCATTGATCTAGCACCTTCAGAAGCCGAGATAATTGCAGTGACCCGGAGTGCATTTTTGCCAATTCTTCAATTATTAATAAGTTGTGAACCAACAATGCAATATGGTTCAAGCTGTAGGATGAGGTAGCTATGGTTACTAGCTTTAATTTAAGACAAGTCCGGTTAAGAAATACGAACTAGAAGCCGAGAAAAACGCAATTGTTTAAATTAACGATGTAATCCAGAATTTCGGTTTTGGCGGAGTGCGAAAGTGCGAAAAAGGCCGCAAACGCGAGATGGCGCAACTTGTGCCGTTATCGACATTTCGTTACCGACAAAACTTTAAAAAATTATTATCTCGACTCCTGGGGGTTGTTTTTTAATCAATGCGTTATCAAATGAAAGGGGATGGAATGAGCTACGCGACAAAAATTACCCCGTTGCTGTACGTATATGCAGTTGGCCGTAATAACAATTTGAATTGTTTAATTGTTTATAACGAATGAACTTCAGTTGGAGTAATGTTCTCACCTATTGTAAATGGTAGCTGGTGTAAGTAGCTTTAATTTATGTTCTTTGGTCATTGATGTAGCACGCCTGGAAGAGGCAGTAATCGTATTTGTTTATAATTTCCTTAAACAAATTCAATTATCTCGGCTTCTACTGGGCCGATTTTGTTCAACGACATCTCAAATTGAAGCTCTCGGATCAAGGAACCATGGAATTTACTTTTACAAAGGACCTCGAGTATAGTTCCGATGCAATTCTCAAGCGAATTATTAAATTGTTTATGAAAATTAAATTGCGCATCCAGGGGATGTAACAAGTATCTTGTCGGGTAGCAGCATCCTTTACCTTCATTTTAAGCTGTCGATCATTGATCTAGCACCTTCAGAAGCCGAGATAATTGCAGTGACCCGGAGTGCATTTTTGCCAATTCTTCAATTATTAATAACTTTTGAACCAACAATGCCATATTGTTCAAGCTGTAGGAGGAGGTAGCTATGGATACTAGCTTTAATTTAAGACAAGTCCGATTAAAAAATACGCACTAGAAGCCGAGAAAAACGCAATTGTTTAAATTAACGATGTAATCCAGGATTTCGGTTTTGGCGGAGTGCGAAAGTGCGAAAAAGGCCGCAAACGCGAAATGGCGCAATTTGTGCCGTTATCGACATTTCGTTACCGACAAAACTTTAAAAAATTATTATCTCGACTCCTGGGTGTTGTTTTTTAATCAATGTGGTATCAAATGAAAGGGAATGGAATGAGCTACGCGACAAAAATTACCCCGTCGCTATATGTATATGCAGTTGGCCGTAATAACAATTTGAATTGTTTAATTGTTTATAACGAATGAACTTCAGTTCGAGTAATGTTCTCACCTATTGTAAATGGTAGCTGGTGTAAGTAGCTTTAATTTATGTCCTTTGGTCATTGATGTAGCATGCCTGGAAGAGGCAGTAATCGTATTTGTTTATAATTTCATTAAACAAATTCAATTATCTCGGCTTCTACTGGGCCGATTTTCTTCAACGACATCTCAAATTTAAGCTCTCGGATCAAGGAACCATCGAATTTACTTTCACAAAGGACCTCGAGTATAGTTCCGATGCAATTCTCAAGCCAATTATTAAATTGTTTATGAAAATTAAATTGCGCATCCAGGGGATGTAACAAGTATCTTGTCGGGTAGCAGCATCCTTTACGTTTATTTTAAGCTGTCGATCACTGATCTAGCGCCTTCAGAAGCCGAGATAATTGCAGTGACCCGGAGTGCATTTTTGCCAATTTTTCAATTATTAATAACTTTTGAACCAACAATGCCATATTGTTCAAGCTGTAGGAGGAAGTAGCTATGGTTCCTAGCTTTAATTTAAGACAAGTCCTGTTAAAAAATACGCACTAGAAGCCGAGAAAAACGCAATTGTTTAAATTAACGATGTAATCCAGGATTTCGGTTTTGGCGGAGTGCGAAAGTGCCAAAAAGGCCGCAAACGCGAGATGGCGCAACTTGTGCCGTTATCGACATTTCGTTACCGACAAAACTTTAAAAAATTATTATCTCGACTCCTGGGGGTTGTTTTTCAATCAATGCGTTATCAAATGAAAGGGGATGGAATGAGCTACGCGACAAAAATTACCCCGTCGCTGTATGTATATGCAGTTGGCCGTAATAACAATTTGAATTGTTTAATTGTTTATAACGAATGAACTTCAGTTGGAGTAATGTTCTCACCTATTGTAAATGGTAGCTGGTGTAAGTAGCTTTAATTTATGTCCTTTGGTCATTGATGTAGCATGCCTGGAAGAGGCAGTAATCGTATTTGTTTATAATTTCTTTAAACAAATACAATTATCTCGGCTTCTACTGGGCCGATGTTGTTCAACGACATCTCAAATTGAAGCTCTCGGATCAAGGAACCATCGAATTTACTTTTACAAAGGACCTCGAGTTTAGTTCCGATGCAATTCTCAAGCGAATTATTAAATTGTTTATCAAAATTAAATTGCGCATACAGGGGATGTAACAAGTATCTTGTCGGGTAGCAGCATCCTTTACCTTTATTTTAAGCTGTCGATCATTGATCAAGCGCCTTCAGAAGCCGAGATAATTGCAGGGACCCGGAGTGCATTTTTGCCAATTTTTCAATTATTAATAACTTTTGAACCAACAATGCCATATTGTTCAAGCTGTAGGAGGAAGTAGCTATGGTTCCTAGCTTTAATTTAAGACAAGTCCGGTTAAAAAATACGCACTAGAAGCCGAGAAAAACGCAATTGCTTAAATTAAAGATGTAATCCAGGATTTCGGTTTTGGCGGAGTGCGAAAGTGCGAAAAAGGCCGCAAACGCGAGATGGCGCTACTTGTACCGTTATCGACATATCGTTACCGACAAAACATTGAAAAATTATTATCTCGACTCCTGGATGTTGTTTTTTAATCAATGTGGTATCAAATGAAAGGGAATGGAATGAGATACACGATAAAAATTACCCCGTTGCTGTACGTACATGCAGTTGGCCGTAATAACAATTTGAATTGTTTAATTGTTTATAACGAATGAACTTCAGTTGGAGTAATGTTCTCACCTATTGTAAATGGTAGCTGGTGTAAGTAGCTTTAATTTATGTTCTTTGGTCATTGATGTAGCACGCCTGGAAGAGGCAGTAATCGTATTTGTTTATAATTTCTTTAAACAAATACAATTATCTCGGCTTCTACTGGGCCGATTTTGTTCAACGACATCTCAAATTGAAGCTCTCGGATCAAGGAACCATCGAATTTACTTTTACAAAGGACCTCGAGTTTAGTTCCGATGCAATTCTCAAGCAAATTATTAAATTGTTTATGAAAATTAAATTGCGCATCCAGGAGATGTAACAAGTATCTTGTCGGGTAGCAGCATCCTTTACCTTCATTTTAAGCTGTCGATCATTGATCTAGCACCTTCAGAAGCCGAGATAATTGCAGTGACCCGGAGTGCATTTTTGCCAATTTTTCAATTATTAATAACTTTTGAACCAACAATGCCATATTGTTCAAGCTGTAGGAGGAAGTAGCTATGGTTCCTAGCTTTAATTTAAGACAAGTCCGGTTAAAAAATACGCACTAGAAGCCGAGAAAAACGCAATTGTTTAAATTAACGATATAATCCAGGATTTCGGTTTTGGCGGAGTGCGAAAGTGCGAAAAAGGCCGCAAACGCGAGATGGCGCAATTTGTGCCGTTATCGACATTTCGTTGCCGACAAAACTTTAAAAAATTATTATCTCGACTCCTGGGTGTTGTTTTTTAATCAATGTGGTATGAAATGAAAGGGAATGGAATGAGCTACGCGACAAAAATTACCACGTCGCTGTATGTATATGCAGTTGGCCGTAATAACAATTTGAATTGTTTAATTGTTTATAACGAATGAACTTCAGTTGGAGTAATGTTCTCACCTATTGTAAATGGTAGCTGGTGTATGTAGCTTTAATTTATGTCCTTTGGTCATTGATGTAGCATGCCTGGAAGAGGCAGTAATCGTATTTGTTTATAATTTCATTAAACAAATTCAATTATCTCGGCTTCTACTGGGCCGATTTTCTTCAACGACATCTCAAATTTAAGCTCTCGGATCAAGGAACCATCGAATTTACTTTTACAAAGGACCTCGAGTATAGTTCCGATGCAATTCTCAAGCCAATTATTAAATTGTTTATGAAAATTAAATTGCGCATCCAGGGGATGTAACAAGTATCTTGTCGGGTAGCAGCATCCTTTACGTTTATTTTAAGCTGTCGATCACTGATCTAGCGCCTTCAGAAGCCGAGATAATTGCAGTGACCCGGAGAGCATTTTTGCCAATTCTTCAATTATTAATAACTTTTGAACCAACAATGCCATATTGTTCAAGCTGTAGGAGGAAGTAGCTATGGTTCCTAGCTTTAATTTAAGACAAGTCCGGTTAAAAAATACGCACTAGAAGCCGAGAAAAACGCAATTGTTTAAATTAACGATGTAATCCAGGATTTCGGTTTTGGCGGAGTGCGAAAGTGCGAAAAAGGCCGCAAACGCGAGATGGCGCAATTTGTGCCGTTATCGACATTTCGTTACCGACAAAACTTTAAAAAATTATTATCTCGACTCCTGGGTGTTGTTTTTTAATCAATGTGGTATCAAATGAAAGGGAATGGAATGAGCTACGCGACAAAAATTACCCCGTCGCTGTATGTATATGCAGTTGGCCGTAATAACAATTTGAATTGTTTAATTGTTTATAACGAATGAACTTCAGTTGGAGTAATGTTCTCACCTATTGTAAATGGTAGCTGGTGTAAGTAGCTTTAATTTATGTCCTTTGGTCATTGATGTAGCATGCCTGGAAGAGGCAGTAATCGTATTTGTTTATAATTTCATTAAACAAATTCAATTATCTCGGCTTCTACTGGGCCGATTTTCTTCAACGACATCTCAAATTTAAGCTCTCGGATCAAGGAACCATCGAATTTACTTTTACAAAGGACCTCGAGTATAGTTCCGATGCAATTCTCAAGCCAATTATTAAATTGTTTATGAAAATTAAATTGCGCATCCAGGGGATGTAACAAGTATCTTGTCGGGTAGCAGCATCCTTTACGTTTATTTTAAGCTGTCGATCACTGATCTAGCGCCTTCAGAAGCCGAGATAATTGCAGTGACCCGGAGAGCATTTTTGCCAATTCTTCAATTATTAATAACTTTTGAACCAACAATGCCATATTGTTCAAGCTGTAGGAGGAAGTAGCTATGGTTCCTAGCTTTAATTTAAGACAAGTCCGGTTAAAAAATACGCACTAGAAGCCGAGAAAAACGCAATTGTTTAAATTAACGATGTAATCCAGGATTTCGGTTTTGGCGGAGTGCGAAAGTGCGAAAAAGGCCGCAAACGCGAGATGGCGCAATTTGTGCCGTTATCGACATTTCGTTACCGACAAAACTTTAAAAAATTATTATCTCGACTCCTGGGTGTTGTTTTTTAATCAATGTGGTATCAAATGAAAGGGAATGGAATGAGCTACGCGACAAAAATTACCCCGTCGCTGTATGTATATGCAGTTGGCCGTAATAACAATTTGAATTGTTTAATTGTTTATAACGAATGAACTTCAGTTGGAGTAATGTTCTCACCTATTGTAAATGGTAGCTGGTGTAAGTAGCTTTAATTTATGTCCTTTGGTCATTGATGTAGCATGCCTGGAAGAGGCAGTAATCGTATTTGTTTATAATTTCATTAAACAAATTCAATTATCTCGGCTTCTACTGGGCCGATTTTCTTCAACGACATCCCAAATTTAAGCTCTCGGATCAAGGAACCATCGAATTTACTTTTACAAAGGACCTCGAGTATAGTTCCGATGCAATTCTCAAGCCAATTATTAAATTGTTTATGAAAATTAAATTGCGCATCCAGGGGATGTAACAAGTATCTTGTCGGGTAGCAGCATCCTTTTCGTTTATTTTAAGCTGTCGATCATTGATCTAGCACCTTCAGAAGCCGAGATAATTGCAGTGACCCGGAGTGCATTTTTGCCAATTCTTCAATTATTAATAAGTTGTGAACCAACAATGCAATATGGTTCAAGCTGTAGGATGAGGTAGCTATGGTTACTAGCTTTAATTTAAGACAAGTCCGGTTAAGAAATACGAACTAGAAGCCGAGAAAAACGCAATTGTTTAAATTAACGATGTAATCCAGAATTTCGGTTTTGGCGGAGTGCGAAAGTGCGAAAAAGGCCGCAAACGCGAGATGGCGCAACTTGTGCCGTTATCGACATTTCGTTACCGACAAAACTTTAAAAAATTATTATCTCGACTCCTGGGGGTTGTTTTTTAATCAATGCGTTATCAAATGAAAGGGGATGGAATGAGCTACGCGACAAAAATTACCCCGTTGCTGTACGTATATGCAGTTGGCCGTAATAACAATTTGAATTGTTTAATTGTTTATAACGAATGAACTTCAGTTGGAGTAATGTTCTCACCTATTGTAAATGGTAGCTGGTGTAAGTAGCTTTAATTTATGTTCTTTGGTCATTGATGTAGCACGCCTGGAAGAGGCAGTAATCGTATTTGTTTATAATTTCCTTAAACAAATTCAATTATCTCGGCTTCTACTGGGCCGATTTTGTTCAACGACATCTCAAATTGAAGCTCTCGGATCAAGGAACCATGGAATTTACTTTTACAAAGGACCTCGAGTATAGTTCCGATGCAATTCTCAAGCGAATTATTAAATTGTTTATGAAAATTAAATTGCGCATCCAGGGGATGTAACAAGTATCTTGTCGGGTAGCAGCATCCTTTACCTTCATTTTAAGCTGTCGATCATTGATCTAGCACCTTCAGAAGCCGAGATAATTGCAGTGACCCGGAGTGCATTTTTGCCAATTCTTCAATTATTAATAACTTTTGAACCAACAATGCCATATTGTTCAAGCTGTAGGAGGAGGTAGCTATGGATACTAGCTTTAATTTAAGACAAGTCCGATTAAAAAATACGCACTAGAAGCCGAGAAAAACGCAATTGTTTAAATTAACGATGTAATCCAGGATTTCGGTTTTGGCGGAGTGCGAAAGTGCGAAAAAGGCCGCAAACGCGAAATGGCGCAATTTGTGCCGTTATCGACATTTCGTTACCGACAAAACTTTAAAAAATTATTATCTCGACTCCTGGGTGTTGTTTTTTAATCAATGTGGTATCAAATGAAAGGGAATGGAATGAGCTACGCGACAAAAATTACCCCGTCGCTATATGTATATGCAGTTGGCCGTAATAACAATTTGAATTGTTTAATTGTTTATAACGAATGAACTTCAGTTCGAGTAATGTTCTCACCTATTGTAAATGGTAGCTGGTGTAAGTAGCTTTAATTTATGTCCTTTGGTCATTGATGTAGCATGCCTGGAAGAGGCAGTAATCGTATTTGTTCATAATTTCATTAAACAAATTCAATTATCTCGGCTTCTACTGGGCCGATTTTCTTCAACGACATCTCAAATTGAAGCTCTCGGATCAAGGAACCATAGAATTTACTTTTACAAAGGACCTCGAGTTTAGTTCCGATGCAATTCTCAAGCGAATTATTAAATTGTTTATCAAAATTAAATTGCGCATACAGGGGATGTAACAAGTATCTTGTCGGGTAGCAGCATCCTTTACCTTTATTTTAAGCTGTCGATCATTGATCAAGCGCCTTCAGAAGCCGAGATAATTGCAGGGACCCGGAGTGCATTTTTGCCAATTTTTCAATTATTAATAACTTTTGAACCAACAATGCCATATTGTTCAAGCTGTAGGAGGAAGTAGCTATGGTTCCTAGCTTTAATTTAAGACAAGTCCGGTTAAAAAATACGCACTAGAAGCCGAGAAAAACGCAATTGTTTAAATTAACGATGTAATCCAGGATTTCGGTTTTGGCGGAGTGCGAAAGTGCGAAAAAGGCCGCAAACGCGAGATGGCGCAATTTGTGCCGTTATCGACATTTCGTTACCGACAAAACTTTAAAAAATTATTATCTCGACTCCTGGGTGTTGTTTTTTAATCAATGTGGTATCAAATGAAAGGGAATGGAATGAGCTACGCGACAAAAATTACCACGTCGCTGTATGTATATGCAGTTGGCCGTAATAACAATTTGAATTGTTTAATTGTTTATAACGAATGAACTTCAGTTGGAGTAATGTTCTCACCTATTGTAAATGGTAGCTGGTGTAAGTAGCTTTAATTTATGTTCTTTGGTCATTGATGTAGCACGCCTGGAAGAGGCAGTAATCGTATTTGTTTATAATTTCCTTAAACAAATTCAATTATCTCGGCTTCTACTGGGCCGATTTTGTTCAACGACATCTCAAATTGAAGCTCTCGGATCAAGGAACCATGGAATTTACTTTTACAAAGGACCTCGAGTATAGTTCCGATGCAATTCTCAAGCCAATTATTAAATTGTTTATGAAAATTAAATTGCGCATCCAGGGGATGTAACAAGTATCTTGTCGGGTAGCAGCATCCTTTACCTTCATTTTAAGCTGTCGATCACTGATCTAGCGCCTTCAGAAGCCGAGATAATTGCAGTGACCCGGAGTGCATTTTTGCCAATTCTTCAATTATTAATAACTTTTGAACCAACAATGCAATATGGTTCAAGCTGTAGGATGAGGTAGGTATGGTTACTAGCTTTAATTTAAGACAAGTCCGGTTAAGAAATACGAACTAGAAGCCGAGAAAAACGCAATTGTTTAAATTAACGATGTAATCCAGAATTTCGGTTTTGGCGGAGTGCGAAAGTGCGAAAAAGGCCGCAAACGCGAGATGGCGCAACTTGTGCCGTTATCGACATTTCGTTACCGACAAAACTTTAAAAAATTATTATCTCGACTCCTGGGGGTTGTTTTTTAATCAATGCGTTATCAAATGAAAGGGGATGGAATGAGCTACGCGACAAAAATTACCCCGTTGCTGTACGTATATGCAGTTGGCCGTAATAACAATTTGAATTGTTTAATTGTTTATAACGAATGAACTTCAGTTGGAGTAATGTTCTCACCTATTGTAAACGGTAGCTGGTGTAAGTAGCTTTAATTTATGTCCTTTGGTCATTGATGTAGCACGCCTGGAAGAGGCAGTAATCGTATTTGTTTATAATTTCCTTAAACAAATTCAATTATCTCGGCTTCTACTGGGCCGATTTTGTTCAACGACATCTCAAATTGAAGCTCTCGGATCAAGGAACCATGGAATTTACTTTTACAAAGGACCTCGAGTATAGTTCCGATGCAATTCTCAAGCCAATTATTAAATTGTTTATGAAAATTAAATTGCGCATCCAGGGGATGTAACAAGTATCTTGTCGGGTAGCAGCATCCTTTACCTTCATTTTAAGCTGTCGATCACTGATCTAGCGCCTTCAGAAGCCGAGATAATTGCAGTGACCCGGAGTGCATTTTTGCCAATTCTTCAATTATTAATAACTTTTGAACCAACAATGCAATATGGTTCAAGCTGTAGGATGAGGTAGGTATGGTTACTAGCTTTAATTTAAGACAAGTCCGGTTAAGAAATACGAACTAGAAGCCGAGAAAAACGCAATTGTTTAAATTAACGATGTAATCCAGAATTTCGGTTTTGGCGGAGTGCGAAAGTGCGAAAAAGGCCGCAAACGCGAGATGGCGCAACTTGTGCCGTTATCGACATTTCGTTACCGACAAAACTTTAAAAAATTATTATCTCGACTCCTGGGGGTTGTTTTTTAATCAATGCGTTATCAAATGAAAGGGGATGGAATGAGCTACGCGACAAAAATTACCCCGTTGCTGTACGTATATGCAGTTGGCCGTAATAACAATTTGAATTGTTTAATTGTTTATAACGAATGAACTTCAGTTGGAGTAATGTTCTCACCTATTGTAAACGGTAGCTGGTGTAAGTAGCTTTAATTTATGTCGTTTGGTCATTGATGTAGCATGCCTGGAAGAGGCAGTAATCGCATTTGTTTATAATTTCATTAAACAAATTCAATTATCTCGGCTTCTACTGGGCCGATTTTCTTCAACGACATCTCAAATTTAAGCTCTCGGATCAAGGAACCATCGAATTTACTTTTACAAAGGACCTCGAGTATAGTTCCGATGCAATTCTCAAGCCAATTATTAAATTGTTTATGAAAATTAAATTGCGCATCCAGGGGATGTAACAAGTATCTTGTCGGGTAGCAGCATCCTTTACGTTTATTTTAAGCTGTCGATCACTGATCTAGCGCCTTCAGAAGCCGAGATAATTGCAGTGACCCGGAGTGCATTTTTGCCAATTCTTCAATTATTAATAACTTTTGAACCAACAATGCCATATTGTTCAAGCTATAGGAGGAGGTAGCTATGGTTACTAGCTTTAATTTAAGACAAGTCCGATTAAAAAATACGCACTAGAAGCCGAGAAAAACGCAATTGTTTAAATTAACGATGTAATCCAGGATTTCGGTTTTGGCGGAGTGCGAAAGTGCGAAAAAGGCCGCAAACGCGAGATGGCGCAATTTGTGCCGTTATCGACATTTCGTTACCGACAAAACTTTAAAAAATTATTATCTCGACTCCTGGGTGTTGTTTTTTAATCAATGTGGTATCAAATGAAAGGGAATGGAATGAGCTACGCGACAAAAATTACCACGTCGCTGCATGTATATGCAGTTGGCCGTAATAACAATTTGAATTGTTTAATTGTTTATAACGAATGAACTTCAGTTGGAGTAATGTTCTCACCTATTGTAAATGGTAGCTGGTGTATGTAGCTTTAATTTATGTCCTTTGGTCATAGATGTAGCATGCCTGGAAGAGGCAGTAATCGTATTTGTTTATAATTTCATTAAACAAATTCAATTATCTCGGCTTCTACTGGGCCGATTTTCTTCAACGACATCTCAAATTTAAGCTCTCGGATCAAGGAACCATCGAATTTACTTTCACAAAGGACCTCGAGTATAGTTCCGATGCAATTCTCAAGCCAATTATTAAATTGTTTATGAAAATTAAATTGCGCATCCAGGGGATGTAACAAGTATCTTGTCGGGTAGCAGCATCCTTTACGTTTATTTTAAGCTGTCGATCACTGATCTAGCGCCTTCAGAAGCCGAGATAATTGCAGTGACCCGGAGTGCATTTTTGCCAATTTTTCAATTATTAATAACTTTTGAACCAACAATGCCATATTGTTCAAGCTGTAGGAGGAAGTAGCTATGGTTCCTAGCTTTAATTTAAGACAAGTCCTGTTAAAAAATACGCACTAGAAGCCGAGAAAAACGCAATTGTTTAAATTAACGATGTAATCCAGGATTTCGGTTTTGGCGGAGTGCGAAAGTGCCAAAAAGGCCGCAAACGCGAGATGGCGCAACTTGTGCCGTTATCGACATTTCGTTACCGACAAAACTTTAAAAAATTATTATCTCGACTCCTGGGGGTTGTTTTTCAATCAATGCGTTATCAAATGAAAGGGGATGGAATGAGCTACGCGACAAAAATTACCCCGTCGCTGTATGTATATGCAGTTGGCCGTAATAACAATTTGAATTGTTTAATTGTTTATAACGAATGAACTTCAGTTGGAGTAATGTTCTCACCTATTGTAAATGGTAGCTGGTGTAAGTAGCTTTAATTTATGTCCTTTGGTCATTGATGTAGCATGCCTGGAAGAGGCAGTAATCGTATTTGTTTATAATTTCTTTAAACAAATACAATTATCTCGGCTTCTACTGGGCCGATGTTGTTCAACGACATCTCAAATTGAAGCTCTCGGATCAAGGAACCATCGAATTTACTTTTACAAAGGACCTCGAGTTTAGTTCCGATGCAATTCTCAAGCGAATTATTAAATTGTTTATCAAAATTAAATTGCGCATACAGGGGATGTAACAAGTATCTTGTCGGGTAGCAGCATCCTTTACCTTTATTTTAAGCTGTCGATCATTGATCAAGCGCCTTCAGAAGCCGAGATAATTGCAGGGACCCGGAGTGCATTTTTGCCAATTTTTCAATTATTAATAACTTTTGAACCAACAATGCCATATTGTTCAAGCTGTAGGAGGAAGTAGCTATGGTTCCTAGCTTTAATTTAAGACAAGTCCGGTTAAAAAATACGCACTAGAAGCCGAGAAAAACGCAATTGCTTAAATTAAAGATGTAATCCAGGATTTCGGTTTTGGCGGAGTGCGAAAGTGCGAAAAAGGCCGCAAACGCGAGATGGCGCTACTTGTACCGTTATCGACATATCGTTACCGACAAAACATTGAAAAATTATTATCTCGACTCCTGGATGTTGTTTTTTAATCAATGTGGTATCAAATGAAAGGGAATGGAATGAGATACACGATAAAAATTACCCCGTTGCTGTACGTACATGCAGTTGGCCGTAATAACAATTTGAATTGTTTAATTGTTTATAACGAATGAACTTCATTTGGAGTAAAGTTCACACCTATTGTAAATGGTAGCTGGTGTATGTAGCTTTAATTTATGTCCTTTGGTCATTGCTGTAGCAGGCCTAGAAGAGGCAGTAATCGTATTTGTTTATAATTTCTTTAAACAAATACAATTATCTCGGCTTCTACTGGGCCGATTTTCTTCAACGACATCTCAAATTGAAGCTCTCGGATCAAGGAACCATCGAATTTACTTTTACAAAGGACCTCGAGTTTAGTTCCGATGCAATTCTCAAGCAAATTATTAAATTGTTTATGAAAATTAAATTGCGCATCCAGGAGATGTAACAAGTATCTTGTCGGGTAGCAGCATCCTTTACCTTCATTTTAAGCTGTCGATCATTGATCTAGCACCTTCAGAAGCCGAGATAATTGCAGTGACCCGGAGTGCATTTTTGCCAATTTTTCAATTATTAATAACTTTTGAACCAACAATGCCATATTGTTCAAGCTGTAGGAGGAAGTAGCTATGGTTCCTAGCTTTAATTTAAGACAAGTCCGGTTAAAAAATACGCACTAGAAGCCGAGAAAAACGCAATTGTTTAAATTAACGATGTAATCCAGGATTTCGGTTTTGGCGGAGTGCGAAAGTGCGAAAAAGGCCGCAAACGCGAGATGGCGCAATTTGTGCCGTTATCGACATTTCGTTGCCGACAAAACTTTAAAAAATTATTATCTCGACTCCTGGGTGTTGTTTTTTAATCAATGTGGTATCAAATGAAAGGGAATGGAATGAGCTACGCGACAAAAATTACCACGTCGCTGTATGTATATGCAGTTGGCCGTAATAACAATTTGAATTGTTTAATTGTTTATAACGAATGAACTTCAGTTGGAGTAATGTTCTCACCTATTGTAAATGGTAGCTGGTGTATGTAGCTTTAATTTATGTCCTTTGGTCATTGATGTAGCATGCCTGGAAGAGGCAGTAATCGTATTTGTTTATAATTTCATTAAACAAATTCAATTATCTCGGCTTCTACTGGGCCGATTTTCTTCAACGACATCTCAAATTTAAGCTCTCGGATCAAGGAACCATCGAATTTACTTTTACAAAGGACCTCGAGTATAGTTCCGATGCAATTCTCAAGCCAATTATTAAATTGTTTATGAAAATTAAATTGCGCATCCAGGGGATGTAACAAGTATCTTGTCGGGTAGCAGCATCCTTTTCGTTTATTTTAAGCTGTCGATCATTGATCTAGCACCTTCAGAAGCCGAGATAATTGCAGTGACCCGGAGTGCATTTTTGCCAATTCTTCAATTATTAATAAGTTGTGAACCAACAATGCAATATGGTTCAAGCTGTAGGATGAGGTAGCTATGGTTACTAGCTTTAATTTAAGACAAGTCCGGTTAAGAAATACGAACTAGAAGCCGAGAAAAACGCAATTGTTTAAATTAACGATGTAATCCAGAATTTCGGTTTTGGCGGAGTGCGAAAGTGCGAAAAAGGCCGCAAACGCGAGATGGCGCAACTTGTGCCGTTATCGACATTTCGTTACCGACAAAACTTTAAAAAATTATTATCTCGACTCCTGGGGGTTGTTTTTTAATCAATGCGTTATCAAATGAAAGGGGATGGAATGAGCTACGCGACAAAAATTACCCCGTTGCTGTACGTATATGCAGTTGGCCGTAATAACAATTTGAATTGTTTAATTGTTTATAACGAATGAACTTCAGTTGGAGTAATGTTCTCACCTATTGTAAATGGTAGCTGGTGTAAGTAGCTTTAATTTATGTTCTTTGGTCATTGATGTAGCACGCCTGGAAGAGGCAGTAATCGTATTTGTTTATAATTTCCTTAAACAAATTCAATTATCTCGGCTTCTACTGGGCCGATTTTGTTCAACGACATCTCAAATTGAAGCTCTCGGATCAAGGAACCATGGAATTTACTTTTACAAAGGACCTCGAGTATAGTTCCGATGCAATTCTCAAGCGAATTATTAAATTGTTTATGAAAATTAAATTGCGCATCCAGGGGATGTAACAAGTATCTTGTCGGGTAGCAGCATCCTTTACCTTCATTTTAAGCTGTCGATCATTGATCTAGCACCTTCAGAAGCCGAGATAATTGCAGTGACCCGGAGTGCATTTTTGCCAATTCTTCAATTATTAATAACTTTTGAACCAACAATGCCATATTGTTCAAGCTGTAGGAGGAGGTAGCTATGGATACTAGCTTTAATTTAAGACAAGTCCGATTAAAAAATACGCACTAGAAGCCGAGAAAAACGCAATTGTTTAAATTAACGATGTAATCCAGGATTTCGGTTTTGGCGGAGTGCGAAAGTGCGAAAAAGGCCGCAAACGCGAAATGGCGCAATTTGTGCCGTTATCGACATTTCGTTACCGACAAAACTTTAAAAAATTATTATCTCGACTCCTGGGTGTTGTTTTTTAATCAATGTGGTATCAAATGAAAGGGAATGGAATGAGCTACGCGACAAAAATTACCCCGTCGCTATATGTATATGCAGTTGGCCGTAATAACAATTTGAATTGTTTAATTGTTTATAACGAATGAACTTCAGTTCGAGTAATGTTCTCACCTATTGTAAATGGTAGCTGGTGTAAGTAGCTTTAATTTATGTCCTTTGGTCATTGATGTAGCATGCCTGGAAGAGGCAGTAATCGTATTTGTTCATAATTTCATTAAACAAATTCAATTATCTCGGCTTCTACTGGGCCGATTTTCTTCAACGACATCTCAAATTGAAGCTCTCGGATCAAGGAACCATAGAATTTACTTTTACAAAGGACCTCGAGTTTAGTTCCGATGCAATTCTCAAGCGAATTATTAAATTGTTTATCAAAATTAAATTGCGCATACAGGGGATGTAACAAGTATCTTGTCGGGTAGCAGCATCCTTTACCTTTATTTTAAGCTGTCGATCATTGATCAAGCGCCTTCAGAAGCCGAGATAATTGCAGGGACCCGGAGTGCATTTTTGCCAATTTTTCAATTATTAATAACTTTTGAACCAACAATGCCATATTGTTCAAGCTGTAGGAGGAAGTAGCTATGGTTCCTAGCTTTAATTTAAGACAAGTCCGGTTAAAAAATACGCACTAGAAGCCGAGAAAAACGCAATTGTTTAAATTAACGATGTAATCCAGGATTTCGGTTTTGGCGGAGTGCGAAAGTGCGAAAAAGGCCGCAAACGCGAGATGGCGCAATTTGTGCCGTTATCGACATTTCGTTACCGACAAAACTTTAAAAAATTATTATCTCGACTCCTGGGTGTTGTTTTTTAATCAATGTGGTATCAAATGAAAGGGAATGGAATGAGCTACGCGACAAAAATTACCACGTCGCTGTATGTATATGCAGTTGGCCGTAATAACAATTTGAATTGTTTAATTGTTTATAACGAATGAACTTCAGTTGGAGTAATGTTCTCACCTATTGTAAATGGTAGCTGGTGTAAGTAGCTTTAATTTATGTTCTTTGGTCATTGATGTAGCACGCCTGGAAGAGGCAGTAATCGTATTTGTTTATAATTTCCTTAAACAAATTCAATTATCTCGGCTTCTACTGGGCCGATTTTGTTCAACGACATCTCAAATTGAAGCTCTCGGATCAAGGAACCATGGAATTTACTTTTACAAAGGACCTCGAGTATAGTTCCGATGCAATTCTCAAGCCAATTATTAAATTGTTTATGAAAATTAAATTGCGCATCCAGGGGATGTAACAAGTATCTTGTCGGGTAGCAGCATCCTTTACCTTCATTTTAAGCTGTCGATCACTGATCTAGCGCCTTCAGAAGCCGAGATAATTGCAGTGACCCGGAGTGCATTTTTGCCAATTCTTCAATTATTAATAACTTTTGAACCAACAATGCAATATGGTTCAAGCTGTAGGATGAGGTAGGTATGGTTACTAGCTTTAATTTAAGACAAGTTCGGTTAAGAAATACGAACTAGAAGCCGAGAAAAACGCAATTGTTTAAATTAACGATGTAATCCAGAATTTCGGTTTTGGCGGAGTGCGAAAGTGCGAAAAAGGCCGCAAACGCGAGATGGCGCAACTTGTGCCGTTATCGACATTTCGTTACCGACAAAACTTTAAAAAATTATTATCTCGACTCCTGGGGGTTGTTTTTTAATCAATGCGTTATCAAATGAAAGGGGATGGAATGAGCTACGCGACAAAAATTACCCCGTTGCTGTACGTATATGCAGTTGGCCGTAATAACAATTTGAATTGTTTAATTGTTTATAACGAATGAACTTCAGTTGGAGTAATGTTCTCACCTATTGTAAACGGTAGCTGGTGTAAGTAGCTTTAATTTATGTCCTTTGGTCATTGATGTAGCATGCCTGGAAGAGGCAGTAATCGTATTTGTTTATAATTTCATTAAACAAATTCAATTATCTCGGCTTCTACTGGGCCGATTTTCTTCAACGACATCTCAAATTTAAGCTCTCGGATCAAGGAACCATCGAATTTACTTTTACAAAGGACCTCGAGTATAGTTCCGATGCAATTCTCAAGCCAATTATTAAATTGTTTATGAAAATTAAATTGCGCATCCAGGGGATGTAACAAGTATCTTGTCGGGTAGCAGCATCCTTTACGTTTATTTTAAGCTGTCGATCACTGATCTAGCGCCTTCAGAAGCCGAGATAATTGCAGTGACCCGGAGTGCATTTTTGCCAATTCTTCAATTATTAATAACTTTTGAACCAACAATGCCATATTGTTCAAGCTATAGGAGGAGGTAGCTATGGTTACTAGCTTTAATTTAAGACAAGTCCGATTAAAAAATACGCACTAGAAGCCGAGAAAAACGCAATTGTTTAAATTAACGATGTAATCCAGGATTTCGGTTTTGGCGGAGTGCGAAAGTGCGAAAAAGGCCGCAAACGCGAGATGGCGCAATTTGTGCCGTTATCGACATTTCGTTACCGACAAAACTTTAAAAAATTATTATCTCGACTCCTGGGTGTTGTTTTTTAATCAATGTGGTATCAAATGAAAGGGAATGGAATGAGCTACGCGACAAAAATTACCACGTCGCTGCATGTATATGCAGTTGGCCGTAATAACAATTTGAATTGTTTAATTGTTTATAACGAATGAACTTCAGTTGGAGTAATGTTCTCACCTATTGTAAATGGTAGCTGGTGTATGTAGCTTTAATTTATGTCCTTTGGTCATAGATGTAGCATGCCTGGAAGAGGCAGTAATCGTATTTGTTTATAATTTCATTAAACAAATTCAATTATCTCGGCTTCTACTGGGCCGATTTTCTTCAACGACATCTCAAATTTAAGCTCTCGGATCAAGGAACCATCGAATTTACTTTCACAAAGGACCTCGAGTATAGTTCCGATGCAATTCTCAAGCCAATTATTAAATTGTTTATGAAAATTAAATTGCGCATCCAGGGGATGTAACAAGTATCTTGTCGGGTAGCAGCATCCTTTACGTTTATTTTAAGCTGTCGATCACTGATCTAGCGCCTTCAGAAGCCGAGATAATTGCAGTGACCCGGAGTGCATTTTTGCCAATTTTTCAATTATTAATAACTTTTGAACCAACAATGCCATATTGTTCAAGCTGTAGGAGGAAGTAGCTATGGTTCCTAGCTTTAATTTAAGACAAGTCCTGTTAAAAAATACGCACTAGAAGCCGAGAAAAACGCAATTGTTTAAATTAACGATGTAATCCAGGATTTCGGTTTTGGCGGATTGCGAAAGTGCCAAAAAGGCCGCAAACGCGAGATGGCGCAACTTGTGCCGTTATCGACATTTCGTTACCGACAAAACTTTAAAAAATTATTATCTCGACTCCTGGGGGTTGTTTTTCAATCAATGCGTTATCAAATGAAAGGGGATGGAATGAGCTACGCGACAAAAATTACCCCGTCGCTGTATGTATATGCAGTTGGCCGTAATAACAATTTGAATTGTTTAATTGTTTATAACGAATGAACTTCAGTTGGAGTAATGTTCTCACCTATTGTAAATGGTAGCTGGTGTAAGTAGCTTTAATTTATGTCCTTTGGTCATTGATGTAGCATGCCTGGAAGAGGCAGTAATCGTATTTGTTTATAATTTCTTTAAACAAATACAATTATCTCGGCTTCTACTGGGCCGATGTTGTTCAACGACATCTCAAATTGAAGCTCTCGGATCAAGGAACCATCGAATTTACTTTTACAAAGGACCTCGAGTTTAGTTCCGATGCAATTCTCAAGCGAATTATTAAATTGTTTATCAAAATTAAATTGCGCATACAGGGGATGTAACAAGTATCTTGTCGGGTAGCAGCATCCTTTACCTTTATTTTAAGCTGTCGATCATTGATCAAGCGCCTTCAGAAGCCGAGATAATTGCAGGGACCCGGAGTGCATTTTTGCCAATTTTTCAATTATTAATAACTTTTGAACCAACAATGCCATATTGTTCAAGCTGTAGGAGGAAGTAGCTATGGTTCCTAGCTTTAATTTAAGACAAGTCCGGTTAAAAAATACGCACTAGAAGCCGAGAAAAACGCAATTGCTTAAATTAAAGATGTAATCCAGGATTTCGGTTTTGGCGGAGTGCGAAAGTGCGAAAAAGGCCGCAAACGCGAGATGGCGCTACTTGTACCGTTATCGACATATCGTTACCGACAAAACATTGAAAAATTATTATCTCGACTCCTGGATGTTGTTTTTTAATCAATGTGGTATCAAATGAAAGGGAATGGAATGAGATACACGATAAAAATTACCCCGTTGCTGTACGTACATGCAGTTGGCCGTAATAACAATTTGAATTGTTTAATTGTTTATAACGAATGAACTTCATTTGGAGTAAAGTTCACACCTATTGTAAATGGTAGCTGGTGTATGTAGCTTTAATTTATGTCCTTTGGTCATTGCTGTAGCAGGCCTAGAAGAGGCAGTAATCGTATTTGTTTATAATTTCTTTAAACAAATACAATTATCTCGGCTTCTACTGGGCCGATTTTGTTCAACGACATCTCAAATTGAAGCTCTCGGATCAAGGAACCATCGAATTTACTTTTACAAAGGACCTCGAGTTTAGTTCCGATGCAATTCTCAAGCAAATTATTAAATTGTTTATGAAAATTAAATTGCGCATCCAGGAGATGTAACAAGTATCTTGTCGGGTAGCAGCATCCTTTACCTTCATTTTAAGCTGTCGATCATTGATCTAGCACCTTCAGAAGCCGAGATAATTGCAGTGACCCGGAGTGCATTTTTGCCAATTTTTCAATTATTAATAACTTTTGAACCAACAATGCCATATTGTTCAAGCTGTAGGAGGAAGTAGCTATGGTTCCTAGCTTTAATTTAAGACAAGTCCGGTTAAAAAATACGCACTAGAAGCCGAGAAAAACGCAATTGTTTAAATTAACGATGTAATCCAGGATTTCGGTTTTGGCGGAGTGCGAAAGTGCGAAAAAGGCCGCAAACGCGAGATGGCGCAATTTGTGCCGTTATCGACATTTCGTTGCCGACAAAACTTTAAAAAATTATTATCTCGACTCCTGGGTGTTGTTTTTTAATCAATGTGGTATCAAATGAAAGGGAATGGAATGAGCTACGCGACAAAAATTACCACGTCGCTGTATGTATATGCAGTTGGCCGTAATAACAATTTGAATTGTTTAATTGTTTATAACGAATGAACTTCAGTTGGAGTAATGTTCTCACCTATTGTAAATGGTAGCTGGTGTATGTAGCTTTAATTTATGTCCTTTGGTCATTGATGTAGCATGCCTGGAAGAGGCAGTAATCGTATTTGTTTATAATTTCATTAAACAAATTCAATTATCTCGGCTTCTACTGGGCCGATTTTCTTCAACGACATCTCAAATTTAAGCTCTCGGATCAAGGAACCATCGAATTTACTTTTACAAAGGACCTCGAGTATAGTTCCGATGCAATTCTCAAGCCAATTATTAAATTGTTTATGAAAATTAAATTGCGCATCCAGGGGATGTAACAAGTATCTTGTCGGGTAGCAGCATCCTTTACGTTTATTTTAAGCTGTCGATCACTGATCTAGCGCCTTCAGAAGCCGAGATAATTGCAGTGACCCGGAGAGCATTTTTGCCAATTCTTCAATTATTAATAACTTTTGAACCAACAATGCCATATTGTTCAAGCTGTAGGAGGAAGTAGCTATGGTTCCTAGCTTTAATTTAAGACAAGTCCGGTTAAAAAATACGCACTAGAAGCCGAGAAAAACGCAATTGTTTAAATTAACGATGTAATCCAGGATTTCGGTTTTGGCGGAGTGCGAAAGTGCGAAAAAGGCCGCAAACGCGAGATGGCGCAATTTGTGCCGTTTTCGACATTTCGTTACCGACAAAACTTTAAAAAATTATTATCTCGACTCCTGGGTGTTGTTTTTTAATCAATGTGGTATCAAATGAAAGGGAATGGAATGAGCTACGCGACAAAAATTACCCCGTCGCTGTATGTATATGCAGTTGGCCGTAATAACAATTTGAATTGTTTAATTGTTTATAACGAATGAACTTCAGTTGGAGTAATGTTCTCACCTATTGTAAATGGTAGCTGGTGTAAGTAGCTTTAATTTATGTCCTTTGGTCATTGATGTAGCATGCCTGGAAGAGGCAGTAATCGTATTTGTTTATAATTTCATTAAACAAATTCAATTATCTCGGCTTCTACTGGGCCGATTTTCTTCAACGACATCTCAAATTTAAGCTCTCGGATCAAGGAACCATCGAATTTACTTTTACAAAGGACCTCGAGTATAGTTCCGATGCAATTCTCAAGCCAATTATTAAATTGTTTATGAAAATTAAATTGCGCATCCAGGGGATGTAACAAGTATCTTGTCGGGTAGCAGCATCCTTTTCGTTTATTTTAAGCTGTCGATCATTGATCTAGCACCTTCAGAAGCCGAGATAATTGCAGTGACCCGGAGTGCATTTTTGCCAATTCTTCAATTATTAATAAGTTGTGAACCAACAATGCAATATGGTTCAAGCTGTAGGATGAGGTAGCTATGGTTACTAGCTTTAATTTAAGACAAGTCCGGTTAAGAAATACGAACTAGAAGCCGAGAAAAACGCAATTGTTTAAATTAACGATGTAATCCAGAATTTCGGTTTTGGCGGAGTGCGAAAGTGCGAAAAAGGCCGCAAACGCGAGATGGCGCAACTTGTGCCGTTATCGACATTTCGTTTCCGACAAAACTTTAAAAAATTATTATCTCGACTCCTGGGGGTTGTTTTTTAATCAATGCGTTATCAAATGAAAGGGGATGGAATGAGCTACGCGACAAAAATTACCCCGTTGCTGTACGTATATGCAGTTGGCCGTAATAACAATTTGAATTGTTTAATTGTTTATAACGAATGAACTTCAGTTGGAGTAATGTTCTCACCTATTGTAAATGGTAGCTGGTGTAAGTAGCTTTAATTTATGTTCTTTGGTCATTGATGTAGCACGCCTGGAAGAGGCAGTAATCGTATTTGTTTATAATTTCCTTAAACAAATTCAATTATCTCGGCTTCTACTGGGCCGATTTTGTTCAACGACATCTCAAATTGAAGCTCTCGGATCAAGGAACCATGGAATTTACTTTTACAAAGGACCTCGAGTATAGTTCCGATGCAATTCTCAAGCGAATTATTAAATTGTTTATGAAAATTAAATTGCGCATCCAGGGGATGTAACAAGTATCTTGTCGGGTAGCAGCATCCTTTACCTTCATTTTAAGCTGTCGATCACTGATCTAGCGCCTTCAGAAGCCGAGATAATTGCAGTGACCCGGAGTGCATTTTTGCCAATTCTTCAATTATTAATAACTTTTGAACCAACAATGCAATATGGTTCAAGCTGTAGGATGAGGTAGGTATGGTTACTAGCTTTAATTTAAGACAAGTCCGGTTAAGAAATACGAACTAGAAGCCGAGAAAAACGCAATTGTTTAAATTAACGATGTAATCCAGAATTTCGGTTTTGGCGGAGTGCGAAAGTGCGAAAAAGGCCGCAAACGCGAGATGGCGCAACTTCAGCCGTTATCGACATTTCGTTACCGACAAAACTTTAAAAAATTATTATCTCGACTCCTGGGGGTTGTTTTTTAATCAATGCGTTATCAAATGAAAGGGGATGGAATGAGCTACGCGACAAAAATTACCCCGTTGCTGTACGTATATGCAGTTGGCCGTAATAACAATTTGAATTGTTTAATTGTTTATAACGAATGAACTTCAGTTGGAGTAATGTTCTCACCTATTGTAAACGGTAGCTGGTGTAAGTAGCTTTAATTTATGTCCTTTGGTCATTGATGTAGCACGCCTGGAAGAGGCAGTAATCGTATTTGTTTATAATTTCCTTAAACAAATTCAATTATCTCGGCATCTACTGGGCCGATTTTGTTCAACGACATCTCAAATTGAAGCTCTCGGATCAAGGAACCATGGAATTTACTTTTACAAAGGACCTCGAGTATAGTTCCGATGCAATTCTCAAGCGAATTATTAAATTGTTTATGAAAATTAAATTGCGCATCCAGGGGATGTAACAAGTATCTTGTCGGGTAGCAGCATCCTTTACCTTCATTTTAAGCTGTCGATCATTGATCTAGCACCTTCAGAAGCCGAGATAATTGCAGTGACCCGGAGTGCATTTTTGCCAATTCTTCAATTATTAATAACTTTTGAACCAACAATGCCATATTGTTCAAGCTGTAGGAGGAGGTAGCTATGGTTACTAGCTTTAATTTAAGACAAGTGCGATTAAAAAATACGCACTAGAAGCCGAGAAAAACGCAATTGTTTAAATTAACGATGTAATCCAGGATTTCGGTTTTGGCGGAGTGCGAAAGTGCGAAAAAGGCCGCAAACGCGAGATGGCGCAATTTGTGCCGTTATCGACATTTCGTTACCGACAAAACTTTAAAAAATTATTATCTCGACTCCTGGGTGTTGTTTTTTAATCAATGTGGTATCAAATGAAAGGGAATGGAATGAGCTACGCGACAAAAATTACCCCGTCGCTGTATGTATATGCAGTTGGCCGTAATAACAATTTGAATTGTTTAATTGTTTATAACGAATGAACTTCAGTTGGAGTAATGTTCTCACCTATTGTAAATGGTAGCTGGTGTAAGTAGCTTTAATTTATGTCCTTTGGTCATTGATGTAGCACGCCTGGAAGAGGCAGTAATCGTATTTGTTTATAATTTCCTTAAACAAATTCAATTATCTCGGCTTCTACTGGGCCGATTTTGTTCAACGACATCTCAAATTGAAGCTCTCGGATCAAGGAACCATGGAATTTACTTTTACAAAGGACCTCGAGTATAGTTCCGATGCAATTCTCAAGCCAATTATTAAATTGTTTATGAAAATTAAATTGCGCATCCAGGGGATGTAACAAGTATCTTGTCGGGTAGCAGCATCCTTTACCTTCATTTTAAGCTGTCGATCACTGATCTAGCGCCTTCAGAAGCCGAGATAATTGCAGTGACCCGGAGTGCATTTTTGCCAATTCTTCAATTATTAATAACTTTTGAACCAACAATGCAATATGGTTCAAGCTGTAGGATGAGGTAGGTATGGTTACTAGCTTTAATTTAAGACAAGTCCGGTTAAGAAATACGAACTAGAAGCCGAGAAAAACGCAATTGTTTAAATTAACGATGTAATCCAGAATTTCGGTTTTGGCGGAGTGCGAAAGTGCGAAAAAGGCCGCAAACGCGAGATGGCGCAACTTGTGCCGTTATCGACATTTCGTTACCGACAAAACTTTAAAAAATTATTATCTCGACTCCTGGGGGTTGTTTTTTAATCAATGCGTTATCAAATGAAAGGGGATGGAATGAGCTACGCGGCAAAAATTACCCCGTTGCTGTACGTATATGCAGTTGGCCGTAATAACAATTTGAATTGTTTAATTGTTTATAACGAATGAACTTCAGTTGGAGTAATGTTCTCACCTATTGTAAATGGTAGCTGGTGTAAGTAGCTTTAATTTATGTCCTTTGGTCATTGATGTAGCACGCCTGGAAGAGGCAGTAATCGTATTTGTTTATAATTTCCTTAAACAAATTCAATTATCTCGGCATCTACTGGGCTGATTTTGTTCAACGACATCTCAAATTGAAGCTCTCGGATCAAGGAACCATGGAATTTACTTTTACAAAGGACCTCGAGTATAGTTCCGATGCAATTCTCAAGCGAATTATTAAATTGTTTATGAAAATTAAATTGCGCATCCAGGGGATGTAACAAGTATCTTGTCGGGTAGCAGCATCCTTTACCTTCATTTTAAGCTGTCGATCATTGATCTAGCACCTTCAGAAGCCGAGATAATTGCAGTGACCCGGAGTGCATTTTTGCCAATTCTTCAATTATTAATAACTTTTGAACCAACAATGCCATATTGTTCAAGCTGTAGGAGGAGGTAGCTATGGTTACTAGCTTTAATTTAAGACAAGTGCGATTAAAAAATACGCACTAGAAGCCGGGAAAAACGCAATTGTTTAAATTAACGATGTAATCCAGGATTTCGGTTTTGGCGGAGTGCGAAAGTGCGAAAAAGGCCGCAAACGCGAGATGGCGCAATTTGTGCCGTTATCGACATTTCGTTACCGACAAAACTTTAAAAAATTATTATCTCGACTCCTGGGTGTTGTTTTTTAATCAATGTGGTATCAAATGAAAGGGAATGGAATGAGCTACGCGACAAAAATTACCCCGTCGCTGTATGTATATGCAGTTGGCCGTAATAACAATTTGAATTGTTTAATTGTTTATAACGAATGAACTTCAGTTGGAGTAATGTTCTCACCTATTGTAAATGGTAGCTGGTGTATGTAGCTTTAATTTATGTCCTTTGGTCATTGATGTAGCATGCCTGGAAGAGGCAGTAATCGTATTTGTTTATAATTTCATTAAACAAATTCAATTATCTCGGCTTCTACTGGGCCGATTTTCTTCAACGACATCTCAAATTTAAGCTCTCGGATCAAGGAACCATCGAATTTACTTTTACAAAGGACCTCGAGTATAGTTCCGATGCAATTCTCAAGCCAATTATTAAATTGTTTATGAAAATTAAATTGCGCATCCAGGGGATGTAACAAGTATCTTGTCGGGTAGCAGCATCCTTTACGTTTATTTTAAGCTGTCGATCACTGATCTAGCGCCATCAGAAGCCGAGATAATTGCAGTGACCCGGAGTGCATTTTTGCCAATTCTTCAATAATTAATAACTTTTGAACCAACAATGCCATATTGTTCAAGCTGTAGGAGGAAGTAGCTATGGTTCCTAGCTTTAATTTAAGACAAGTCCGGTTAAAAAATACGCACTAGAAGCCGAGAAAAACGCAATTGTTTAAATTAACGATGTAATCCAGGATTTCGGTTTTGGCGGAGTGCGAAAGTGCCAAAAAGGCCGCAAACGCGAGATGGCGCAACTTGTGCCGTTATCGACATTTCGTTACCGACAAAACTTTAAAAAATTATTATCTCGACTCCTGGGGGTTGTTTTTAATCAATGCGTTATCAAATGAAAGGGGATGGAATGAGCTACGCGACAAAAATTACCCCGTCGCTGTATGTATATGCAGTTGACCATAATAACAATTTGAATTGTTTAATTGTTTATAACGAATGAACTTCAGTTGGAGTAATGTTCTCACCTATTGTAAATGGTAGCTGGTGTAAGTAGCTTTAATTTATGTCCTTTGGTCATTGATGTAGCATGCCTGGAAGAGGCAGTAATCGTATTTGTTTATAATTTCATTAAACAAATTAAATTATCTCGGCTTCTACTGGGCCGATTTTCTTCAACGACATCTCAAATTTAAGCTCTCGGATCAAGGAACCATCGAATTTACTTTTACAAAGGACCTCGAGTATAGTTCCGATGCAATTCTCAAGCCAATTATTAAATTGTTTATGAAAATTAAATTGCGCATCCAGGGGATGTAACAAGTATCTTGTCGGGTAGCAGCATCCTTTACCTTCATTTTAAGCTGTCGATCATTGATCTAGCACCTTCAGAAGCCGAGATAATTGCAGTGACCCGGAGTGCATTTTTGCCAATTCTTCAATTATTAATAACTTTTGAACCAACAATGCCATATTGTTCAAGCTGTAGGACGAGGTAGCTATGGTTACTAGCTTTAATTTAAGACAAGTCCGATTAAAAAATACGTACTAGAAGCCGAGAAAAACGCAATTGTTTAAATTAACGATGTAATCCAGGATTTCGGTTTTGGCGGAGTGCGAAAGTGCGAAAAAGGCCGCAAACGCGAGATGTCGCAATTTGTGCCGTTATCGACATTTCGTTACCGACAAAACTTTAAAAAATTATTATCTCGACTCCTGGGGGTTGTTTTTTAATCAATGCGTTATCAAATGAAAGGGGATGGAATGAGCTACGCGACAAAAATTATCCCGTTGCTGTACGTATATGCAGTTGGCCGTAATAACAATTTGAATTGTTTAATTGTTTATAACGAATGAACTTCAGTTGGAGTAATGTTCTCACCTATTGTAAATGGTAGCTGGTGTAAGTAGCTTTAATTTATGTCCTTTGGTCATTGATGTAGCACGCCTGGAAGAGGCAGTAATCGTATTGGTTTATAATTTCCTTAAACAAATTCAATTATCTCGGCTTCTACTGGGCCGATTTTGTTCAACGACATCTCAAATTGAAGCTCTCGGATCAAGGAACCATGGAATTTACTTTTACAAAGGACCTCGAGTATAGTTCCGATGCAATTCTCAAGCGAATTATTAAATTGTTTATGAAAATTAAATTGCGCATCCAGGGGATGTAACAAGTATCTTGTCGGGTAGCAGCATCCTTTACCTTTATTTTAAGCTGTCGATCATTGATCAAGCGCCTTCAGAAGCCGAGATAATTGCAGTGACCCGGAGTGCATTTTTGCCAATTTTTCAATTATTAATAACTTGTGAACCAACAATGCCATATTGTTCAAGCTGTAGGGTGAGGTAGCTATGGTTACTAGCTTTAATTTAAGACAAGTCCGGTTAAAAAATACGAACTAGAAGCCGAGAAAAACGCAATTGTTTAAATTAACGATGTAATCCAGAATTTCGGTTTTGGCGGAGTGCGAAAGTGCGAAAAAGGCCGCAAACGCGAGATGGCGCAACTTGTGCCGTTATCGACATTTCGTTACCGACAAAACTTTAAAAAATTATTATCTCGACTCCTGGGGGTTGTTTTTTAATCAATGCGTTATCAAATGAAAGGGGATGGAATGAGCTACGCGACAAAAATTACCCCGTTGCTGTACGTATATGCAGTTGGCCGTAATAACAATTTGAATTGTTTAATTGTTTATAACGAATGAACTTCAGTTGGAGTAATGTTCTCACCTATTGTAAATGGTAGCTGGTGTAAGTAGCTTTAATTTATGTTCTTTGGTCATTGATGTAGCACGCCTGGAAGAGGCAGTAATCGTATTTGTTTATAATTTCCTTAAACAAATTCAATTATCTCGGCTTCTACTGGGCCGATTTTGTTCAACGACATCTCAAATTGAAGCTCTCGGATCAAGGAACCATGGAATTTACTTTTACAAAGGACCTCGAGTATAGTTCCGATGCAATTCTCAAGCGAATTATTAAATTGTTTATGAAAATTAAATTGCGCATCCAGGGGATGTAACAAGTATCTTGTCGGGTAGCAGCATCCTTTACCTTCATTTTAAGCTGTCGATCATTGATCTAGCACCTTCAGAAGCCGAGATAATTGCAGTGACCCGGAGTGCATTTTTGCCAATTCTTCAATTATTAATAACTTTTGAACCAACAATGCCATATTGTTCAAGCTGTAGGAGGAGGTAGCTATGGATACTAGCTTTAATTTAAGACAAGTCCGGTTAAAAAATACGCACTAGAAGCCGAGAAAAACGCAATTGTTTAAATTAACGATGTAATCCAGGATTTCGGTTTTGGCGGAGTGCGAAAGTGCCAAAAAGGCCGCAAACGCGAAATGGCGCAATTTGTGCCGTTATCGACATTTCGTTACCGACAAAACTTTAAAAAATTATTATCTCGACTCCTGGGTGTTGTTTTTTAATCAATGTGGTATCAAATGAAAGGGAATGGAATGAGCTACGCGACAAAAATTACCCCGTCGCTATATGTATATGCAGTTGGCCGTAATAACAATTTGAATTGTTTAATTGTTTATAACGAATGAACTTCAGTTGGAGTAATGTTCTCACCTATTGTAAATGGTAGCTGGTGTAAGTAGCTTTAATTTATGTCCTTTGGTCATTGATGTAGCATGCCTGGAAGAGGCAGTAATCGTATTTGTTCATAATTTCATTAAACAAATTCAATTATCTCGGCTTCTACTGGGCCGATTTTCTTCAACGACATCTCAAATTGAAGCTCTCGGATCAAGGAACCATAGAATTTACTTTTACAAAGGACCTCGAGTTTAGTTCCGATGCAATTCTCAAGCGAATTATTAAATTGTTTATCAAAATTAAATTGCGCATACAGGGGATGTAACAAGTATCTTGTCGGGTAGCAGCATCCTTTACCTTTATTTTAAGCTGTCGATCATTGATCAAGCGCCTTCAGAAGCCGAGATAATTGCAGGGACCCGGAGTGCATTTTTGCCAATTTTTCAATTATTAATAACTTTTGAACCAACAATGCCATATTGTTCAAGCTGTAGGAGGAAGTAGCTATGGTTCCTAGCTTTAATTTAAGACAAGTCCGGTTAAAAAATACGCACTAGAAGCCGAGAAAAACGCAATTGTTTAAATTAACGATGTAATCCAGGATTTCGGTTTTGGCGGAGTGCGAAAGTGCGAAAAAGGCCGCAAACGCGAGATGTCGCAATTTGTGCCGTTATCGACATTTCGTTACCGACAAAACTTTAAAAAATTATTATCTCGACTCCTGGGGGTTGTTTTTTAATCAATGCGTTATCAAATGAAAGGGGATGGAATGAGCTACGCGACAAAAATTATCCCGTTGCTGTACGTATATGCAGTTGGCCGTAATAACAATTTGAATTGTTTAATTGTTTATAACGAATGAACTTCAGTTGGAGTAATGTTCTCACCTATTGTAAATGGTAGCTGGTGTAAGTAGCTTTAATTTATGTCCTTTGGTCATTGATGTAGCACGCCTGGAAGAGGCAGTAATCGTATTGGTTTATAATTTCCTTAAACAAATTCAATTATCTCGGCTTCTACTGGGCCGATTTTGTTCAACGACATCTCAAATTGAAGCTCTCGGATCAAGGAACCATGGAATTTACTTTTACAAAGGACCTCGAGTATAGTTCCGATGCAATTCTCAAGCGAATTATTAAATTGTTTATGAAAATTAAATTGCGCATCCAGGGGATGTAACAAGTATCTTGTCGGGTAGCAGCATCCTTTACCTTTATTTTAAGCTGTCGATCATTGATCAAGCGCCTTCAGAAGCCGAGATAATTGCAGTGACCCGGAGTGCATTTTTGCCAATTTTTCAATTATTAATAACTTGTGAACCAACAATGCCATATTGTTCAAGCTGTAGGGTGAGGTAGCTATGGTTACTAGCTTTAATTTAAGACAAGTCCGGTTAAAAAATACGAACTAGAAGCCGAGAAAAACGCAATTGTTTAAATTAACGATGTAATCCAGAATTTCGGTTTTGGCGGAGTGCGAAAGTGCGAAAAAGGCCGCAAACGCGAGATGGCGCAACTTGTGCCGTTATCGACATTTCGTTACCGACAAAACTTTAAAAAATTATTATCTCGACTCCTGGGGGTTGTTTTTTAATCAATGCGTTATCAAATGAAAGGGGATGGAATGAGCTACGCGACAAAAATTACCCCGTTGCTGTACGTATATGCAGTTGGCCGTAATAACAATTTGAATTGTTTAATTGTTTATAACGAATGAACTTCAGTTGGAGTAATGTTCTCACCTATTGTAAATGGTAGCTGGTGTAAGTAGCTTTAATTTATGTTCTTTGGTCATTGATGTAGCACGCCTGGAAGAGGCAGTAATCGTATTTGTTTATAATTTCCTTAAACAAATTCAATTATCTCGGCTTCTACTGGGCCGATTTTGTTCAACGACATCTCAAATTGAAGCTCTCGGATCAAGGAACCATGGAATTTACTTTTACAAAGGACCTCGAGTATAGTTCCGATGCAATTCTCAAGCGAATTATTAAATTGTTTATGAAAATTAAATTGCGCATCCAGGGGATGTAACAAGTATCTTGTCGGGTAGCAGCATCCTTTACCTTCATTTTAAGCTGTCGATCATTGATCTAGCACCTTCAGAAGCCGAGATAATTGCAGTGACCCGGAGTGCATTTTTGCCAATTCTTCAATTATTAATAACTTTTGAACCAACAATGCCATATTGTTCAAGCTGTAGGAGGAGGTAGCTATGGATACTAGCTTTAATTTAAGACAAGTCCGATTAAAAAATACGCACTAGAAGCCGAGAAAAACGCAATTGTTTAAATTAACGATGTAATCCAGGATTTCGGTTTTGGCGGAGTGCGAAAGTGCGAAAAAGGCCGCAAACGCGAAATGGCGCAATTTGTGCCGTTATCGACATTTCGTTACCGACAAAACTTTAAAAAATTATTATCTCGACTCCTGGGTGTTGTTTTTTAATCAATGTGGTATCAAATGAAAGGGAATGGAATGAGCTACGCGACAAAAATTACCCCGTCGCTATATGTATATGCAGTTGGCCGTAATAACAATTTGAATTGTTTAATTGTTTATAACGAATGAACTTCAGTTCGAGTAATGTTCTCACCTATTGTAAATGGTAGCTGGTGTAAGTAGCTTTAATTTATGTCCTTTGGTCATTGATGTAGCATGCCTGGAAGAGGCAGTAATCGTATTTGTTCATAATTTCATTAAACAAATTCAATTATCTCGGCTTCTACTGGGCCGATTTTCTTCAACGACATCTCAAATTGAAGCTCTCGGATCAAGGAACCATAGAATTTACTTTTACAAAGGACCTCGAGTTTAGTTCCGATGCAATTCTCAAGCGAATTATTAAATTGTTTATCAAAATTAAATTGCGCATACAGGGGATGTAACAAGTATCTTGTCGGGTAGCAGCATCCTTTACCTTTATTTTAAGCTGTCGATCATTGATCAAGCGCCTTCAGAAGCCGAGATAATTGCAGGGACCCGGAGTGCATTTTTGCCAATTTTTCAATTATTAATAACTTTTGAACCAACAATGCCATATTGTTCAAGCTGTAGGAGGAAGTAGCTATGGTTCCTAGCTTTAATTTAAGACAAGTCCGGTTAAAAAATACGCACTAGAAGCCGAGAAAAACGCAATTGTTTAAATTAACGATGTAATCCAGGATTTCGGTTTTGGCGGAGTGCGAAAGTGCGAAAAAGGCCGCAAACGCGAGATGGCGCAATTTGTGCCGTTATCGACATTTCGTTACCGACAAAACTTTAAAAAATTATTATCTCGACTCCTGGGTGTTGTTTTTTAATCAATGTGGTATCAAATGAAAGGGAATGGAATGAGCTACGCGACAAAAATTACCACGTCGCTGTATGTATATGCAGTTGGCCGTAATAACAATTTGAATTGTTTAATTGTTTATAACGAATGAACTTCAGTTGGAGTAATGTTCTCACCTATTGTAAATGGTAGCTGGTGTAAGTAGCTTTAATTTATGTTCTTTGGTCATTGATGTAGCACGCCTGGAAGAGGCAGTAATCGTATTTGTTTATAATTTCCTTAAACAAATTCAATTATCTCGGCTTCTACTGGGCCGATTTTGTTCAACGACATCTCAAATTGAAGCTCTCGGATCAAGGAACCATGGAATTTACTTTTACAAAGGACCTCGAGTATAGTTCCGATGCAATTCTCAAGCCAATTATTAAATTGTTTATGAAAATTAAATTGCGCATCCAGGGGATGTAACAAGTATCTTGTCGGGTAGCAGCATCCTTTACCTTCATTTTAAGCTGTCGATCACTGATCTAGCGCCTTCAGAAGCCGAGATAATTGCAGTGACCCGGAGTGCATTTTTGCCAATTCTTCAATTATTAATAACTTTTGAACCAACAATGCAATATGGTTCAAGCTGTAGGATGAGGTAGGTATGGTTACTAGCTTTAATTTAAGACAAGTCCGGTTAAGAAATACGAACTAGAAGCCGAGAAAAACGCAATTGTTTAAATTAACGATGTAATCCAGAATTTCGGTTTTGGCGGAGTGCGAAAGTGCGAAAAAGGCCGCAAACGCGAGATGGCGCAACTTGTGCCGTTATCGACATTTCGTTACCGACAAAACTTTAAAAAATTATTATCTCGACTCCTGGGGGTTGTTTTTTAATCAATGCGTTATCAAATGAAAGGGGATGGAATGAGCTACGCGACAAAAATTACCCCGTTGCTGTACGTATATGCAGTTGGCCGTAATAACAATTTGAATTGTTTAATTGTTTATAACGAATGAACTTCAGTTGGAGTAATGTTCTCACCTATTGTAAACGGTAGCTGGTGTAAGTAGCTTTAATTTATGTCCTTTGGTCATTGATGTAGCATGCCTGGAAGAGGCAGTAATCGTATTTGTTTATAATTTCATTAAACAAATTCAATTATCTCGGCTTCTACTGGGCCGATTTTCTTCAACGACATCTCAAATTTAAGCTCTCGGATCAAGGAACCATCGAATTTACTTTTACAAAGGACCTCGAGTATAGTTCCGATGCAATTCTCAAGCCAATTATTAAATTGTTTATGAAAATTAAATTGCGCATCCAGGGGATGTAACAAGTATCTTGTCGGGTAGCAGCATCCTTTACGTTTATTTTAAGCTGTCGATCACTGATCTAGCGCCTTCAGAAGCCGAGATAATTGCAGTGACCCGGAGTGCATTTTTGCCAATTCTTCAATTATTAATAACTTTTGAACCAACAATGCCATATTGTTCAAGCTATAGGAGGAGGTAGCTATGGTTACTAGCTTTAATTTAAGACAAGTCCGATTAAAAAATACGCACTAGAAGCCGAGAAAAACGCAATTGTTTAAATTAACGATGTAATCCAGGATTTCGGTTTTGGCGGAGTGCGAAAGTGCGAAAAAGGCCGCAAACGCGAGATGGCGCAATTTGTGCCGTTATCGACATTTCGTTACCGACAAAACTTTAAAAAATTATTATCTCGACTCCTGGGTGTTGTTTTTTAATCAATGTGGTATCAAATGAAAGGGAATGGAATGAGCTACGCGACAAAAATTACCACGTCGCTGCATGTATATGCAGTTGGCCGTAATAACAATTTGAATTGTTTAATTGTTTATAACGAATGAACTTCAGTTGGAGTAATGTTCTCACCTATTGTAAATGGTAGCTGGTGTATGTAGCTTTAATTTATGTCCTTTGGTCATAGATGTAGCATGCCTGGAAGAGGCAGTAATCGTATTTGTTTATAATTTCATTAAACAAATTCAATTATCTCGGCTTCTACTGGGCCGATTTTGTTCAACGACATCTCAAATTGAAGCTCTCGGATCAAGGAACCATGGAATTTACTTTTACAAAGGACCTCGAGTATAGTTCCGATGCAATTCTCAAGCCAATTATTAAATTGTTTATGAAAATTAAATTGCGCATCCAGGGGATGTAACAAGTATCTTGTCGGGTAGCAGCATCCTTTACCTTCATTTTAAGCTGTCGATCACTGATCTAGCGCCTTCAGAAGCCGAGATAATTGCAGTGACCCGGAGTGCATTTTTGCCAATTCTTCAATTATTAATAACTTTTGAACCAACAATGCAATATGGTTCAAGCTGTAGGATGAGGTAGGTATGGTTACTAGCTTTAATTTAAGACAAGTCCGGTTAAGAAATACGAACTAGAAGCCGAGAAAAACGCAATTGTTTAAATTAACGATGTAATCCAGAATTTCGGTTTTGGCGGAGTGCGAAAGTGCGAAAAAGGCCGCAAACGCGAGATGGCGCAACTTGTGCCGTTATCGACATTTCGTTACCGACAAAACTTTAAAAAATTATTATCTCGACTCCTGGGGGTTGTTTTTTAATCAATGCGTTATCAAATGAAAGGGGATGGAATGAGCTACGCGACAAAAATTACCCCGTTGCTGTACGTATATGCAGTTGGCCGTAATAACAATTTGAATTGTTTAATTGTTTATAACGAATGAACTTCAGTTGGAGTAATGTTCTCACCTATTGTAAACGGTAGCTGGTGTAAGTAGCTTTAATTTATGTCCTTTGGTCATTGATGTAGCATGCCTGGAAGAGGCAGTAATCGTATTTGTTTATAATTTCATTAAACAAATTCAATTATCTCGGCTTCTACTGGGCCGATTTTCTTCAACGACATCTCAAATTTAAGCTCTCGGATCAAGGAACCATCGAATTTACTTTTACAAAGGACCTCGAGTATAGTTCCGATGCAATTCTCAAGCCAATTATTAAATTGTTTATGAAAATTAAATTGCGCATCCAGGGGATGTAACAAGTATCTTGTCGGGTAGCAGCATCCTTTACGTTTATTTTAAGCTGTCGATCACTGATCTAGCGCCTTCAGAAGCCGAGATAATTGCAGTGACCCGGAGTGCATTTTTGCCAATTCTTCAATTATTAATAACTTTTGAACCAACAATGCCATATTGTTCAAGCTATAGGAGGAGGTAGCTATGGTTACTAGCTTTAATTTAAGACAAGTCCGATTAAAAAATACGCACTAGAAGCCGAGAAAAACGCAATTGTTTAAATTAACGATGTAATCCAGGATTTCGGTTTTGGCGGAGTGCGAAAGTGCGAAAAAGGCCGCAAACGCGAGATGGCGCAATTTGTGCCGTTATCGACATTTCGTTACCGACAAAACTTTAAAAAATTATTATCTCGACTCCTGGGTGTTGTTTTTTAATCAATGTGGTATCAAATGAAAGGGAATGGAATGAGCTACGCGACAAAAATTACCACGTCGCTGCATGTATATGCAGTTGGCCGTAATAACAATTTGAATTGTTTAATTGTTTATAACGAATGAACTTCAGTTGGAGTAATGTTCTCACCTATTGTAAATGGTAGCTGGTGTATGTAGCTTTAATTTATGTCCTTTGGTCATAGATGTAGCATGCCTGGAAGAGGCAGTAATCGTATTTGTTTATAATTTCATTAAACAAATTCAATTATCTCGGCTTCTACTGGGCCGATTTTCTTCAACGACATCTCAAATTTAAGCTCTCGGATCAAGGAACCATCGAATTTACTTTCACAAAGGACCTCGAGTATAGTTCCGATGCAATTCTCAAGCCAATTATTAAATTGTTTATGAAAATTAAATTGCGCATCCAGGGGATGTAACAAGTATCTTGTCGGGTAGCAGCATCCTTTACGTTTATTTTAAGCTGTCGATCACTGATCTAGCGCCTTCAGAAGCCGAGATAATTGCAGTGACCCGGAGTGCATTTTTGCCAATTTTTCAATTATTAATAACTTTTGAACCAACAATGCCATATTGTTCAAGCTGTAGGAGGAAGTAGCTATGGTTCCTAGCTTTAATTTAAGACAAGTCCTGTTAAAAAATACGCACTAGAAGCCGAGAAAAACGCAATTGTTTAAATTAACGATGTAATCCAGGATTTCGGTTTTGGCGGAGTGCGAAAGTGCCAAAAAGGCCGCAAACGCGAGATGGCGCAACTTGTGCCGTTATCGACATTTCGTTACCGACAAAACTTTAAAAAATTATTATCTCGACTCCTGGGGGTTGTTTTTCAATCAATGCGTTATCAAATGTAAGGGGATGGAATGAGCTACGCGACAAAAATTACCCCGTCGCTGTATGTATATGCAGTTGGCCGTAATAACAATTTGAATTGTTTAATTGTTTATAACGAATGAACTTCAGTTGGAGTAATGTTCTCACCTATTGTAAATGGTAGCTGGTGTAAGTAGCTTTAATTTATGTCCTTTGGTCATTGATGTAGCATGCCTGGAAGAGGCAGTAATCGTATTTGTTTATAATCTCTTTAAACAAATACAATTATCTCGGCTTCTACTGGGCCGATGTTGTTCAACGACATCTCAAATTGAAGCTCTCGGATCAAGGAACCATCGAATTTACTTTTACAAAGGACCTCGAGTTTAGTTCCGATGCAATTCTCAAGCAAATTATTAAATTGTTTATGAAAATTAAATTGCGCATCCAGGAGATGTAACAAGTATCTTGTCGGGTAGCAGCATCCTTTACCTTCATTTTAAGCTGTCGATCATTGATCTAGCACCTTCAGAAGCCGAGATAATTGCAGTGACCCGGAGTGCATTTTTGCCAATTTTTCAATTATTAATAACTTTTGAACCAACAATGCCATATTGTTCAAGCTGTAGGAGGAAGTAGCTATGGTTCCTAGCTTTAATTTAAGACAAGTCCGGTTAAAAAATACGCACTAGAAGCCGAGAAAAACGCAATTGTTTAAATTAACGATGTAATCCAGGATTTCGGTTTTGGCGGAGTGCGAAAGTGCGAAAAAGGCCGCAAACGCGAGATGGCGCAATTTGTGCCGTTATCGACATTTCGTTGCCGACAAAACTTTAAAAAATTATTATCTCGACTCCTGGGTGTTGTTTTTTAATCAATGTGGTATCAAATGAAAGGGAATGGAATGAGCTACGCGACAAAAATTACCACGTCGCTGTATGTATATGCAGTTGGCCGTAATAACAATTTGAATTGTTTAATTGTTTATAACGAATGAACTTCAGTTGGAGTAATGTTCTCACCTATTGTAAATGGTAGCTGGTGTATGTAGCTTTAATTTATGTCCTTTGGTCATTGATGTAGCATGCCTGGAAGAGGCAGTAATCGTATTTGTTTATAATTTCATTAAACAAATTCAATTATCTCGGCTTCTACTGGGCCGATTTTCTTCAACGACATCTCAAATTTAAGCTCTCGGATCAAGGAACCATCGAATTTACTTTTACAAAGGACCTCGAGTATAGTTCCGATGCAATTCTCAAGCCAATTATTAAATTGTTTATGAAAATTAAATTGCGCATCCAGGGGATGTAACAAGTATCTTGTCGGGTAGCAGCATCCTTTACGTTTATTTTAAGCTGTCGATCACTGATCTAGCGCCTTCAGAAGCCGAGATAATTGCAGTGACCCGGAGAGCATTTTTGCCAATTCTTCAATTATTAATAACTTTTGAACCAACAATGCCATATTGTTCAAGCTGTAGGAGGAAGTAGCTATGGTTCCTAGCTTTAATTTAAGACAAGTCCGGTTAAAAAATACGCACTAGAAGCCGAGAAAAACGCA
The DNA here is from genome assembly GCA_948146005.1 of Nomada fucata. Classification (NCBI taxonomy): domain Eukaryota; kingdom Metazoa; phylum Arthropoda; class Insecta; order Hymenoptera; family Apidae; genus Nomada; species Nomada fucata. Next base: position 84,950 of record OX411280.1, on the reverse strand, counting down.
ATTGTTTAAATTAACGATGTAATCCAGGATTTCGGTTTTGGCGGAGTGCGAAAGTGCGAAAAAGGCCGCAAACGCGAGATGGCGCAATTTGTACCGTTATCGACATTTCGTTACCGACAAAACTTTAAAAAATTATTATCTCGACTCCTGGGGGTTGTTTTTTAATCAATGCGTTATCAAATGAAAGGGGATGGAATGAGCTACGCGACAAAAATTACCCCGTTGCTGTACGTATATGCAGTTGGCCGTAATAACAATTTGAATTGTTTAATTGTTTATAACGAATGAACTTCAGTTGGAGTAATGTTCTCACCTATTGTAAATGGTAGCTGGTGTAAGTAGCTTTAATTTATGTTCTTTGGTCATTGATGTAGCACGCCTGGAAGAGGCAGTAATCGTATTTGTTTATAATTTCCTTAAACAAATTCAATTATCTCGGCTTCTACTGGGCCGATTTTGTTCAACGACATCTCAAATTGAAGCTCTCGGATCAAGGAACCATGGAATTTACTTTTACAAAGGACCTCGAGTATAGTTCCGACGCAATTCTCAAGCGAATTATTAAATTGTTTATGAAAATTAAATTGCGCATCCAGGGGATGTAACAAGTATCTTGTCGGGTAGCAGCATCCTTTACCTTCATTTTAAGCTGTCGATCACTGATCTAGCGCCTTCAGAAGCCGAGATAATTGCAGTGACCCGGAGTGCATTTTTGCCAATTCTTCAATTATTAATAACTTTTGAACCAACAATGCAATATGGTTCAAGCTGTAGGATGAGGTAGGTATGGTTACTAGCTTTAATTTAAGACAAGTCCGGTTAAGAAATACGAACTAGAAGCCGAGAAAAACGCAATTGTTTAAATTAACGATGTAATCCAGAATTTCGGTTTTGGCGGAGTGCGAAAGTGCGAAAAAGGCCGCAAACGCGAGATGGCGCAACTTCAGCCGTTATCGACATTTCGTTACCGACAAAACTTTAAAAAATTATTATCTCGACTCCTGGGGGTTGTTTTTTAATCAATGCGTTATCAAATGAAAGGGGATGGAATGAGCTACGCGACAAAAATTACCCCGTTGCTGTACGTATATGCAGTTGGCCGTAATAACAATTTGAATTGTTTAATTGTTTATAACGAATGAACTTCAGTTGGAGTAATGTTCTCACCTATTGTAAACGGTAGCTGGTGTAAGTAGCTTTAATTTATGTCCTTTGGTCATTGATGTAGCACGCCTGGAAGAGGCAGTAATCGTATTTGTTTATAATTTCCTTAAACAAATTCAATTATCTCGGCATCTACTGGGCCGATTTTGTTCAACGACATCTCAAATTGAAGCTCTCGGATCAAGGAACCATGGAATTTACTTTTACAAAGGACCTCGAGTATAGTTCCGATGCAATTCTCAAGCGAATTATTAAATTGTTTATGAAAATTAAATTGCGCATCCAGGGGATGTAACAAGTATCTTGTCGGGTAGCAGCATCCTTTACCTTCATTTTAAGCTGTCGATCATTGATCTAGCACCTTCAGAAGCCGAGATAATTGCAGTGACCCGGAGTGCATTTTTGCCAATTCTTCAATTATTAATAACTTTTGAACCAACAATGCCATATTGTTCAAGCTGTAGGAGGAGGTAGCTATGGTTACTAGCTTTAATTTAAGACAAGTGCGATTAAAAAATACGCACTAGAAGCCGAGAAAAACGCAATTGTTTAAATTAACGATGTAATCCAGGATTTCGGTTTTGGCGGAGTGCGAAAGTGCGAAAAAGGCCGCAAACGCGAGATGGCGCAATTTGTGCCGTTATCGACATTTCGTTACCGACAAAACTTTAAAAAATTATTATCTCGACTCCTGGGTGTTGTTTTTTAATCAATGTGGTATCAAATGAAAGGGAATGGAATGAGCTACGCGACAAAAATTACCCCGTCGCTGTATGTATATGCAGTTGGCCGTAATAACAATTTGAATTGTTTAATTGTTTATAACGAATGAACTTCAGTTGGAGTAATGTTCTCACCTATTGTAAATGGTAGCTGGTGTAAGTAGCTTTAATTTATGTCCTTTGGTCATTGATGTAGCACGCCTGGAAGAGGCAGTAATCGTATTTGTTTATAATTTCCTTAAACAAATTCAATTATCTCGGCTTCTACTGGGCCGATTTTGTTCAACGACATCTCAAATTGAAGCTCTCGGATCAAGGAACCATGGAATTTACTTTTACAAAGGACCTCGAGTATAGTTCCGATGCAATTCTCAAGCGAATTATTAAATTGTTTATGAAAATTAAATTGCGCATCCAGGGGATGTAACAAGTATCTTGTCGGGTAGCAGCATCCTTTACCTTCATTTTAAGCTGTCGATCATTGATCTAGCACCTTCAGAAGCCGAGATAATTGCAGTGACCCGGAGTGCATTTTTGCCAATTCTTCAATTATTAATAACTTTTGAACCAACAATGCCATATTGTTCAAGCTGTAGGAGGAGGTAGCTATGGTTACTAGCTTTAATTTAAGACAAGTGCGATTAAAAAATACGCACTAGAAGCCGGGAAAAACGCAATTGTTTAAATTAACGATGTAATCCAGGATTTCGGTTTTGGCGGAGTGCGAAAGTGCGAAAAAGGCCGCAAACGCGAGATGGCGCAATTTGTGCCGTTATCGACATTTCGTTACCGACAAAACTTTAAAAAATTATTATCTCGACTCCTGGGTGTTGTTTTTTAATCAATGTGGTATCAAATGAAAGGAAATGGAATGAGCTACGCGACAAAAATTACCCCGTCGCTGTATGTATATGCAGTTGGCCGTAATAACAATTTGAATTGTTTAATTGTTTATAACGAATGAACTTCAGTTGGAGTAATGTTCTCACCTATTGTAAATGGTAGCTGGTGTATGTAGCTTTAATTTATGTCCTTTGGTCATTGATGTAGCATGCCTGGAAGAGGCAGTAATCGTATTTGTTTATAATTTCATTAAACAAATTCAATTATCTCGGCTTCTACTGGGCCGATTTTCTTCAACGACATCTCAAATTTAAGCTCTCGGATCAAGGAACCATCGAATTTACTTTTACAAAGGACCTCGAGTATAGTTCCGATGCAATTCTCAAGCCAATTATTAAATTGTTTATGAAAATTAAATTGCGCATCCAGGGGATGTAACAAGTATCTTGTCGGGTAGCAGCATCCTTTACGTTTATTTTAAGCTGTCGATCACTGATCTAGCGCCTTCAGAAGCCGAGATAATTGCAGTGACCCGGAGTGCATTTTTGCCAATTCTTCAATAATTAATAACTTTTGAACCAACAATGCCATATTGTTCAAGCTGTAGGAGGAAGTAGCTATGGTTCCTAGCTTTAATTTAAGACAAGTCCGGTTAAAAAATACGCACTAGAAGCCGAGAAAAACGCAATTGTTTAAATTAACGATGTAATCCAGGATTTCGGTTTTGGCGGAGTGCGAAAGTGCCAAAAAGGCCGCAAACGCGAGATGGCGCAACTTGTGCCGTTATCGACATTTCGTTACCGACAAAACTTTAAAAAATTATTATCTCGACTCCTGGGGGTTGTTTTTAATCAATGCGTTATCAAATGAAAGGGGATGAAATGAGCTACGCGACAAAAATTACCCCGTCGCTGTATGTATATGCAGTTGGCCATAATAACAATTTGAATTGTTTAATTGTTTATAACGAATGAACTTCAGTTGGAGTAATGTTCTCACCTATTGTAAATGGTAGCTGGTGTAAGTAGCTTTAATTTATGTCCTTTGGTCATTGATGTAGCATGCCTGGAAGAGGCAGTAATCGTATTTGTTTATAATTTCATTAAACAAATTAAATTATCTCGGCTTCTACTGGGCCGATTTTCTTCAACGACATCTCAAATTTAAGCTCTCGGATCAAGGAACCATCGAATTTACTTTTACAAAGGACCTCGAGTATAGTTCCGATGCAATTCTCAAGCCAATTATTAAATTGTTTATGAAAATTAAATTGCGCATCCAGGGGATGTAACAAGTATCTTGTCGGGTAGCAGCATCCTTTACCTTCATTTTAAGCTGTCGATCATTGATCTAGCACCTTCAGAAGCCGAGATAATTGCAGTGACCCGGAGTGCATTTTTGCCAATTCTTCAATTATTAATAACTTTTGAACCAACAATGCCATATTGTTCAAGCTGTAGGACGAGGTAGCTATGGTTACTAGCTTTAATTTAAGACAAGTCCGATTAAAAAATACGTACTAGAAGCCGAGAAAAACGCAATTGTTTAAATTAACGATGTAATCCAGGATTTCGGTTTTGGCGGAGTGCGAAAGTGCGAAAAAGGCCGCAAACGCGAGATGTCGCAATTTGTGCCGTTATCGACATTTCGTTACCGACAAAACTTTAAAAAATTATTATCTCGACTCCTGGGGGTTGTTTTTTAATCAATGCGTTATCAAATGAAAGGGGATGGAATGAGCTACGCGACAAAAATTATCCCGTTGCTGTACGTATATGCAGTTGGCCGTAATAACAATTTGAATTGTTTAATTGTTTATAACGAATGAACTTCAGTTGGAGTAATGTTCTCACCTATTGTAAATGGTAGCTGGTGTAAGTAGCTTTAATTTATGTCCTTTGGTCATTGATGTAGCACGCCTGGAAGAGGCAGTAATCGTATTTGTTTATAATTTCCTTAAACAAATTCAATTATCTCGGCTTCTACTGGGCCGATTTTGTTCAACGACATCTCAAATTGAAGCTCTCGGATCAAGGAACCATGGAATTTACTTTTACAAAGGACCTCGAGTATAGTTCCGATGCAATTCTCAAGCGAATTATTAAATTGTTTATGAAAATTAAATTGCGCATCCAGGGGATGTAACAAGTATCTTGTCGGGTAGCAGCATCCTTTACCTTTATTTTAAGCTGTCGATCATTGATCAAGCGCCTTCAGAAGCCGAGATAATTGCAGTGACCCGGAGTGCATTTTTGCCAATTTTTCAATTATTAATAACTTGTGAACCAACAATGCCATATTGTTCAAGCTGTAGGGTGAGGTAGCTATGGTTACTAGCTTTAATTTAAGACAAGTCCGGTTAAAAAATACGAACTAGAAGCCGAGAAAAACGCAATTGTTTAAATTAACGATGTAATCCAGAATTTCGGTTTTGGCGGAGTGCGAAAGTGCGAAAAAGGCCGCAAACGCGAGATGGCGCAACTTGTGCCGTTATCGACATTTCGTTACCGACAAAACTTTAAAAAATTATTATCTCGACTCCTGGGGGTTGTTTTTTAATCAATGCGTTATCAAATGAAAGGGGATGGAATGAGCTACGCGACAAAAATTACCCCGTTGCTGTACGTATATGCAGTTGGCCGTAATAACAATTTGAATTGTTTAATTGTTTATAACGAATGAACTTCATTTGGAGTAATGTTCACACGTATTGTAAATGGTAGCTGGTGTAAGTAGCTTTAATTTATGTCCTTTGGTCATTGATGTAGCACGCCTGGAAGAGGCAGTAATCGTATTTGTTTATAATTTCTTTAAACAAATTCAATTATCTCGGCTTCTACTGGGCCGATTTTGTTCAACGACATCTCAAATTGAAGCTCTCGGATCAAGGAACCATGGAATTTACTTTTACAAAGGACCTCGAGTATAGTTCCGATGCAATTCTCAAGCGAATTATTAAATTGTTTATGAAAATTAAATTGCGCATCCAGGGGATGTAACAAGTATCTTGTCGGGTAGCAGCATCCTTTACGTTTATTTTAAGCTGTCGATCACTGATCTAGCGCCTTCAGAAGCCGAGATAATTGCAGTGACCCGGAGTGCATTTTTGCCAATTCTTCAATTATTAATAACTTTTGAACCAACAATGCCATATTGTTCAATGTTTCGGATGGGTCGGTGGACGCTGGATTCGCTCAGCGCTGAGCGAGAAGGCAGGGCAGGCCGAAAGATAGAGAGCGACAAATACACCCTTTACGAAGTATATTTTTCAATCCAACACAGCACATACAAGATGATACCGACACAAATTAACGCAGACAGAATTTAGTGTGAAGTTTGAAGATCGTGTGTCTCAGCGATAGCTCGCCGATGTGGCGTCGAGAACGGTGTTCGTAATTCTGCCCGTTCCGAGCGAAATGCGTTATCGCGAAGGTTTAGCGCGGTTTTTCTGTCCTCATAGCGGGCGATGTGCCATTGGTGGAAAATGACGACACGGAATGGAGCTAGGCTCTTATAGGGCCATGGTGTCGTCAGACGATTTTGAGTCAAAAAAATTGTTTTTGACGAACGCTGCCGGTTGCGAACGCCGCCGCCGCCAACGTTCGTTTGAATTTCAAACATACCGCCCGCCTTGAAACGGACGTTTCAACAAGTTGCCCTTGAGAGGCACGCAACTGGACACCGCCCGCCATGACATGGCCCGTTTTCGTGGCGCTAGGATGAGATGCGGCACGTTCTATCTACACTTATGGACTACGCAAACTTAGCCTAAATGTTAATGACATATGTGAGTCCCGAAGCGGGCGATTACAATAATTTAATCGGGTACATCGCTCTTGACGGGAAGCGCGCAAAGCTTGACGATCGGTCGCTTAAATTCGGAGGTCGCCGTTCTGACCGTAACGACGCGAGTAAGCCCGTCGGCCCCGGGATGCAGTTGTATAATTCGCCCGAGCTCCCACTTGCATGGTGGGAGTGTTGAGTTTCGGAGGAGGACTAGTTGCCCCAATTCGAGAGACGGGCGGATGTGCCGCCACCGCGTTCGTTGCTGTAGGGTGTTGACGTACTCCAGTTGCCATCGTTTCCAAAAACCTTCGGTCATGCGCTGCACGAGCTGCCAGCGTGACAACCGGTTTTCTGAAATGTGCAGCACCGATGGTTCCGGGGCAGTGTTGAGCGCGGACCCGATCAAGAAATGGCCTGGAGTGAGTGAATCGTAATCGTCGAGCGCGTCGGACAGAGGGGCCAGCGGACGAGAATTCAAGCAGGCTTCGACTCGGCATAGGAGCGTTGCGAACTCCTCGAACGTTAGGGTGTGTTCCCCGAGTACGCGGCGTAAGTGGTGTTTGACGCTTCGCACTCCAGCCTCCCATAAACCTCCGAAATGAGGTGCAGTCGGGGGAATAAAATGCCACGACACGTTGTCCCCTGCAGTGGCGTTTTGAAATGACGGGTCTCGCAGCGAGGCCCGGTACGCTTTGACCAATTCTCGGTCGGCGCCGACGAACGTGGTTCCGTTGTCCGAATAAACGGCAGTTGGGAGGCCACGGCGCGCGCAAAATCGCGAAAAGGCGTTTCGGAACGCGGCAGTGGTGTAATCGCTTACTAGTTCGAGATGGATGGCCCGCGTTGCGAGACACACGAAGAGCGCGATATAGGCCTTCCGAGAGGTGATCCCGCGCCCCGCAGAGGCTCGAATTTTCACGGGCCCGGCGTAGTCTAGGCCGCAGTTAACGAAGCTGCGACCGGGTGGAGTGACTCGAGAAGGTGGCAAGTCCCCCATCATTTGTTCGGGAATTCGCGCTCGCATCCGAACGCACGTGACACAGCGGTGTATCACCAATTTAACCTGGGAACGAGCACGCAGGATCCAGAATTCAGACCGAAGGGTGCTCAAGGTGAGTTGCGGACCCCCGTGCAATGTTCGCTGATGCGCTTGTTCGATGATAAGGGTGACCAACGGGTGCGCCGCGAGGAGAACCGGATGTCTCCGATGATACTGAACCGGAGCGTTTTTGATTCGTCCGCCGACGCGAATAATTCCGCTTGCGTCTATGAAGGGGTTGAGGCATGCCGTCGCGCTTCTCGCGGACACGGGCTTATTGTTTGACAAGGCCTGGAGCTCGGCCGCAAAAATTGTTTGTTGTATCGCTTTCAGCCAGAACGTCCGGGCAATCAAGCACTGTGCGGCCGTTAGCGCGGGTCCCGTAGCGCGAGGAGCGCGGCGTTCCCGTTTCCGATCGCGACAGTGCGCGATGAATAATTGCACATACGCGGTAACGCGAATTAATTTTGGCCACGTTGAATACCGCGACGCGAGTTCCCATTGTTCGGTTTGCGTCGCGCAGTGAACTCGGGTGACCTTCTCCTCCAGGGAGGTTTCGGCAGGGAGCGGAGGAGCCTCATGAGGCCATTGGTCAGCGGCTAGTCGAAGCCAAGGGGGCCCGTGCCACCATAGGCGGTGGTGGTTTAATTCGTGCCCCAACAATCCGCGGGACGCGCAGTCGGCCGGATTGTCCTGCGTCGGGACATGTCTCCACTCGGCTTGTGGCACTCTCGTCGCAATTTCGTGTACGCGATTCGCAACGAACGTGTTCCACCTCGATGGGTGATCGCGGAGCCACGCGAGAACTATGGTCGAATCGGTCCAACAATAGCACGAATGAGAGCGAGCACCGAGCGAGCTGCGAACGAACTCGATTAATCGCGCCAAAAGCACCGCGGCGGATAGCTCTAATCGTGGGATGGTCAGCGGAGTTATCGGAGCGACCCGCGACTTTCCGGCAAGTAGGGAAACTGAAACTGCGCCCGTTGCCGAAGTGGCTTTTAAATACACCGCGGCCGCGTACGCGACGTTGGACGCATCGGCGAATCCGTGAAGTTCGATTTGAACCGACTTCGAGGTCATCCCGGTCCACCGTTCGATCGTTAGGCCATTTAGGTGGCGTAATGCGGAATAAATCGTTGTCCATCGGGACACTTGATCGGGTGGAATCGGGTCGTCCCATGAAGCGCGGAGGCGCCAGAGGTCCTGGATGAAAATTTTCGCGGAGACTGTGACGGGGGTGACCCATCCTAACGGATCGTATAGTTTCGCGATCGTTGAAAGAATGGTTCGTTTCGTCATCGGAACGGGAGCATCGGTTGATACGGTAATTTGAAAGACATCGCGAGACGGGTTCCACCCGATTCCAAGCACTTTAACCCTTTCGTCCTCACCCAGTGTTTTCGTGCATGCTAAACCATGATTGGAAGGATCGATGTCTGCAAGGAGCGAAATCGAATTGCTCGCCCATTTTCGGAGCTCAAATTTCCCGCGACGTAGCAACGCGATAACCTGATCGCGACTTTGCCGGAGAGATACGATGTCTTCCCCGCCGAAGAGCACGTCGTCGACGTAAATCTGCTCCTGCAGTATCGGAGCGGCCAGCGGGAATTGATGGCCGTCGAGTTCCACGAGGCGTTTGAGGACGCGAAGTGCGAGGAACGGGGCGCACGTCATCCCGTACGTCACGGTTGATAAACGGTATTCGCGAATCGGACCGGAAGGGGTTTTTTCCCATAAGATTCTTTGATAATCTGCATCGCGGGGGTCAACTCGAATTTGCCGGTACATCTTTTCGATGTCGGCAGCGTAGACGAATCGGTGATGTCGCCACCGGAGCACAACGGTTGACAGGTCAGTCTGCAATTTCGGCCCGGCGAGCAGATGATCATTCAACGACCGGCCGGTGGAAGTCCTGTGTGACGCATTGAAAACGACGCGCAAATGAGTGGTCGCGCTTCCAGTACGAAACACTGGATGGTGCGGAATGTAGATCGGCTCCGAAGAGTGATGCGATGCGGGTGCGCGCGTCATATGACCGAGCCGTTCGTACTCGGTCATGAAGTCGGCGTACTCGCGTTCGAGATCCGAGTTCGTCCTGAATTTGCGGACCAGAGAGCCGAGCATCTTCTCTGCTGCTGGACGCGTGGGACCGAGGTCGAGAGGAGGGTCTCGCGTGAGTGGAAGCCTGACAATGAATCGCCCGTCCGGCGCCCGCGAGTGCGTTGCCCGAAAATGCTCTTCGCATTTTGTCTCCGCAGGAGTAAGTAGCGCTTTCCGCGGGAGCTCCTCCACCTCCCAAAACCGCCGCAGTTCGTCCTCGAGGGTTAGGACGTGAGAACAGAGGCGCGTGGTGAGACAATTGTAGGGATGGGACGGAACTGGAGATGACTGGACGGGGCCGGAGATCACCCATCCGAAGATCGTGTTCTGCGCGACTGGCATCCCCGCGCCACCCCTCCGAAGGCCGTCCCGAAGAACGGCTCCGTATAAATCAGCACCGATAAGAATCTGAATCGGTTCATTCCCGGTGGGATCCGCGTCGGCCCACGGAAGATCGGCGAAGATGTCGAGGACCGGGGACTCGGGATGCCGAGGAGGAGGATAGGACGTGAGGGATTTGAGAACGAGAGCTGTCGTGGTAACCGCAGGAACGTCAGCGCAGCGCGAACAGACCGTGATTGATACCGCGTGTCGCACGGTGGTTGCGTGAATGTCGCCGACGGCGGAAATTTGCACGTTTGTACGCGTGCGTTTGGCGCTTAATAATTGCGCAAGGTTTTCGCTAATGAAGGTTGCTTCGGACCCCTGATCGAGTAAAGCTCTCACTACTGCAGTTCGGCCGGTAGAAACGCTGACTTTGATTAATGCGGTAGCGAGTAGGATGCGCGACGAAGTTCGCGAATGTGTAGTCGCGGTCATGGAAGTCACGGCGGCATTGTCCATAGATTCCGCGGATGCGCGGGTGGGCACAATAGGCTTTCCGCCTGCTCGAGACTCGGAATCGTCGTGGAGTGTGCTATGGTGCTTTTTGTGGCACCGTCGACAGGTGTACTGGCTGCGGCAGTCCGCGACGGTGTGGGCGTCACTGAGACAGTTAAAACATCGATTCGCCCGAATAACAAACTCCCGGCGGCGACTCGGAGCCTCGGCAAGGAAGGAAGGGCACGAACTCAAGTAATGCCGCGCATTACAACGAGGGCACGATAGCCGTTTTGGATTTGCGTCGGTTGGAGTGGAGAAATTATCGGGTCCACGGATCGCCGTCGCGTTGGCGGCATGGACGCGCTGAATTCCCGCAGGTTTCATGATGTGCGTGGTCGGTAAGCTCGGAGCGAGCTCCTCGAGAGCTCGCGCGCGAGACTCTACAAATCGTGTTAACTTTTCGAAGCTGGGCATTTCGTCGGTGTGCGGCGAGGCGAGAGTCCATGCTTTTAAGGTCGACGGATCAAGCTTGTGGGATACCAGATGAACGAGTATGTCACTCCATAATTCGGCAGGAGTTCGACCCAGCTGGGCGAGAGACGCCACGGCAACTTTGGATCGATCGACTAAAGCGCGTAGCTCTTCCGGTGCTTCTCGTTTTACCGCTGTTAACCCGATTAAACTCGACATGTGTACTTGGATCAGTCGACGCTTATTTTCGAATCGAGCGCTTAACGTGCGCCACGCGATCGAGAGGTTTTCGGCGGTTAGCGGAATGGTTTTGATCGCGTCGAGAGCCCGGCCTTTGAGCGACGACACGAGAAAATGCATTCGCACGAAGTCCGACAATTCCGGATTCGCTAGAATTAGAGCCGTGAACCGATCGCGAAACGTCTCCCACTCATTGCAGTCCCCATCGAACGGGGGGAGCTGCACTGGTGGAAGATGAGCGAGCGACACGCCGGACGTGCACGGTGTTGCAGTTCCCGATGGAGGCGCCGAAGATGAATTCACTTGACTTACAGTTGGTTCGAGGTTGGCTAGACAGTCCGCCATGAAGTCACGGGCTGCGGAGTAGGCATCCTCTGTTGTCTCCAGCTGGTCCCCCAAATTCGCAGAAGCTGCCGCTTCGTCGTCTGGCCGCTTGACACTCATCACCGTCGCGTGGGCTTTTTGGAATTCGTCCCAGGCCTCGTCGAGTTGGTGAATCCTGGATCGAATTTTGGCGGGAGTCCAATTGCCTTTCCCGATTTTTTTGAAGTTGTCCAGTGCTCTGGTTATGATGCGCTGCAGCATCGCCTGCTTGGCCGACGCGTTCTCCATCATTCGGGTTGATCGTGAGTTCACCTCCAATCCGGCTCGAAGGACCAAATGTTTCGGATGGGTCGGTGGACGCTGGATTCGCTCAGCGCTGAGCGAGAAGGCAGGGCAGGCCGAAAGATAGAGAGCGACAAATACACCCTTTACGAAGTATATTTTTCAATCCAACACAGCACATACAAGATGATACCGACACAAATTAACGCAGACAGAATTTAGTGTGAAGTTTGAAGATCGTGTGTCTCAGCGATAGCTCGCCGATGTGGCGTCGAGAACGGTGTTCGTAATTCTGCCCGTTCCGAGCGAAATGCGTTATCGCGAAGGTTTAGCGCGGTTTTTCTGTCCTCATAGCGGGCGATGTGCCATTGGTGGAAAATGACGACACGGAATGGAGCTAGGCTCTTATAGGGCCATGGTGTCGTCAGACGATTTTGAGTCAAAAAAATTGTTTTTGACGAACGCTGCCGGTTGCGAACGCCGCCGCCGCCAACGTTCGTTTGAATTTCAAACATTCAAGCTGTAGGAGGAGGTAGCTATGGTTACTAGCTTTAATTTAAGACAAGTCCGGTTAAAAAATACGAACTAGAAGCCGAGAAAAACGCAATTGTTTAAATTAACGATGTAATCCAGAATTTCGGTTTTGGCGGAGTGCGAAAGTGCGAAAAAGGCCGCAAACGCGAGATGGCGCAACTTGTGCCGTTATCGACATTTCGTTACCGACAAAACTTTAAAAAATTATTATCTCGACTCCTGGGGGTTGTTTTTTAATCAATGCGTTATCAAATGAAAGGGGATGGAATGAGCTACGCGACAAAAATTATCCCGTTGCTGTACGTATATGCAGTTGGCCGTAATAACAATTTGAATTGTTTAATTGTTTATAACGAATGAACTTCAGTTGGAGTAATGTTCTCACCTATTGTAAATGGTAGCTGGTGTAAGTAGCTTTAATTTATGTCCTTTGGTCATTGATGTAGCACGCCTGGAAGAGGCAGTAATCGTATTTGTTTATAATTTCCTTAAACAAATTCAATTATCTCGGCTTCTACTGGGCCGATTTTGTTCAACGACATCTCAAATTGAAGCTCTCGGATCAAGGAACCATGGAATTTACTTTTACAAAGGACCTCGAGTATAGTTCCGATGCAATTCTCAAGCGAATTATTAAATTGTTTATGAAAATTAAATTGCGCATCCAGGGGATGTAACAAGTATCTTGTCGGGTAGCAGCATCCTTTACCTTTATTTTAAGCTGTCGATCATTGATCAAGCGCCTTCAGAAGCCGAGATAATTGCAGTGACCCGGAGTGCATTTTTGCCAATTCTTCAATTATTAATAACTTTTGAACCAACAATGCCATATTGTTCAAGCTGTAGGAGGAGGTAGCTATGGTTACTAGCTTTAATTTAAGACAAGTCCGATTAAAAAATACGCACTAGAAGCCGAGAAAAACGCAATTGTTTAAATTAACGATGTAATCCAGGATTTCGGTTTTGGCGGAGTGCGAAAGTGCGAAAAAGGCCGCAAACGCGAGATGGCGCAATTTGTGCCGTTATCGACATTTCGTTACCGACAAAACTTTAAAAAATTATTATCTCGACTCCTGGGTGTTGTTTTTTAATCAATGTGGTATCAAATGAAAGGGAATGGAATGAGCTACGCGACAAAAATTACCCCGTCGCTGTATGTATATGCAGTTGGCCGTAATAACAATTTGAATTGTTTAATTGTTTATAACGAATGAACTTCATTTGGAGTGAAGTTCACACCTATTGTAAATGGTAGCTGGTGTAAGTAGCTTTAATTTATGTCCTTTGGTCATTGCTGTAGCAGGCCTGGATGAGGCAGTAATCGTATTTGTTTATAATTTCTTTACACAAATTCAATTATCACGTCCAATAGGATCGTAGGTTTAACTTTAAGTCGGTCAGAACCAGCAGAAGTCCAGGAGGTAGTAGCCCGGAGTCGTAGATCCAGTTCAAAGTTGGTCAGAAGCCGCAAACGTAGTGTACATATGATCTTCGTATAGTAGTGCGAATACTGCCGAGCGCTGCCAACGCGCCGGCGGGTCGCGTGGTGGGGATGACCGGTGCGCGGTGCGCGCTGTCAGTACGAGTTCAAGCGCCGCAGCGGTCGGGTGGTCTGTGTTGTCGGAGGTTAGCGACATACATCACCGTACAATACAATCATATCTCAGAGTCTACTTTACCACTGCATACGCTTGACTATTAGCTTCTATTAATTAATACGCGTTTATTTAACAATCGGTTGACTATCGCGGATGTACTTTAAAGTCTCTATCGAGTCTCTCTTGCTGGACGCTTGACCGGTTATCCGGTACTATGTAACTAGTCGTTTATTAAAATATCGAGTTAATTAATTAATTAGTTTGAACGGTTCTTTGAATCATTATTATATTTCATTACACGATTATTCGGATTCGATGCGGTGTTAAGGTTGCGCTTATTTTGTTTGCAATTACCTACCGATTTCGATTCTGATTTTAGCACAGGTTTATCACGTTGCTTTTCTTTTTGTTGCAGGTCCAATGAATTTTAAGGTGGATTGAGAATAATATATTGAGGCTGCAGGAATAGAGTATTGAGGTACAATTACTACGACGCTTAACAATTAGTCTGACGACTTTTGACGAAGAACTGGTAACATTTAACTTATAATTTTAACGGTTCAGGTATATCTCCTGTTATCTGGCGATTGGTATTCGGCTCAATTTCATTTCCTTCTGTTGAAATATATTAAACCCTTTGATTATTCTAAGTAGATTTCAATTCTTTCTTCTCTCAATTCGTATGTCCACGTTCATTAAGTAACAAAAACATTTCACATAGAACTTACAATATTCACGATTGAAACTGTACTTAGTCAATTTTCCTAATTCTAAACGAAAAATTGAAATACGTTCGTGTTTCGCTGCATTTGGGTCGCGATTTGTATTATAGCTTCACTAGTGTTTATAAATTTGTATTGTCTCTGTGACCTAGGCGCAAGTGCGGTCGAATTGTATTGTCGGCGTAGGGGTTGCCCGCGTTCCTACGTTTCTTGTTGTTATGCCCTTGAGGCATGATAAATAGTTTCGAGTCTTGATTTCTACAATCAGTTACGAGAATTTATAAACGATCGCTATATTGTTTACTTACTAGCATCATGATCACCTTTAAAACTCCGACAAAGCAACAGTCATAGTACGCCTTTGATAAATCGGTATTAATATATAATAGTACATGTTGCAAACCATTAATAGTAATTGAATCTGAATATTAATATGGTAGTACTTTATTAAAACAAAGAGCAGTATTTCCTCAACAAACATTCAACATGATGAAGAAATAATAAAGAGGCAGATAAAATGAAATATATATTGTTTCAATTTCTACCTCCTCATCCTATTTACTAACTTGTACAGATTTTCTTTCAGAAAAACTTTTGATGACCGCGCGCAATGCGGTCGGTAGAGTCAGTGCTTGTTCCGTTACAGTTCTTTTTATTGTTTTTTGAGCGCAACCGCTCTTAATAATTATAATTAAATATAAATAGTAGTAAAGAGACGCGAAACTAGAGTCAGTGTTTGCTTCGAAATATTGCTCTCGCGAAATTAGATTCACTTTGTTCGTCGTCCACAATTATAAAACGCGCGCGATAGTAGTCCCTTTTTCTTTTCTTTTTTCTCTTTTTTTTCGTAACAAATATTCCGGTATTAGAGTCATCACCTATGCTGTTTGGCGAGTTCGGGCTTTCATCCATCAACTCGAAGAGTAAGTATCTCTGTATTTCTTTAATCTTATATTGCAATGGTCTTTGATTATTATCGTGTTCGAAAATTACTGAAAATGCAAAGATTACAATGTTGTCTGCTCTTTTGAATGTTTCAGAAGGTGCCTTGGGCACGATGGCGTCACCATAAAGATATTGTTGGCCGCGCGCAATGCGGTCTGTAGAGTCAGTGCTTGTTCCGCCAAAGTTCTTTTTATTATTTTTAGAGCGCAACCGCTCTTAATAATAATTAAACATAAATGACAGTAAATAGCCGCGAAATTAGAGTCAGTGTTTGCTCCGAAATAATACTCCCGCGTGATTAGAATCACTTTGTTTGCGAATCATAAGTGTTCCATTAGAGTCAGTGTCCTGTTCGGCGAGTTCGGGCTTCGTCCATCAACTTGACCAGTAAGTATCCCTTTCTTTCTTTAATCTGGTATCGCAATAACTTTTCATAATTAACTCATTCGAATAGTACTGAAAATACAAAGGTTTTAATGTTCTCTGCTCTTCTCGAATGTTTCAGCAGCTTCCACGGCTTCGACGACGACGAGCCTGACCGCGCCCCTGGCGAGTCTGCAACCGGTGAGTCGCATGCTTTAAAGTTCCTCTGGTCACTCAATCATGTCGCAGGACGAAAGGTCCGAACCGACACGAGTAATCGGTTGTAATTACGTAGATTTTTATTGCAAGCACCGTGACCATGGGTATATGAAAATATATACTCACGAGTAGTAACTTCTTTACTGTTTTATATTATACGAGGATAGTTCTTCTTGTACAACGCGTTCCAAATTAGTTTGAGAATTTTAATAGAGAAACTCAGTATAAAATATATCACTATGCATCTTTTTATAATAGAGTATTTAATTGAATTCGTATGAAACGAATATTTAAATAGTTATTAATTATTAAATGAATATAAAGTAACGTCCGGTATCATACGTGCACTAGTTTGTAGTGGAGAAATCGAATACCCTTCGACTTCGTTTATTTGTCAATTGTAATTAGTGCACAGTTATAATAAAATGCATAATGATTGCTGTTAGTAAGAACATAGTATTTCTTCTTTTTTCTACTTTGCTTGAATATAAAGTGAAGGTACTGTTAATAAGTACTTTTATTAAGTAGTTAAGAAGAATTTAAATTTTTTATCATAATATTCATTAATTTAAGATATTTAAATAAGATTTTCATTTAAATAGTGTTTTAATACAACTTTATAATGAATATCTAATATAAATATATATTTTTATTCATTAATTTAAGATATTTAAAGAAGATTTGCATTTAAATAGTGTTTTAATACAACCTTATAATGAATATCTAATATAAATATATATTTTTATCCATAATATTCATTAATTTAAGATATTTAAATAAGATTTGTATTTAAATACAATATTTTTTGAATAGATTATTGATTTTATATTTGTTTTTCTTATTTGAATAGGGTTTTTATGTATTTTAATACAACTTTATATTGAATATCGTAATATTAATATATATTTTTATCATAATATTCATTAATTTAAGATATTTATAGAAGATTTGCATTTAAATAGTGTTTTAATACAACCTTATAATGAATATCTAATATAAATATATATTTTTATCCATAATATTCATTAATTTAAGGTATTTAAATAAGATTTGTATTTAAATACAATATTTTTTGTATAGATTATTGATTTTATATTTGTTTTTTTTATTTGAATAGGGTTTTTATGTATTTTAATACAACTTTATATTGAATATCGTAATATTAATATATATTTTTATCATAATATTCATTAATTTAAGGTATTTAAAGAAGATTTGCATTTAAATAGTGTTTTAATACAACTTTATAATGAATATCTAATATAAATATATATTTTTATCCATAATATTCATTAATTTAAGATATTTAAATAAGATTTGTATTTAAATACAATATTTTTTGAATAGATTATTGATTTTATATATGTTTTTCTTATTTGAATAGGGTTTTTATGTATTTTAATACAACTTTATATTGAATATCGTAATATTAATATATATTTTTATCATAATATTCATTAATTTAAGATATTTAAATAAGATTTGCATTTAAATAGTGTTTTAATACAACTTTATAATGAATATCTAATATAAATATATATTTTTATCCATAATATTCATTAATTTAAGATATTTAAATAAGATTTGTATTTAAATACAATATTTTTTGTATAGATTATTGATTTTATATTTGTTTTTTTTATTTGAATAGGGTTTTTATGTATTTTAATACAACTTTATATTGAATATCGTAATATTAATATATATTTTTATCATAATATTCATTAATTTAAGATATTTAAAGAAGATTTGCATTTAAATAGTGTTTTAATACAACTTTATAATGAATATCTAATATAAATATATATTTTTATCCATAATATTCATTAATTTAAGATATTTAAATAAGATTTGTATTTAAATACAATATTTTTTGAATAGATTATTGATTTTATATTTGTTTTTCTTATTTGAATAGGGTTTTTATGTATTTTAATACAACTTTATATTGAATATCGTAATATTAATATATATTTTTATCATAATATTCATTAATTTAAGATATTTATAGAAGATTTGCATTTAAATAGTGTTTTAATACAACCTTATAATGAATATCTAATATAAATATATATTTTTATCCATAATATTCATTAATTTAAGGTATTTAAATAAGATTTGTATTTAAATACAATATTTTTTGTATAGATTATTGATTTTATATTTGTTTTTTTATTTGAATAGGGTTTTTATGTATTTTAATACAACTTTATATTGAATATCGTAATATTAATATATATTTTTATCATAATATTCATTAATTTAAGGTATTTAAAGAAGATTTGCATTTAAATAGTGTTTTAATACAACTTTATAATGAATATCTAATATAAATATATATTTTTATCCATAATATTCATTAATTTAAGATATTTAAATAAGATTTGTATTTAAATACAATATTTTTTGAATAGATTATTGATTTTATATATGTTTTTCTTATTTGAATAGGGTTTTTATGTATTTTAATACAACTTTATATTGAATATCGTAATATTAATATATATTTTTATCATAATATTCATTAATTTAAGATATTTATAGAAGATTTGCATTTAAATAGTGTTTTAATACAACCTTATAATGAATATCTAATATAAATATATATTTTTATCCATAATATTCATTAATTTAAGGTATTTAAATAAGATTTGTATTTAAATACAATATTTTTTGTATAGATTATTGATTTTATATTTGTTTTTTTTATTTGAATAGGGTTTTTATGTATTTTAATACAACTTTATATTGAATATCGTAATATTAATATATATTTTTATCATAATATTCATTAATTTAAGGTATTTAAAGAAGATTTGCATTTAAATAGTGTTTTAATACAACTTTATAATGAATATCTAATATAAATATATATTTTTATCCATAATATTCATTAATTTAAGATATTTAAATAAGATTTGTATTTAAATACAATATTTTTTGAATAGATTATTGATTTTATATATGTTTTTCTTATTTGAATAGGGTTTTTATGTATTTTAATACAACTTTATATTGAATATCGTAATATTAATATATATTTTTATCATAATATTCATTAATTTAAGATATTTAAATAAGATTTGCATTTAAATAGTGTTTTAATACAACTTTATAATGAATATCTAATATAAATATATATTTTTATCCATAATATTCATTAATTTAAGATATTCAAATAAGTTTTTTTTATTTGAATAGGGTTTTTATGTATATTAATACAACTTTATATTGAATATCGTAATATTAATATATATTTTTATCATAATATTCATTAATTTAAGATATTTAAAGAAGATTTGCATTTAAATAGTGTTTTAATACAACTTTATAATGAATATCTAATATAAATATATATTTTTATCCATAATATTCATTAATTTAAGATATTTAAATAAGATTTGTATTTAAATACAATATTTTTTGTATAGATTATTGATTTTATATTTGTTTTTTTTATTTGAATAGGGTTTTTATGTATTTTAATACAACTTTATATTGAATATCGTAATATTAATATATATTTTTATCATAATATTCATTAATTCAAGATATTTAAAGAAGATTTGCATTTAAATAGTGTTTTAATACAACCTTATAATGAATATCTAATATAAATATATATTTTTATCCATAATATTCATTAATTTAAGGTATTTAAATAAGATTTGTATTTAAATACAATATTTTTTGAATAGATTATTTATTTTATATATGTTTTTCTTATTTGAATAGGGTTTTTATGTATTTTAATAGAACTTTATATTGAATATCGTAATATTAATATATATTTTTATCATAATATTCATTAATTTAAGATATTTAAGGAAGATTTGCATTTAAATAGTGTTTTAATACAACCTTATAATGAATATCTAATATAAATATATATTTTTATCCATAATATTCATTAATTTAAGGTATTTAAATAAGATTTGTATCTAAATACAATATTTTTTGAATAGATTATTGATTTTATATATGTTTTTCTTATTTGAATAGGGTTTTTATGTATTTTAATACAACTTTATATTGAATATCGTAATATTAATATATATTTTTATCATAATATTCATTAATTTAAGATATTTAAAGAAGATTTGCATTTAAATAGTGTTTTAATACAACCTTATAATGAATATCTAATATAAATATATATTTTTATCCATAATATTCATTAATTTAAGGTATTTAAATAAGATTTGTATTTAAATACAATATTTTTTGAATAGATTATTGATTTTATATATGTTTTTCTTATTTGAATAGGGTTTTTATGTATTTTAATACAACTTTATATTGAATATCGTAATATTAATATATATTTTTATCATAATATTCATTAATTTAAGATATTTAAATAAGATTTGTATTTAAATACAATATTTTTTGAATAGATTATTGATTTTCTATATGTTTTTCTTATTTGAATAGGGTTTTTATGTATTTTAATACAACTTTATATTGAATATCGTAATATGAATATATATTTTTATCATAATATTCATTAATTTAAGATATTTAAAGAAGATTTGCATTTAAATAGTGTTTTAATACAACTTTATAATGAATATCTAATATAAATATATATTTTTATCCATAATATTCATTAATTTAAGATATTTAAATAAGATTTGTATTTAAATACAATATTTTTTGAATAGATTATTGATTTTCTATATGTTTTTCTTATTTGAATAGGGTTTTTATGTATTTTAATACAACTTTATATTGAATATCGTAATATTAATATATATTTTTATCATAATATTCATTAATTTAAGATATTTAAAGAAGATTTGCATTTAAATAGTGCTTTAATACAACTTTATAATGAATATCTAATATAAATATATATTCTTATCCATAATATTCATTAATTTAAGATATTTAAATAAGATTTGTATTTAAATACAATATTTTTTGTATAGATTATTGATTTTATATTTGTTTTTCTTATTTGAATAGTGTTTTTATGTATTTTAATACAACTTTATATTGAATATCGTAATATTAATATATATTTGTATCATAATATTCATTAATTTAAGATATTTAAAGAAGATTTGCATTTAAATAGTGTTTTAATACAACTTTATAATGAATATCTAATATAAATATATATTTTTATCCATAATATTCATTAATTTAAGATATTTAAATAAGATTTGTATTTAAATACAATATTTTTTGAATAGATTATTGATTTTCTATATGTTTTTCTTATTTGAATAGGGTTTTTATGTATTTTAATACAACTTTATATTGAATATCGTAATATTAATATATATTTTTATCATAATATTCATTAATTTAAGATATTTAAAGAAGATTTGCATTTAAATAGTGTTTTAATACAACTTTATAATGAATATCTAATATAAATATATATTTTTATCCATAATATTCATTAATTTAAGATATTTAAATAAGATTTGTATTTAAATACAATATTTTTTGAATAGATTATTGATTTTCTATATGTTTTTCTTATTTGAATAGGGTTTTTATGTATTTTAATACAACTTTATATTGAATATCGTAATATTAATATATATTTTTATCATAATATTCATTAATTTAAGATATTTAAAGAAGATTTGCATTTAAATAGTGTTTTAATACAACTTTATAATGAATATCTAATATAAATATATATTTTTATCCATAATATTCATTAATTTAAGATATTTAAATAAGATTTGTATTTAAATACAATATTTTTTGAATAGATTATTGATTTTCTATATGTTTTTCTTATTTGAATAGGGTTTTTATGTATTTTAATACAACTTTATATTGAATATCGTAATATTAATATATATTTTTATCATAATATTCATTAATTTAAGATATTTAAAGAAGATTTGCATTTAAATAGTGTTTTAATACAACTTTATAATGAATATCTAATATAAATATATATATTTATCCATAATATTCATTAATTTAAGATATTTAAATAAGATTTGTATTTAAATACAATATTTTTTGAATAGATTATTGATTTTATATATGTTTTTCTTATTTGAATAGGGTTTTTATGTATTTTAATACAACTTTATATTGAATATCGTAATATTAATATATATTTTTATCATAATATTCATTAATTTAAGATATTTAAATAAGATTTGCATTTAAATAGTGTTTTAATACAACTTTATAATGAATATCTAATATAAATATATATTTTTATCCATAATATTCATTAATTTAAGATATTTAAATAAGATTTGTATTTAAATACAATATTTTTTGTATAGATTATTGATTTTATATTTGTTTTTTTTTATTTGATGAAGGATTGTTCAGCCCAGCTTTAAAGCCCGCGCCACTTTTACTCGTGTTGCGGTGTATGGGCGTCAAGTGCGGCGTATCGTATTGTAATTACTTGTGTAAATTACGTGATACCTAATAGTAGATAGCAGATACTAATGATATTATAACGTTACATATTAATACTAGCATTCAAAATATTAATAACGTGTGTATATCAATAAAAACATTTTCCATTTCGACTGAATCGTAACAATGGTTATGGGCCCAGAATAACGTACAAAAAGTAAGACATAACCTAAAAAAAAGACCACGTGTTCTGTGTAAGATACAAATGGATCCGCAAATGGAATTAACAGAGGAAAGAATGCAGAGCAGAGGCGAGCTGCAAATAACGAAATTATCTGATAGAAACTATAGGTCATGGAAAATAGAAATGAAATGGCTATTACGGGCCAAAAGTTTGTGGGACATCGTGTCGGAAGATACGAACCTAAATGAAAACACGACAGAACTGGAGAGAAAGATATACGCCACTAACGACAATAAAGCCATCGCAGCGATTGGATTAAGCATAGAACCTTCACAACAAATCCACATTGAAGACTGCAGGACTGCACGAGAGGCTTGGAAAGCACTCGAACAAGTACACCAACCGAAATCTCGGGTAAGAATCCTTCAACTCAAAAGAGAGTTCTATCATTTACAGATGAAAGTAGATGAGTCCATGTCCTTGTACATATCAAGAGCGAAGATTATAGCAAATAACTTAATGGAGGCAGGAGCAGAGGTTAGAGACGAAGATCTAGCTTATGTACTATTAGCAGGCCTTACTGACAGTTACGAAAACCTGAACATGGCATTGGCTAGCTTGCCTGATGACAAATTTACGTCAGGAGAAATCAAAAGGGTCTTATTAACAGAATATGACAGAAGGGCATCTAGACAAGAGGGTGAAGGAAGTACACGTAAGGAGGCTTTCCAAATATCAAAGAGAACAGACACCAGAGAACATAAGGTACAAAATTTCAATAAATTCAAGAATGCTATATGTTTTAATTGTAAGAAACCAGGGCATATAGCGAAAGACTACGTTGATGATATTTTCATATTTGCACCAAATCCAGAATTTATCACAGACACAATAAAACGGATCACAAAAAAGTATGAGGCAAAAGACTTGGGTGAAATCAGTCAAGCATTAGGCGTCAAGGTCGAGCGCAATCGCATGGGAGATATGCGATTATCACAACAACTTTACGTGGAAGATATGTTAAAAAATTATAATATGACAGAATGCAGAAAGGCATCAACGCCATTGGATCCGGGCATTAGATTGTCCAAAGAAGATGCTCCGAAAACAGAAGAGGAGAAGAAATTGATGGCCAATATACCATATAGAGAGATTATTGGAAGTTTAATGTTTCTGGCTCTTTATACTAGACCGGACATATTGTTTGCGGTGACGAAACTATCGCAATACAACTCCAACCCCGGGAAGCAGCATTGGCATCAAGCGAAGCACATATTGAGGTACCTGAGCGCAACCAAAGACTATGGTATAATATACAAGACTGACAGAAATGCTAGCGTCGTGATATACTGCGATGCAGACTGGGCAGGTGATACAGATGATCGACACTCATTTTCGGGAATGGTAATGCTGTTGGGAAACAGCATTGTACAATGGCAAGCTGTGAAACAAAAGTCATTGTCGACTTCCACAATGGAAGCAGAATATGTATCCTTGGCAAATGGGGTTAAAGAGACCCAATGGTTGAACATGCTCCTGTCCGAGCTAAATTTGATAGAATATTTCTCAGGTCCTTTACAGATAAATTGTGACAACAGAGCAGCTATAAATTTTGCTCATAATAATATGGAGAAGAGCAAAACCAAACACATTGACATCGCCTACCATGTCGTAAGGGAAAAACTAGAGGAGGGATTAATTCAACTGAATTACATTCCTTCAAACGAAAATCTGGCGGATGGTATGACAAAAGGACTGAAGAAAATTGCTCACGACCGCTACATAAAGATGTTGGACATGGGCCTCACAAAGTGGGGGAATTGAAGGATTGTTCAGCCCAGCTTTAAAGCCCGCGCCACTTTTACTCGTGTTGCGGTGTATGGGCGTCAAGTGCGGCGTATCGTATTGTAATTACTTGTGTAAATTACGTGATACCTAATAGTAGATAGCAGATACTAATGATATTATAACGTTACATATTAATACTAGCATTCGAAATATTAATAACGTGTGTATATCAATAAAAACATTTTCCATTTCGACTGAATCGTAACATTTGAATAGGGTTTTTATGTATTTTAATACAACTTTATATTGAATATCGTAATATTAATATATATTTTTATTATAATATTCATTAATTTAAGATATTTAAAGAAGATTTGCATTTAAATAGTGTTTTAATACAACTTTATAATGAATATCTAATGTAAATATATATTTTTATCCATAATATTCATTAATTTAAGATATTTAAATAAGATTTGTATTTAAATACAATATTTTTTGAATAGATTATTGATTTTATATATGTTTTTCTTATTTGAATAGGGTTTTTATGTATTTTAATACAACTTTATATTGAATATCGTAATATTAATATATATTTTTATCATAATATTCATTAATTTAAGATATTTAAAGAAGATTTGCATTTAAATAGTGTTTTAATACAACTTTATAATGAATATCTAATATAAATATATATTTTAATCCATAATATTCATTAATTTAAGATATTTAAATAAGATTTGTATTTAAATACAATATTTTTTGTATAGATTATTGATTTTATATTTGTTTTTCTTATTTGAATAGGGTTTTTATGTATTTTAATACAACTTTATATTGAATATCGTAATATTAATATATATTTTTATCATAATATTCATTAATTTAAGATATTTAAAGAAGATTTGCATTTAAATAGTGTTTTAAAACAACTTTATAATGAATATCTAATATAAATATATATTTTAATCCATAATATTCATTAATTTAAGATATTTAAATAAGATTTGCATTTAAATACAATATTTCTGTATGGATTACTGATTTTCTATTCGTGTTTGATATTTGAATATGGTTTTTATGGGTTTTAATACAAATGCCATTGTTACACCTTGCAGGCTAGGTACAGCAGTGACCAGTGGACATAAATTGAAGCTAGCAGGATCTGCTAACATCTGCAACAGGTGTGGACATAGGCGACATAGTCGACATTATTCCATGTGCCGTTCATTTGTTATAAGCTATTAAGCAATTTAAATTGTTATCACGGCCAATAGGATCGTAGGTTTAACTATAAGTCGGTCAGAATCCGCAGAAGTCCAGGAGGTAGTAGCCCGGTGTCGTAGATCCAGCTCAAAGTTGGTCAGAAGCGGCAAACGTTGAGTACATATGATCTTCGTATAATAGTACGAATACTGCCGAGCGCTGCCAACGCGCCGGCGGGTCGCGTGGTGGGGATGACCGGTGCGCGGTGCGCGCTGTCAGTACGAGTTCAAGCGCCGCAGCGGTCGGGTGGTCTGTGTTGTCGGAGGTTAGCGACATACATCACCGTACAATACAATCATATCTCAGAGTCTACTTTACCACTGCATACGCTTGACTATTAGCTTCTATTAATTAATACGCGTTTATTTAACAATCGGTTGACTATCGCGGATGTACTTTAAAGTCTCTATCGAGTCTCTCTTGCTGGACGCTTGACCGGTTAACCGGTACTATGTAACTAGTCGTTTATTAAAATATCGAGTTAATTAATTAATTAGTTTGAACGGTTCTTTGAATCATTATTATATTTCATTACACGATTATTCGGATTCGATGCGGTGTTAAGGTTGCGCTTATTTTGTTTGCAATTACCTACCGATTTCGATTCTGATTTTAGCACAGGTTTATCACGTTGCTTTTCTTTTTGTTGCAGGTCCAATGAATTTTAAGGTGGATTGAGAATAATATATTGAGGCTGCAGGAATAGAGTATTGAGGTACAATTACTACGACGCTTAACAATTAGTCTGACGACTTTTGACGAAGAACTGGTAACATTTAACTTATAATTTTAACGGTTCAGGTATATCTCTTGTTATCTGGCGATTGGTATTCGGCTCAATTTCATTTCCTTCTGTTGAAATATATTAAACCCTTTGATTATTCTAAGTAGATTTCAATTCTTTCTTCTCTCAATTCGTATGTCCACGTTCATTAAGTAACAAAAACATTTCACATAGAACTTACAATATTCACGATTGAAACTGTACTTAGTCAATTTTCCTAATTCTTAACGAAAAATTGAAATACGTTCGTGTTTCGCTGCATTTGGGTCGCGATTTGTATTATAGCTTCACTAGTGTTTATAAATTTGTATTGTCTCTGTGACCTAGGCGCAAGTGCGGTCGAATTGTATTGTCGGCGTAGGGGTTGCCCGCGTTCCTACGTTTCTTGTTGTTATGCCCTTGAGGCATGATAAATAGTTTCGAGTCTTGATTTCTACAATCAGTTACGAGAATTTATAAACGATCGCTATATTGTTTACTTACTAGCATCATGATCACCTTTAAAACTCCGACAAAGCAACAGTCATAGTACGCCTTTGATAAATCGGTATTAATATATAATAGTACATGTTGCAAACCATTAATAGTAATTGAATCTGAATATTAATATGGTAGTACTTTATTAAAACAAAGAGCAGTATTTCCTCAACAAACATTCAACATGATGAAGAAATAATAAAGAGGCAGATAAAATGAAATATATATTGTTTCAATTTCTACCTCCTCATCCTATTTACTAACTTGTACAGATTTTCTTTCAGAAAAACTTTTGACGACCGCGCGCAATGCGGTCGGTAGAGTCAGTGCTTGTTCCGTTACAGTTCTTTTTATTGTTTTTTGAGCGCAACCGCTCTTAATAATTATAATTAAATATAAATAGTAGTAAAGAGACGCGAAACTAGAGTCAGTGTTTGCTTCGAAATATTGCTCTCGCGAAATTAGAGTCACTTTGTTCGTCGTTCACAATTATAAAACGCGCGCGATAGTAGTCCCTTTTTCTTTTCTTTTTTCTCTTTTTTTTCGTAACAAATATTCCGGTATTAGAGTCATCACCTATGCTGTTTGGCGAGTTCGGGCTTTCATCCATCAACTCGAAGAGTAAGTATCTCTGTATTTCTTTAATCTTATATTGCAATGGTCTTTGATTATTATCGTGTTCGAAAATTACTGAAAATGCAAAGATTACAATGTTGTCTGCTCTTTTGAATGTTTCAGAAGGTGCCTTGGGCACGATGGCGTCACCATAAAGATATTGTTGGCCGCGCGCAATGCGGTCTGTAGAGTCAGTGCTTGTTCCGCCAAAGTTCTTTTTATTATTTTTAGAGCGCAACCGCTCTTAATAATAATTAAACATAAATGACAGTAAATAGCCGCGAAATTAGAGTCAGTGTTTGCTCCGAAATAATACTCCCGCGTGATTAGAATCACTTTGTTTGCGAATCATAAGTGTTCCATTAGAGTCAGTGTCCTGTTCGGCGAGTTCGGGCTTCGTCCATCAACTTGACCAGTAAGTATCCCTTTCTTTCTTTAATCTGGTATCGCAATAACTTTTCATAATTAACTCATTCGAATAGTACTGAAAATACAAAGGTTTTAATGTTCTCTGCTCTTCTCGAATGTTTCAGCAGCTTCCACGGCTTCGACGACGACGAGCCTGACCGCGCCCCTGGCGAGTCTGCAACCGGTGAGTCGCATGCTTTAAAGTTCCTCTGGTCACTCAATCATGTCGCAGGACGAAAGGTCCGAACCGACACGAGTGATCGGTTGTAATTACGTAGATTTTTATTGCAAGCACCGTGACCATGGGTATATGAAAATATATACTCATGAGTAGTAACTTCTTTACTGTTTTATATTATACGAGGATAGGTCTTCTTGTACAACGCGTTCCAAATTAGTTTGAGAATTTTAATAGAGAAACTCAGTATAAAATATATCACTATGCATCTTTTTATAATAGAGTATTTAATTGAATTCGTATGAAACGAATATTTAAATAGTTATTAATTATTAAATGAATATAAAGTAACGTCCGGTATCATACGTGCACTAGTTTGTAGTGGAGAAATCGAATACCCTTCGACTTCGTTTATTTGTCAATTGTAATTAGTGCACAGTTATAATAAAATGCATAATGATTGCTGTTAGTAAGAACATAGTATTTCTTCTTTTTTCTACTTTGCTTGAATATAAAGTGAAGGTACTGTTAATAAGTACTTTTATTAAGTAGTTAAGAAGAATTTAAATTTTTTATCATAATATTCATTAATTTAAGATATTTAAATAAGATTTTCATTTAAATAGTGTTTTAATACAACTTTATAATGAATATCTAATATAAATATATATTTTTATTCATTAATTTAAGATATTTAAAGAAGATTTGCATTTAAATAGTGTTTTAATACAACCTTATAATGAATATCTAATATAAATATATATTTTTATCCATAATATTCATTAATTTAAGATATTTAAATAAGATTTGTATTTAAATACAATATTTTTTGAATAGATTATTGATTTTATATTTGTTTTTCTTATTTGAATAGGGTTTTTATGTATTTTAATACAACTTTATATTGAATATCGTAATATTAATATATATTTTTATCATAATATTCATTAATTTAAGATATTTATAGAAGATTTGCATTTAAATAGTGTTTTAATACAACCTTATAATGAATATCTAATATAAATATATATTTTTATCCATAATATTCATTAATTTAAGGTATTTAAATAAGATTTGTATTTAAATACAATATTTTTTGTATAGATTATTGATTTTATATTTGTTTTTTTTATTTGAATAGGGTTTTTATGTATTTTAATACAACTTTATATTGAATATCGTAATATTAATATATATTTTTATCATAATATTCATTAATTTAAGGTATTTAAAGAAGATTTGCATTTAAATAGTGTTTTAATACAACTTTATAATGAATATCTAATATAAATATATATTTTTATCCATAATATTCATTAATTTAAGATATTTAAATAAGATTTGTATTTAAATACAATATTTTTTGAATAGATTATTGATTTTCTATATGTTTTTCTTATTTGAATAGGGTTTTTATGTATTTTAATACAACTTTATATTGAATATCGTAATATTAATATATATTTTTATCATAATATTCATTAATTCAAGATATTTAAAGAAGATTTGCATTTAAATAGTGTTTTAATACAACTTTATAATGAATATCTAATATAAATATATATTTTTATCCATAATATTCATTAATTTAAGATATTTAAATAAGATTTGTATTTAAATACAATATTTTTTGAATAGATTATTGATTTTCTATATGTTTTTCTTATTTGAATAGGGTTTTTATGTATTTTAATACAACTTTATATTGAATATCGTAATATTAATATATATTTTTATCATAATATTCATTAATTCAAGATATTTAAAGAAGATTTGCATTTAAATAGTGTTTTAATACAACTTTATAATGAATATCTAATATAAATATATATTTTTATCCATAATATTCATTAATTTAAGATATTTAAATAAGATTTGTATTTAAATACAATATTTTTTGTATAGATTATTGATTTTATATTAGTTTTTCTTATTTGAATTGGGTTTTTATGTATTTTAATACAACTTTATATTGAATATCGTAATATTAATATATATTTTTATCATAATATTCATTAATTTAAGATATTTAAAGAAGATTTGCATTTAAATAGTGTTTTAATACAACTTTATAATGAATATCTAATGTAAATATATATTTTTATCCATAATATTCATTAATTTAAGATATTTAAATAAGATTTGTATTTAAATACAATATTTTTTGAATAGATTATTGATTTTATATATGTTTTTCTTATTTGAATAGGGTTTTTATGTATTTTAATACAACTTTATATTGAATATCGTAATATTAATATATATTTTTATCATAATATTCATTAATTTAAGATATTTAAAGAAGATTTGCATTTAAATAGTGCTTTAATACAACTTTATAGTGAATATCTAATATAAATATATATTTTTATCCATAATATTCATTAATTTAAGATATTTAAATAAGATTTGTATTTAAATACAATATTTTTTGAATAGATTATTGATTTTCTATATGCTTTTCTTATTTGAATAGGGTTTTTATGTATTTTAATACAACTTTATATTGAATATCGTAATATTAATATATATTTTTATCATAATATTCATTAATTTAAGATATTTAAAGAAGATTTGCATTTAAATAGTGTTTTAATACAACTTTATAATGAATATCTAATATAAATATATATTTTTATCCATAATATTCATTAATTTAAGATATTTAAATAAGATTTGTATTTAAATACAATATTTTTTGTATAGATTATTGATTTTATATTAGTTTTTCTTATTTGAATTGGGTTTTTATGTATTTTAATACAACTTTATATTGAATATCGTAATATTAATATATATTTTTATCATAATATTCATTAATTTAAGATATTTAAAGAAGATTTGCATTTAAATAGTGTTTTAATACAACTTTATAATGAATATCTAATGTAAATATATATTTTTATCCATAATATTCATTAATTTAAGATATTTAAATAAGATTTGTATTTAAATACAATATTTTTTGAATAGATTATTGATTTTATATATGTTTTTCTTATTTGAATAGGGTTTTTATGTATTTTAATACAACTTTATATTGAATATCGTAATATTAATATATATTTTTATCATAATATTCATTAATTTAAGATATTTAAAGAAGATTTGCATTTAAATAGTGCTTTAATACAACTTTATAGTGAATATCTAATATAAATATATATTTTTATCCATAATATTCATTAATTTAAGATATTTAAATAAGATTTGTATTTAAATACAATATTTTTTGAATAGATTATTGATTTTCTATATGTTTTTCTTATTTGAATAGGGTTTTTATGTATTTTAATACAACTTTATATTGAATATCGTAATATTAATATATATTTTTATCATAATATTCATTAATTTAAGAGATTTAAAGAAGATTTGCATTTAATTAGTGCTTTAATACAACTTTATAATGAATATCTAATATAAATATATATTTTTATCCATAATATTCATTAATTTAAGATATTTAAATAAGATTTGTATTTAAATACAATATTTTTTGAATAGATTATTGATTTTCTATATGTTTTTCTTATTTGAATAGGGTTTTTATGTATTTTAATACAACTTTATATTGAATATCGTAATATTAATATATATTTTTATCATAATATTCATTAATTTAAGATATTTAAAGAAGATTTGCATTTAAATAGTGTTTTAATACAACTTTATAATGAATATCTAATATAAATATATATTTTTATCCATAATATTCATTAATTTAAGATATTTAAATAAGATTTGTATTTAAATACAATATTTTTTGAATAGATTATTGATTTTCTATATGTTTTTCTTATTTGAATAGTGTTTTTATGTATTTTAATACAACTTTATATTGAATATCGTAATATTAATATATATTTGTATCATAATATTCATTAATTTAAGATATTTAAAGAAGATTTGCATTTAAATAGTGTTTTAATACAACTTTATAATGAATATCTGATATAAATATATATTTTTATCCATAATATTCATTAATTTAAGATATTTAAATAAGATTTGTATTTAAATACAATATTTTTTGAATAGATTATTGATTTTCTATATGTTTTTCTTATTTGAATAGGGTTTTTATGTATTTTAATACAACTTTATATTGAATATCGTAATATTAATATATATTTTTATCATAATATTCATTAATTTAAGATATTTAAAGAAGATTTGCATTTAAATAGTGTTTTAATACAACTTTATAATGAATATCTAATATAAATATATATTTTTATCCATAATATTCATTAATTTAAGATATTTAAATAAGATTTGTATTTAAATACAATATTTTTTGAATAGATTATTGATTTTCTATATGTTTTTCTTATTTGAATAGGGTTTTTATGTATTTTAATACAACTTTATATTGAATATCGTAATATTAATATATATTTTTATTATAATATTCATTAATTTAAGATATTTAAATAAGATATGCATTTAAATAGTGTTTTAATACAACTTTATAATGAATATCTAATATAAATATATATTTTTATCCATAATATTGATTAATTTAAGATATTTAAATAAGATTTGTATTTAAATACAATATTTTTTGTATAGATTATTGATTTTATATTTGTTTTTCTTATTTGAATAGGGTTTTTATGTATTTTAATACAACTTTATATTGAATATCGTAATATTAATATATATTTTTATCATAATATTCATTAATTTAAGATATTTAAAGAAGATTTGCATTTAAATAGTGTTTTAATACAACTTTATAATGAATATCTAATATAAATATATATTTTAATCCATAATATTCATTAATTTAAGATATTTAAAAAAGATTTGTATTTAAATACAATATTTTTTGTATAGATTATTGATTTTATATTTGTTTTTTTTATTTGAATAGGGTTTTTATGTATTTTAATACAACTTTATATTGAATATCGTAATATTAATATATATTTTTATCATAATATTCATTAATTTAAGATATTTAAAGAAGATTTGCATTTAAATAGTGTTTTAATACAACTTTATAATGAATATCTAATATAAATATATATTTTTATCCACAATATTCATTCATTTAAGATATTTAAATAAGATTTGTATTTAAATACAATATTTTTTGTATAGATTATTGATTTTATATTTGTTTTTTTTTATTTGATGAAGGATTGTTCAGCCCAGGTTTAAACCCCGCGCCACTTTTACCCGTGTTGCGGTGTATGGGCGTCAAGTGCGGCGTATCGTATTGTAATTACTTGTGTAAATTACGTGATACCTAATAGTAGATAGCAGATACTAATGATATTATAACGTTACATATTAATACTAGCATTCGAAATATTAATAACGTGTGTATATCAATAAAAACATTTTCCATTTCGACTGAATCGTAACAATGGTTATGGGCCCAGAATAACGTACAAAAAGTAAGACATAACCTAAAAAAAAGACCACGTGTTCTGTGTAAGATACAAATGGATCCGCAAATGGAATTAACAGAGGAAAGAATGCAGAGCAGAGGCGAGCTGCAAATAACGAAATTATCTGATAGAAACTATAGGTCATGGAAAATAGAAATGAAATGGCTATTACGGGCCAAAAGTTTGTGGGACATCGTGTCGGAAGATACGAACCTAAATGAAAACACGACAGAACTGGAGAGAAAGATATACGCCACTAACGACAATAAAGCCATCGCAGCGATTGGATTAAGCATAGAACCTTCACAACAAATCCACATTGAAGACTGCAGGACTGCACGAGAGGCTTGGAAAGCACTCGAACAAGTACACCAACCGAAATCTCGGGTAAGAATCCTTCAACTCAAAAGAGAGTTCTATCATTTACAGATGAAAGTAGATGAGTCCATGTCCTTGTACATATCAAGAGCGAAGATTATAGCAAATAACTTAATGGAGGCAGGAGCAGAGGTTAGAGACGAAGATCTAGCTTATGTACTATTAGCAGGCCTTACTGACAGTTACGAAAACCTGAACATGGCATTGGCTAGCTTGCCTGATGACAAATTTACGTCAGGAGAAATCAAAAGGGTCTTATTAACAGAATATGACAGAAGGGCATCTAGACAAGAGGGTGAAGGAAGTACACGTAAGGAGGCTTTCCAAATATCAAAGAGAACAGACACCAGAGAACATAAGGTACAAAATTTCAATAAATTCAAGAATGCTATATGTTTTAATTGTAAGAAACCAGGGCATATAGCGAAAGACTACGTTGATGATATTTTCATATTTGCACCAAATCCAGAATTTATCACAGACACAATAAAACGGATCACAAAAAAGTATGAGGCAAAAGACTTGGGTGAAATCAGTCAAGCATTAGGCGTCAAGGTCGAGCGCAATCGCATGGGAGATATGCGATTATCACAACAACTTTACGTGGAAGATATGTTAAAAAATTATAATATGACAGAATGCAGAAAGGCATCAACGCCATTGGATCCGGGCATTAGATTGTCCAAAGAAGATGCTCCGAAAACAGAAGAGGAGAAGAAATTGATGGCCAATATACCATATAGAGAGATTATTGGAAGTTTAATGTTTCTGGCTCTTTATACTAGACCGGACATATTGTTTGCGGTGACGAAACTATCGCAATACAACTCCAACCCCGGGAAGCAGCATTGGCATCAAGCGAAGCACATATTGAGGTACCTGAGCGCAACCAAAGACTATGGTATAATATACAAGACTGACAGAAATGCTAGCGTCGTGATATACTGCGATGCAGACTGGGCAGGTGATACAGATGATCGACACTCATTTTCGGGAATGGTAATGCTGTTGGGAAACAGCATTGTACAATGGCAAGCTGTGAAACAAAAGTCATTGTCGACTTCCACAATGGAAGCAGAATATGTATCCTTGGCAAATGGGGTTAAAGAGACCCAATGGTTGAACATGCTCCTGTCCGAGCTAAATTTGATAGAATATTTCTCAGGTCCTTTACAGATAAATTGTGACAACAGAGCAGCTATAAATTTTGCTCATAATAATATGGAGAAGAGCAAAACCAAACACATTGACATCGCCTACCATGTCGTAAGGGAAAAACTAGAGGAGGGATTAATTCAACTGAATTACATTCCTTCAAACGAAAATCTGGCGGATGGTATGACAAAAGGACTGAAGAAAATTGCTCACGACCGCTACATAAAGATGTTGGACATGGGCCTCACAAAGTGGGGGAATTGAAGGATTGTTCAGCCCAGCTTTAAAGCCCGCGCCACTTTTACTCGTGTTGCGGTGTATGGGCGTCAAGTGCGGCGTATCGTATTGTAATTACTTGTGTAAATTACGTGATACCTAATAGTAGATAGCAGATACTAATGATATTATAACGTTACATATTAATACTAGCATTCGAAATATTAATAACGTGTGTATATCAATAAAAACATTTTCCATTTCGACTGAATCGTAACATTTGAATAGGGTTTTTATGTATTTTAATACAACTTTATATTGAATATCGTAATATTAATATATATTTTTATTATAATATTCATTAATTTAAGATATTTAAAGAAGATTTGCATTTAAATAGTGTTTTAATACAACTTTATAATGAATATCTAATGTAAATATATATTTTTATCCATAATATTCATTAATTTAAGATATTTAAATAAGATTTGTATTTAAATACAATATTTTTTGAATAGATTATTGATTTTATATATGTTTTTCTTATTTGAATAGGGTTTTTATGTATTTTAATACAACTTTATATTGAATATCGTAATATTAATATATATTTTTATCATAATATTCATTAATTTAAGATATTTAAAGAAGATTTGCATTTAAATAGTGTTTTAATACAACTTTATAATGAATATCTAATATAAATATATATTTTAATCCATAATATTCATTAATTTAAGATATTTAAATAAGATTTGTATTTAAATACAATATTTTTTGTATAGATTATTGATTTTATATTTGTTTTTCTTATTTGAATAGGGTTTTTATGTATTTTAATACAACTTTATATTGAATATCGTAATATTAATATATATTTTTATCATAATATTCATTAATTTAAGATATTTAAAGAAGATTTGCATTTAAATAGTGTTTTAAAACAACTTTATAATGAATATCTAATATAAATATATATTTTAATCCATAATATTCATTAATTTAAGATATTTAAATAAGATTTGCATTTAAATACAATATTTCTGTATGGATTACTGATTTTCTATTCGTGTTTGATATTTGAATATGGTTTTTATGGGTTTTAATACAAATGCCATTGTTACACCTTGCAGGCTAGGTACAGCAGTGACCAGTGGACATAAATTGAAGCTAGCAGGATCTGCTAACATCTGCAACAGGTGTGGACATAGGCGACATAGTCGACATTATTCCATGTGCCGTTCATTTGTTATAAGCTATTAAGCAATTTAAATTGTTATCACGGCCAATAGGATCGTAGGTTTAACTATAAGTCGGTCAGAATCCGCAGAAGTCCAGGAGGTAGTAGCCCGGTGTCGTAGATCCAGCTCAAAGTTGGTCAGAAGCGGCAAACGTTGAGTACATATGATCTTCGTATAATAGTACGAATACTGCCGAGCGCTGCCAACGCGCCGGCGGGTCGCGTGGTGGGGATGACCGGTGCGCGGTGCGCGCTGTCAGTACGAGTTCAAGCGCCGCAGCGGTCGGGTGGTCTGTGTTGTCGGAGGTTAGCGACATACATCACCGTACAATACAATCATATCTCAGAGTCTACTTTACCACTGCATACGCTTGACTATTAGCTTCTATTAATTAATACGCGTTTATTTAACAATCGGTTGACTATCGCGGATGTACTTTAAAGTCTCTATCGAGTCTCTCTTGCTGGACGCTTGACCGGTTATCCGGTACTATGTAACTAGTCGTTTATTAAAATATCGAGTTAATTAATTAATTAGTTTGAACGGTTCTTTGAATCATTATTATATTTCATTACACGATTATTCGGATTCGATGCGGTGTTAAGGTTGCGCTTATTTTGTTTGCAATTACCTACCGATTTCGATTCTGATTTTAGCACAGGTTTATCACGTTGCTTTTCTTTTTGTTGCAGGTCCAATGAATTTTAAGGTGGATTGAGAATAATATATTGAGGCTGCAGGAATAGAGTATTGAGGTACAATTACTACGACGCTTAACAATTAGTCTGACGACTTTTGACGAAGAACTGGTAACATTTAACTTATAATTTTAACGGTTCAGGTATATCTCTTGTTATCTGGCGATTGGTATTCGGCTCAATTTCATTTCCTTCTGTTGAAATATATTAAACCCTTTGATTATTCTAAGTAGATTTCAATTCTTTCTTCTCTCAATTCGTATGTCCACGTTCATTAAGTAACAAAAACATTTCACATAGAACTTACAATATTCACGATTGAAACTGTACTTAGTCAATTTTCCTAATTCTTAACGAAAAATTGAAATACGTTCGTGTTTCGCTGCATTTGGGTCGCGATTTGTATTATAGCTTCACTAGTGTTTATAAATTTGTATTGTCTCTGTGACCTAGGCGCAAGTGCGGTCGAATTGTATTGTCGGCGTAGGGGTTGCCCGCGTTCCTACGTTTCTTGTTGTTATGCCCTTGAGGCATGATAAATAGTTTCGAGTCTTGATTTCTACAATCAGTTACGAGAATTTATAAACGATCGCTATATTGTTTACTTACTAGCATCATGATCACCTTTAAAACTCCGACAAAGCAACAGTCATAGTACGCCTTTGATAAATCGGTATTAATATATAATAGTACATGTTGCAAACCATTAATAGTAATTGAATCTGAATATTAATATGGTAGTACTTTATTAAAACAAAGAGCAGTATTTCCTCAACAAACATTCAACATGATGAAGAAATAATAAAGAGGCAGATAAAATGAAATATATATTGTTTCAATTTCTACCTCCTCATCCTATTTACTAACTTGTACAGATTTTCTTTCAGAAAAACTTTTGACGACCGCGCGCAATGCGGTCGGTAGAGTCAGTGCTTGTTCCGTTACAGTTCTTTTTATTGTTTTTTGAGCGCAACCGCTCTTAATAATTATAATTAAATATAAATAGTAGTAAAGAGACGCGAAACTAGAGTCAGTGTTTGCTTCGAAATATTGCTCTCGCGAAATTAGAGTCACTTTGTTCGTCGTTCACAATTATAAAACGCGCGCGATAGTAGTCCCTTTTTCTTTTCTTTTTTCTCTTTTTTTTCGTAACAAATATTCCGGTATTAGAGTCATCACCTATGCTGTTTGGCGAGTTCGGGCTTTCATCCATCAACTCGAAGAGTAAGTATCTCTGTATTTCTTTAATCTTATATTGCAATGGTCTTTGATTATTATCGTGTTCGAAAATTACTGAAAATGCAAAGATTACAATGTTGTCTGCTCTTTTGAATGTTTCAGAAGGTGCCTTGGGCACGATGGCGTCACCATAAAGATATTGTTGGCCGCGCGCAATGCGGTCTGTAGAGTCAGTGCTTGTTCCGCCAAAGTTCTTTTTATTATTTTTAGAGCGCAACCGCTCTTAATAATAATTAAACATAAATGACAGTAAATAGCCGCGAAATTAGAGTCAGTGTTTGCTCCGAAATAATACTCCCGCGTGATTAGAATCACTTTGTTTGCGAATCATAAGTGTTCCATTAGAGTCAGTGTCCTGTTCGGCGAGTTCGGGCTTCGTCCATCAACTTGACCAGTAAGTATCCCTTTCTTTCTTTAATCTGGTATCGCAATAACTTTTCATAATTAACTCATTCGAATAGTACTGAAAATACAAAGGTTTTAATGTTCTCTGCTCTTCTCGAATGTTTCAGCAGCTTCCACGGCTTCGACGACGACGAGCCTGACCGCGCCCCTGGCGAGTCTGCAACCGGTGAGTCGCATGCTTTAAAGTTCCTCTGGTCACTCAATCATGTCGCAGGACGAAAGGTCCGAACCGACACGAGTGATCGGTTGTAATTACGTAGATTTTTATTGCAAGCACCGTGACCATGGGTATATGAAAATATATACTCATGAGTAGTAACTTCTTTACTGTTTTATATTATACGAGGATAGGTCTTCTTGTACAACGCGTTCCAAATTAGTTTGAGAATTTTAATAGAGAAACTCAGTATAAAATATATCACTATGCATCTTTTTATAATAGAGTATTTAATTGAATTCGTATGAAACGAATATTTAAATAGTTATTAATTATTAAATGAATATAAAGTAACGTCCGGTATCATACGTGCACTAGTTTGTAGTGGAGAAATCGAATACCCTTCGACTTCGTTTATTTGTCAATTGTAATTAGTGCACAGTTATAATAAAATGCATAATGATTGCTGTTAGTAAGAACATAGTATTTCTTCTTTTTTCTACTTTGCTTGAATATAAAGTGAAGGTACTGTTAATAAGTACTTTTATTAAGTAGTTAAGAAGAATTTAAATTTTTTATCATAATATTCATTAATTTAAGATATTTAAATAAGATTTTCATTTAAATAGTGTTTTAATACAACTTTATAATGAATATCTAATATAAATATATATTTTTATTCATTAATTTAAGATATTTAAAGAAGATTTGCATTTAAATAGTGTTTTAATACAACCTTATAATGAATATCTAATATAAATATATATTTTTATCCATAATATTCATTAATTTAAGATATTTAAATAAGATTTGTATTTAAATACAATATTTTTTGAATAGATTATTGATTTTATATTTGTTTTTCTTATTTGAATAGGGTTTTTATGTATTTTAATACAACTTTATATTGAATATCGTAATATTAATATATATTTTTATCATAATATTCATTAATTTAAGATATTTATAGAAGATTTGCATTTAAATAGTGTTTTAATACAACCTTATAATGAATATCTAATATAAATATATATTTTTATCCATAATATTCATTAATTTAAGGTATTTAAATAAGATTTGTATTTAAATACAATATTTTTTGTATAGATTATTGATTTTATATTTGTTTTTTTTATTTGAATAGGGTTTTTATGTATTTTAATACAACTTTATATTGAATATCGTAATATTAATATATATTTTTATCATAATATTCATTAATTTAAGGTATTTAAAGAAGATTTGCATTTAAATAGTGTTTTAATACAACTTTATAATGAATATCTAATATAAATATATATTTTTATCCATAATATTCATTAATTTAAGATATTTAAATAAGATTTGTATTTAAATACAATATTTTTTGAATAGATTATTGATTTTATATATGTTTTTCTTATTTGAATAGGGTTTTTATGTATTTTAATACAACTTTATATTGAATATCGTAATATTAATATATATTTTTATCATAATATTCATTAATTTAAGATATTTAAATAAGATTTGCATTTAAATAGTGTTTTAATACAACTTTATAATGAATATCTAATATAAATATATATTTTTATCCATAATATTCATTAATTTAAGATATTTAAATAAGATTTGTATTTAAATACAATATTTTTTGTATAGATTATTGATTTTATATTTGTTTTTTTTATTTGAATAGGGTTTTTATGTATTTTAATACAACTTTATATTGAATATCGTAATATTAATATATATTTTTATCATAATATTCATTAATTTAAGATATTTAAAGAAGATTTGCATTTAAATAGTGTTTTAATACAACTTTATAATGAATATCTAATATAAATATATATTTTTATCCATAATATTCATTAATTTAAGATATTTAAATAAGATTTGTATTTAAATACAATATTTTTTGAATAGATTATTGATTTTCTATATGTTTTTCTTATTTGAATAGGGTTTTTATGTATTTTAATACAACTTTATATTGAATATCGTAATATTAATATATATTTTTATCATAATATTCATTAATTCAAGATATTTAAAGAAGATTTGCATTTAAATAGTGTTTTAATACAACTTTATAATGAATATCTAATATAAATATATATTTTTATCCATAATATTCATTAATTTAAGATATTTAAATAAGATTTGTATTTAAATACAATATTTTTTGAATAGATTATTGATTTTCTATATGTTTTTCTTATTTGAATAGGGTTTTTATGTATTTTAATACAACTTTATATTGAATATCGTAATATTAATATATATTTTTATCATAATATTCATTAATTCAAGATATTTAAAGAAGATTTGCATTTAAATAGTGTTTTAATACAACTTTATAATGAATATCTAATATAAATATATATTTTTATCCATAATATTCATTAATTTAAGATATTTAAATAAGATTTGTATTTAAATACAATATTTTTTGTATAGATTATTGATTTTATATTAGTTTTTCTTATTTGAATTGGGTTTTTATGTATTTTAATACAACTTTATATTGAATATCGTAATATTAATATATATTTTTATCATAATATTCATTAATTTAAGATATTTAAAGAAGATTTGCATTTAAATAGTGTTTTAATACAACTTTATAATGAATATCTAATGTAAATATATATTTTTATCCATAATATTCATTAATTTAAGATATTTAAATAAGATTTGTATTTAAATACAATATTTTTTGAATAGATTATTGATTTTATATATGTTTTTCTTATTTGAATAGGGTTTTTATGTATTTTAATACAACTTTATATTGAATATCGTAATATTAATATATATTTTTATCATAATATTCATTAATTTAAGATATTTAAAGAAGATTTGCATTTAAATAGTGCTTTAATACAACTTTATAGTGAATATCTAATATAAATATATATTTTTATCCATAATATTCATTAATTTAAGATATTTAAATAAGATTTGTATTTAAATACAATATTTTTTGAATAGATTATTGATTTTCTATATGCTTTTCTTATTTGAATAGGGTTTTTATGTATTTTAATACAACTTTATATTGAATATCGTAATATTAATATATATTTTTATCATAATATTCATTAATTTAAGATATTTAAAGAAGATTTGCATTTAAATAGTGTTTTAATACAACTTTATAATGAATATCTAATATAAATATATATTTTTATCCATAATATTCATTAATTTAAGATATTTAAATAAGATTTGTATTTAAATACAATATTTTTTGTATAGATTATTGATTTTATATTAGTTTTTCTTATTTGAATTGGGTTTTTATGTATTTTAATACAACTTTATATTGAATATCGTAATATTAATATATATTTTTATCATAATATTCATTAATTTAAGATATTTAAAGAAGATTTGCATTTAAATAGTGTTTTAATACAACTTTATAATGAATATCTAATGTAAATAT
This sequence comes from Nomada fucata, assembly GCA_948146005.1. Taxonomy (NCBI): domain Eukaryota; kingdom Metazoa; phylum Arthropoda; class Insecta; order Hymenoptera; family Apidae; genus Nomada; species Nomada fucata. Next base: position 42,398 of record OX411280.1, on the reverse strand, counting down.
ATATTTTTATCCATAATATTCATTAATTTAAGATATTTAAATAAGATTTGTATTTAAATACAATATTTTTTGAATAGATTATTGATTTTATATATGTTTTTCTTATTTGAATAGGGTTTTTATGTATTTTAATACAACTTTATATTGAATATCGTAATATTAATATATATTTTTATCATAATATTCATTAATTTAAGATATTTAAAGAAGATTTGCATTTAAATAGTGCTTTAATACAACTTTATAGTGAATATCTAATATAAATATATATTTTTATCCATAATATTCATTAATTTAAGATATTTAAATAAGATTTGTATTTAAATACAATATTTTTTGAATAGATTATTGATTTTCTATATGTTTTTCTTATTTGAATAGGGTTTTTATGTATTTTAATACAACTTTATATTGAATATCGTAATATTAATATATATTTTTATCATAATATTCATTAATTTAAGAGATTTAAAGAAGATTTGCATTTAATTAGTGCTTTAATACAACTTTATAATGAATATCTAATATAAATATATATTTTTATCCATAATATTCATTAATTTAAGATATTTAAATAAGATTTGTATTTAAATACAATATTTTTTGAATAGATTATTGATTTTCTATATGTTTTTCTTATTTGAATAGGGTTTTTATGTATTTTAATACAACTTTATATTGAATATCGTAATATTAATATATATTTTTATCATAATATTCATTAATTTAAGATATTTAAAGAAGATTTGCATTTAAATAGTGTTTTAATACAACTTTATAATGAATATCTAATATAAATATATATTTTTATCCATAATATTCATTAATTTAAGATATTTAAATAAGATTTGTATTTAAATACAATATTTTTTGAATAGATTATTGATTTTCTATATGTTTTTCTTATTTGAATAGGGTTTTTATGTATTTTAATACAACTTTATATTGAATATCGTAATATTAATATATATTTTTATCATAATATTCATTAATTCAAGATATTTAAAGAAGATTTGCATTTAAATAGTGTTTTAATACAACTTTATAATGAATATCTAATATAAATATATATTTTTATCCATAATATTCATTAATTTAAGATATTTAAATAAGATTTGTATTTAAATACAATATTTTTTGAATAGATTATTGATTTTCTATATGTTTTTCTTATTTGAATAGGGTTTTTATGTATTTTAATACAACTTTATATTGAATATCGTAATATTAATATATATTTTTATCATAATATTCATTAATTTAAGATATTTAAAGAAGATTTGCATTTAAATAGTGCTTTAATACAACTTTATAATGAATATCTAATATAAATATATATTTTTATCCATAATATTCATTAATTTAAGATATTTAAATAAGATTTGTATTTAAATACAATATTTTTTGAATAGATTATTGATTTTCTATATGTTTTTCTTATTTGAATAGGGTTTTTATGTATTTTAATACAACTTTATATTGAATATCGTAATATTAATATATATTTTTATCATAATATTCATTAATTTAAGATATTTAAAGAAGATTTGCATTTAAATAGTGCTTTAATACAACTTTATAATGAATATCTAATATAAATATATATTCTTATCCATAATATTCATTAATTTAAGATATTTAAATAAGATTTGTATTTAAATACAATATTTTTTGTATAGATTATTGATTTTATATTTGTTTTTCTTATTTGAATAGTGTTTTTATGTATTTTAATACAACTTTATATTGAATATCGTAATATTAATATATATTTGTATCATAATATTCATTAATTTAAGATATTTAAAGAAGATTTGCATTTAAATAGTGTTTTAATACAACTTTATAATGAATATCTAATATAAATATATATTTTTATCCATAATATTCATTAATTTAAGATATTTAAATAAGATTTGTATTTAAATACAATATTTTTTGAATAGATTATTGATTTTCTATATGTTTTTCTTATTTGAATAGGGTTTTTATGTATTTTAATACAACTTTATATTGAATATCGTAATATTAATATATATTTTTATCATAATATTCATTAATTTAAGATATTTAAAGAAGATTTGCATTTAAATAGTGTTTTAATACAACTTTATAATGAATATCTAATATAAATATATATTTTTATCCATAATATTCATTAATTTAAGATATTTAAATAAGATTTGTATTTAAATACAATATTTTTTGAATAGATTATTGATTTTCTATATGTTTTTCTTATTTGAATAGGGTTTTTATGTATTTTAATACAACTTTATATTGAATATCGTAATATTAATATATATTTTTATTATAATATTCATTAATTTAAGATATTTAAATAAGATATGCATTTAAATAGTGTTTTAATACAACTTTATAATGAATATCTAATATAAATATATATTTTTATCCATAATATTGATTAATTTAAGATATTTAAATAAGATTTGTATTTAAATACAATATTTTTTGTATAGATTATTGATTTTATATTTGTTTTTCTTATTTGAATAGGGTTTTTATGTATTTTAATACAACTTTATATTGAATATCGTAATATTAATATATATTTTTATCATAATATTCATTAATTTAAGATATTTAAAGAAGATTTGCATTTAAATAGTGTTTTAATACAACTTTATAATGAATATCTAATATAAATATATATTTTAATCCATAATATTCATTAATTTAAGATATTTAAAAAAGATTTGTATTTAAATACAATATTTTTTGTATAGATTATTGATTTTATATTTGTTTTTTTTATTTGAATAGGGTTTTTATGTATTTTAATACAACTTTATATTGAATATCGTAATATTAATATATATTTTTATCATAATATTCATTAATTTAAGATATTTAAAGAAGATTTGCATTTAAATAGTGTTTTAATACAACTTTATAATGAATATCTAATATAAATATATATTTTTATCCACAATATTCATTCATTTAAGATATTTAAATAAGATTTGTATTTAAATACAATATTTTTTGTATAGATTATTGATTTTATATTTGTTTTTTTTTATTTGATGAAGGATTGTTCAGCCCAGGTTTAAACCCCGCGCCACTTTTACCCGTGTTGCGGTGTATGGGCGTCAAGTGCGGCGTATCGTATTGTAATTACTTGTGTAAATTACGTGATACCTAATAGTAGATAGCAGATACTAATGATATTATAACGTTACATATTAATACTAGCATTCGAAATATTAATAACGTGTGTATATCAATAAAAACATTTTCCATTTCGACTGAATCGTAACAATGGTTATGGGCCCAGAATAACGTACAAAAAGTAAGACATAACCTAAAAAAAAGACCACGTGTTCTGTGTAAGATACAAATGGATCCGCAAATGGAATTAACAGAGGAAAGAATGCAGAGCAGAGGCGAGCTGCAAATAACGAAATTATCTGATAGAAACTATAGGTCATGGAAAATAGAAATGAAATGGCTATTACGGGCCAAAAGTTTGTGGGACATCGTGTCGGAAGATACGAACCTAAATGAAAACACGACAGAACTGGAGAGAAAGATATACGCCACTAACGACAATAAAGCCATCGCAGCGATTGGATTAAGCATAGAACCTTCACAACAAATCCACATTGAAGACTGCAGGACTGCACGAGAGGCTTGGAAAGCACTCGAACAAGTACACCAACCGAAATCTCGGGTAAGAATCCTTCAACTCAAAAGAGAGTTCTATCATTTACAGATGAAAGTAGATGAGTCCATGTCCTTGTACATATCAAGAGCGAAGATTATAGCAAATAACTTAATGGAGGCAGGAGCAGAGGTTAGAGACGAAGATCTAGCTTATGTACTATTAGCAGGCCTTACTGACAGTTACGAAAACCTGAACATGGCATTGGCTAGCTTGCCTGATGACAAATTTACGTCAGGAGAAATCAAAAGGGTCTTATTAACAGAATATGACAGAAGGGCATCTAGACAAGAGGGTGAAGGAAGTACACGTAAGGAGGCTTTCCAAATATCAAAGAGAACAGACACCAGAGAACATAAGGTACAAAATTTCAATAAATTCAAGAATGCTATATGTTTTAATTGTAAGAAACCAGGGCATATAGCGAAAGACTACGTTGATGATATTTTCATATTTGCACCAAATCCAGAATTTATCACAGACACAATAAAACGGATCACAAAAAAGTATGAGGCAAAAGACTTGGGTGAAATCAGTCAAGCATTAGGCGTCAAGGTCGAGCGCAATCGCATGGGAGATATGCGATTATCACAACAACTTTACGTGGAAGATATGTTAAAAAATTATAATATGACAGAATGCAGAAAGGCATCAACGCCATTGGATCCGGGCATTAGATTGTCCAAAGAAGATGCTCCGAAAACAGAAGAGGAGAAGAAATTGATGGCCAATATACCATATAGAGAGATTATTGGAAGTTTAATGTTTCTGGCTCTTTATACTAGACCGGACATATTGTTTGCGGTGACGAAACTATCGCAATACAACTCCAACCCCGGGAAGCAGCATTGGCATCAAGCGAAGCACATATTGAGGTACCTGAGCGCAACCAAAGACTATGGTATAATATACAAGACTGACAGAAATGCTAGCGTCGTGATATACTGCGATGCAGACTGGGCAGGTGATACAGATGATCGACACTCATTTTCGGGAATGGTAATGCTGTTGGGAAACAGCATTGTACAATGGCAAGCTGTGAAACAAAAGTCATTGTCGACTTCCACAATGGAAGCAGAATATGTATCCTTGGCAAATGGGGTTAAAGAGACCCAATGGTTGAACATGCTCCTGTCCGAGCTAAATTTGATAGAATATTTCTCAGGTCCTTTACAGATAAATTGTGACAACAGAGCAGCTATAAATTTTGCTCATAATAATATGGAGAAGAGCAAAACCAAACACATTGACATCGCCTACCATGTCGTAAGGGAAAAACTAGAGGAGGGATTAATTCAACTGAATTACATTCCTTCAAACGAAAATCTGGCGGATGGTATGACAAAAGGACTGAAGAAAATTGCTCACGACCGCTACATAAAGATGTTGGACATGGGCCTCACAAAGTGGGGGAATTGAAGGATTGTTCAGCCCAGCTTTAAAGCCCGCGCCACTTTTACTCGTGTTGCGGTGTATGGGCGTCAAGTGCGGCGTATCGTATTGTAATTACTTGTGTAAATTACGTGATACCTAATAGTAGATAGCAGATACTAATGATATTATAACGTTACATATTAATACTAGCATTCGAAATATTAATAACGTGTGTATATCAATAAAAACATTTTCCATTTCGACTGAATCGTAACATTTGAATAGGGTTTTTATGTATTTTAATACAACTTTATATTGAATATCGTAATATTAATATATATTTTTATTATAATATTCATTAATTTAAGATATTTAAATAAGATATGCATTTAAATAGTGTTTTAATACAACTTTATAATGAATATCTAATATAAATATATATTTTTATCCATAATATTGATTAATTTAAGATATTTAAATAAGATTTGTATTTAAATACAATATTTTTTGTATAGATTATTGATTTTATATTTGTTTTTCTTATTTGAATAGGGTTTTTATGTATTTTAATACAACTTTATATTGAATATCGTAATATTAATATATATTTTTATCATAATATTCATTAATTTAAGATATTTAAAGAAGATTTGCATTTAAATAGTGTTTTAATACAACTTTATAATGAATATCTAATATAAATATATATTTTAATCCATAATATTCATTAATTTAAGATATTTAAAAAAGATTTGTATTTAAATACAATATTTTTTGTATAGATTATTGATTTTATATTTGTTTTTTTTATTTGAATAGGGTTTTTATGTATTTTAATACAACTTTATATTGAATATCGTAATATTAATATATATTTTTATCATAATATTCATTAATTTAAGATATTTAAAGAAGATTTGCATTTAAATAGTGTTTTAATACAACTTTATAATGAATATCTAATATAAATATATATTTTTATCCACAATATTCATTCATTTAAGATATTTAAATAAGATTTGTATTTAAATACAATATTTTTTGTATAGATTATTGATTTTATATTTGTTTTTTTTTATTTGATGAAGGATTGTTCAGCCCAGGTTTAAACCCCGCGCCACTTTTACCCGTGTTGCGGTGTATGGGCGTCAAGTGCGGCGTATCGTATTGTAATTACTTGTGTAAATTACGTGATACCTAATAGTAGATAGCAGATACTAATGATATTATAACGTTACATATTAATACTAGCATTCGAAATATTAATAACGTGTGTATATCAATAAAAACATTTTCCATTTCGACTGAATCGTAACAATGGTTATGGGCCCAGAATAACGTACAAAAAGTAAGACATAACCTAAAAAAAAGACCACGTGTTCTGTGTAAGATACAAATGGATCCGCAAATGGAATTAACAGAGGAAAGAATGCAGAGCAGAGGCGAGCTGCAAATAACGAAATTATCTGATAGAAACTATAGGTCATGGAAAATAGAAATGAAATGGCTATTACGGGCCAAAAGTTTGTGGGACATCGTGTCGGAAGATACGAACCTAAATGAAAACACGACAGAACTGGAGAGAAAGATATACGCCACTAACGACAATAAAGCCATCGCAGCGATTGGATTAAGCATAGAACCTTCACAACAAATCCACATTGAAGACTGCAGGACTGCACGAGAGGCTTGGAAAGCACTCGAACAAGTACACCAACCGAAATCTCGGGTAAGAATCCTTCAACTCAAAAGAGAGTTCTATCATTTACAGATGAAAGTAGATGAGTCCATGTCCTTGTACATATCAAGAGCGAAGATTATAGCAAATAACTTAATGGAGGCAGGAGCAGAGGTTAGAGACGAAGATCTAGCTTATGTACTATTAGCAGGCCTTACTGACAGTTACGAAAACCTGAACATGGCATTGGCTAGCTTGCCTGATGACAAATTTACGTCAGGAGAAATCAAAAGGGTCTTATTAACAGAATATGACAGAAGGGCATCTAGACAAGAGGGTGAAGGAAGTACACGTAAGGAGGCTTTCCAAATATCAAAGAGAACAGACACCAGAGAACATAAGGTACAAAATTTCAATAAATTCAAGAATGCTATATGTTTTAATTGTAAGAAACCAGGGCATATAGCGAAAGACTACGTTGATGATATTTTCATATTTGCACCAAATCCAGAATTTATCACAGACACAATAAAACGGATCACAAAAAAGTATGAGGCAAAAGACTTGGGTGAAATCAGTCAAGCATTAGGCGTCAAGGTCGAGCGCAATCGCATGGGAGATATGCGATTATCACAACAACTTTACGTGGAAGATATGTTAAAAAATTATAATATGACAGAATGCAGAAAGGCATCAACGCCATTGGATCCGGGCATTAGATTGTCCAAAGAAGATGCTCCGAAAACAGAAGAGGAGAAGAAATTGATGGCCAATATACCATATAGAGAGATTATTGGAAGTTTAATGTTTCTGGCTCTTTATACTAGACCGGACATATTGTTTGCGGTGACGAAACTATCGCAATACAACTCCAACCCCGGGAAGCAGCATTGGCATCAAGCGAAGCACATATTGAGGTACCTGAGCGCAACCAAAGACTATGGTATAATATACAAGACTGACAGAAATGCTAGCGTCGTGATATACTGCGATGCAGACTGGGCAGGTGATACAGATGATCGACACTCATTTTCGGGAATGGTAATGCTGTTGGGAAACAGCATTGTACAATGGCAAGCTGTGAAACAAAAGTCATTGTCGACTTCCACAATGGAAGCAGAATATGTATCCTTGGCAAATGGGGTTAAAGAGACCCAATGGTTGAACATGCTCCTGTCCGAGCTAAATTTGATAGAATATTTCTCAGGTCCTTTACAGATAAATTGTGACAACAGAGCAGCTATAAATTTTGCTCATAATAATATGGAGAAGAGCAAAACCAAACACATTGACATCGCCTACCATGTCGTAAGGGAAAAACTAGAGGAGGGATTAATTCAACTGAATTACATTCCTTCAAACGAAAATCTGGCGGATGGTATGACAAAAGGACTGAAGAAAATTGCTCACGACCGCTACATAAAGATGTTGGACATGGGCCTCACAAAGTGGGGGAATTGAAGGATTGTTCAGCCCAGCTTTAAAGCCCGCGCCACTTTTACTCGTGTTGCGGTGTATGGGCGTCAAGTGCGGCGTATCGTATTGTAATTACTTGTGTAAATTACGTGATACCTAATAGTAGATAGCAGATACTAATGATATTATAACGTTACATATTAATACTAGCATTCGAAATATTAATAACGTGTGTATATCAATAAAAACATTTTCCATTTCGACTGAATCGTAACATTTGAATAGGGTTTTTATGTATTTTAATACAACTTTATATTGAATATCGTAATATTAATATATATTTTTATTATAATATTCATTAATTTAAGATATTTAAATAAGATATGCATTTAAATACAATATTTTTTGTATAGATTATTGATTTTATATTTGTTTTTCTTATTTGAATAGGGTTTTTATGTATTTTAATACAACTTTATATTGAATATCGTAATATTAATATATATTTTTATCATAATATTCATTAATTTAAGATATTTAAAGAAGATTTGCATTTAAATAGTGTTTTAATACAAGTTTATAATGAATATCTAATATAAATATATATTTTAATCCATAATATTCATTAATTTAAGATATTTAAATAAGATTTGCATTTAAATACAATATTTCTGTATGGATTACTGATTTTCTATTCGTGTTTGATATTTGAATATGGTTTTTATGGGTTTTAATACAAATGCCACTGTTACACCTTGCAGGCTAGGTACAGCAGTGACCAGTGGACATAAATTGAAGCTAGCAGGATCTGCTAACATCTGCAACAGGTGTGGACATAGGCGACATAGTCGACATTATTCCATGTGCCGTTCATTTGTTATAAGCTATTAAGCAATTTAAATTGTTATCACGGCCAATAGGATCGTAGGTTTAACTATAAGTCGGTCAGAATCCGCAGAAGTCCAGGAGGTAGTAGCCCGGTGTCGTAGATCCAGCTCAAAGTTGGTCAGAAGCGGCAAACGTTGAGTACATATGATCTTCGTATAATAGTACGAATACTGCCGAGCGCTGCCGACGCGCCGGCGGGTCGCGTGGTGGGGATGATCGGTGCGCGGTGCGCGGTGTCAGTACGAGTTCAAGCGCCGCAGCGGTCGGGTGGTCTGTGTTGTCGGAGGTTAGCGACATACATCACCGTACAATACAATAATATCTCAGAGCCTACTTTACCACTGCATACGCTTGACTATTAGCTTCTATTAATTAATACGCGTTTATTTAACAATCGGTTGACTATCGCGGATGTACTTTAAAGTCTCTATCGAGTCTCTCTTGCTGGACGCTTGACCGGTTATCCGGTACTATGTAACTAGTCGTTTATTAAAATATCGAGTTAATTAATTAATTAGTTTGAACGGTTCTTTGAATCATTATTATATTTCATTACACGATTATTCGGATTCGATGCGGTGTTAAGGTTGCGCTTATTTTGTTTGCAATTACCTACCGATTTCGATTCTGATTTTAGCACAGGTTTATCACGTTGCTTTTCTTTTTGTTGCAGGTCCAATGAATTTTAAGGTGGATTGAGAATAATATATTGAGGCTGCAGGAATAGAGTATTGAGGTACAATTACTACGACGCTTAACAATTAGTCTGACGACTTTTGACGAAGAACTGGTAACATTTAACTTATAATTTTAACGGTTCATGTATATCTCTTGTTATCTGGCGATTGGTATTCGGCTCAATTTCATTTCCTTCTGTTGAAATATATTAAACCCTTTGATTATTGTGAGTAGATTTCAATTCTTTCTTCTCTCAATTCGTATGTCCACGTTCATTAAGTAACAAAAACATTTCACATAGAACTTACAATATTCACGATTGAAACTGTACTTAGTCAATTTTCCTAATTCTAAACGAAAAATTGAAATACGTTCGTGTTTCGCTGCATTTGGGTTGCGATTTGTATTATAGCTTCACTAGTGTTTATAAATTTGTATTGTCTCTGTGACCTAGGCGCAAGTACGGTCAAATTGTATTGTCGGCGTAGGGGTTGCCCGCGTTCCTACGTTTCTTGTTGTTATGCCCTTGAGGCATGATAAATAGTTTCGAGTCTTGATTTCTACAATCAGTTACGAGAATTTATAAACGATCGCTATATTGTTTACTTACTATCATCATGATCACCTTTAAAACTCCGACAAAGCAACAGTCATAGTACGCCTTTGATAAATCGGTATTAATATATAATAGTACATGTTGCAAACCATTAATAGTAATTGAATCTGAATATTAATGTGGTAGTACTTTATTAAAACAAAGAGCAGTATTTCCTCAACAAACATTCAACATGATGAAGAAATAATAAAGAGGCAGATAAAATGAAATATATATTGTTTCAATTTCTACCTCCTCATCCTATTTACTAACTTGTACAGATTTTCTTTCAGAAAAACTTTTGATGACCGCGCGCAATGCGGTCGGTAGAGTCAGTGCTTGTTCCGTTACAGTTCTTTTTATTGTTTTTTGAGCGCAACCGCTCTTAATAATTATAATGAAATATAAATAGTAGTAAAGAGACGCGAAACTAGAGTCAGTGTTTGCTTCGAAATATTGCTCTCGCGAAATTAGAGTCACTTTGTTCGTCGTCCACAATTATAAAACGCGCGCGATAGTAGTCCCTTTTTCTTTTCTTTTTTCTCTTTTTTTTCGTAACAAATATTCCGGTATTAGAGTCATCACCTATGCTGTTTGGCGAGTTCGGGCTTTCATCCATCAACTCGAAGAGTAAGTATCTCTGTATTTCTTTAATCTTATATTGCAATGGTCTTTGATTATTATCGTGTTCGAAAATTACTGAAAATGCAAAGATTACAATGTTGTCTGCTCTTTTGAATGTTTCAGAAGGTGCCTTGGGCACGATGGCGTCACCATAAAGATATTGTTGGCCGCGCGCAATGCGGTCTGTAGAGTCAGTGCTTGTTCCGCCAAAGTTCTTTTTATTATTTTTAGAGCGCAACCGCTCTTAATAATAATTAAACATGAATGACAGTAAATAGCCGCGAAATTAGAGTCAGTGTTTGCTCCGAAATAATACTCCCGCGTGATTAGAATCACTTTGTTTGCGAATCATAAGTGTTCCATTAGAGTCAGTGTCCTGTTCGGCGAGTTCGGGCTTCGTCCATCAACTTGACCAGTAAGTATCCCTTTCTTTCTTTAATCTGGTATCGCAATAACTTTTCATAATTAACTCATTCGAATAGTACTGAAAATACAAAGGTTTTAATGTTCTCTGCTCTTCTCGAATGTTTCAGCAGCTTCCACGGCTTCGACGACGACGAGCCTGACCGCGCCCCTGGCGAGTCTGCAACCGGTGAGTCGCATGCTTTAAAGTTCCTCTGGTCACTCAATCATGTCGCAGGACGAAAGGTCCGAACCGACACGAGTGATCGGTTGTAATTACGTAGATTTTTATTGCAAGCACCGTGACCATGGGTATATGAAAATATATACTCATGAGTAGTAACTTCTTTACTGTTTTATATTATACGAGGATAGGTCTTCTTGTACAACGCGTTCCAAATTAGTTTGAGAATTTTAATAGAGAAACTCAGTATAAAATATATCACTATGCATCTTTTTATAATAGAGTATTTAATTGAATTCGTATGAAACGAATATTTAAATAGTTATTAATTATTAAATGAATATAAAGTAACGTCCGGTATCATACGTGTTTGTAGTGGAGAAATCGAATACCCTTCGACTTCGTTTATTTGTCAATTGTAATTAGTGCACAGTTATAATGAAATGCATAATTATTGCTGGTGGTAAGAACATAGTATTTCTTTTTTCTACTCTGATTGAATATAAAGTAAAGGTACTGTGATATACCTTGTCAATTTGTTGGAACTATCGAATAATTTTATTATTCGATAGCCATATTAGTCTTTAGCGTATAAAGATATCAATAAATTCACTTCTTCCGTACAAGACATTAATTAAACCTGAACGTACAAGAAGACAATACGCGAACGGGTAGATCTCGATATCAAGGCAATCGACTTTAAAACCAACCTTGCATTTTCGAAGCAATGCTTTGATGACGAGAACGCCCGAGGATGTTTCAATTTAATTCAAAGTATATTAAAGTAGAGTCATTGCATAATTTTTCTAATAAAGTAGAGTCATTTCTTAATTTTTCTATTAAAGTAGAGTCATTTCTTAATTTTTCTATTAAAGTAGAGTCATTGAGTTTTGTCTTCAATAAAATAGAATCATATATTGATCTGGTACATATACAAATATATATTTAGCCCGTTAGAAAATCAGTATGACTTTATCATCTTTTTAGAGGAGGATTTCCAGGTTTAACCCTTTCCGTGTTCACTGCCCGGATCCCACTCACGTGCCCCGGTGCTACTTGGGTGGGAAAACGGTGGTAGAGCACGACGATATTTCTTTAGTTGATAAGCTATTGAATGATTTATTGTTGGCGACTGACAGTGCGTTTGGTGTATCGTGCGCGACGTAATATCCGCATTGTGTGTGTGGTTAGGCTGTGGATTTGCGTCGTTCCGTACTAAAATTTACCTACTATGACCAAGCTAAGATGCCCACTAATTTAAAAAACAGGCATCATTTTCACTATTAATTGCACTAATAATCGAATATATTTATCAACTGCTACCAAGTACCTATTGTATGGGTGCTATTTAATTATTCTATTAAATATCAACCGCGGCATGGTTTTTACCCATGCGAACGCAAAGATCCCAGCCACTGTCAGTCGATTTCAGGCAAATGGTACGTACCTTAGAGTGTGCAAGTTGTGCGACAACACTTGGGTGTCGGGGGCGTCCCGGGACGCCTCCCTAGTGTAGGCTTTCGCGCCCAAGTGTTTGACTGAGAACCGTGGAGTGTCGTGTGTTTGTGTGAATGCTTTGCCATTTTTTAAATATAGGTCTCGGTAGGATAGGTAGCATACTTTCTGGTGTGATTGATAGACGTAAGTAGGTAGGGCCGGGCAGGTTGACACAGTCTCTGATCGGGTAGGCACTATTTCGCGTGTTCAACCTGTTTCAGGAAATCTGATTTGAAAAGTCGACGGTGAAGCTGTGGCGCGAACGAACATGCGTTCGCCTCTGGCTTTGCCTATCGATTTTTCGAATCCTTCGCGGTCGTGGTCGCGATTTAGGCTCCGAAACGAAACGCATTACATTATGCTCGAGGCTGCACGCGTGAACGAAGAACGATTACAATTTTAATCGTAATCTTTGCGATTTTCCGCAATCACAATTTTTACGATTTTATTTGGTCGTGATTCGGCCGCGTGCGTTCCATTTAGCTCCGCGATTTAAACTCTTTCTTTCACCTTTATAAGTTTTTTTCTTGATTTCCGAGTAGAGCCTCGAGCCTAGTTTAAGTTTCAGCTGGCCCTCGGGTCCAACGAAAAGAAGGGGCTATATGCCGAAGAGGCCCGACAAACTGTCGCTCAAGAGGGCAACTACTAATGGTTTGCCATTCTTTTTAAGAATGGGGAATCATTCTTTGTTACTACTTTGTCACTGTGCTTGCATTTTCATTCGTAGAATTTTTATTTGTACTTGGCCGACGCACATTCCGGCCCAACGATACAGCCCTCCCAAAAGTATCGCGTTGCTTTAGAGTTGCGTTAAATGCCACGCGGTTTTTAATTAGTGTTGCGAGCAAATGAAAATCGCGATTGATTTAGCGTTGCGCAACGATGTCGCGATTGTTCTTGCAATTTGGCCGTTCTTATTGTTAGTTGAATTGTAGTATTTTGTAATATATTTTACGCATGAGAAAGTTTCCAGTGTTGCGGAAATTATTTTCGCGTCTTGAGCCTTCAGCTAACTTTTCAGGGGATCTTCAATTTGCTTGTTTTTTTATATTGCAAATAATTTAATGTTTGCTTTCTATCGGTCTTAATAAATAGTGTTGCGAAATGATTACGTCGCGAGTTCCAGTTAGCGTTGCGTTGATTAATGATCGCGTTTTTAATTAGAGTTGCGAATACCAGTCCCCAACTGCTTCCAATTGGAAGCCTGTTCCTGTGCCACCCTTGAGGGTGGCACACCATCGTCAGCCAAAATCATGGCTGACCAATTCTTTGGCAATTCTTGTTGTATATGGTGTAATTTTTCTTTTCAGTGTTTTATATTTGTCTTTCTTTTTATTTTTTTTTCTTAATAATTATTTTACCTGGAATGTCTGTTGATGGAAATACTGCTAAAAATTTGCACACATAGTAGTAAACTACTGCTTAAACGAAATAAAATATGAGAAAAAAAAGAATAGAAAAGAAAAGAAAAAAAAGAAATGAAAAACAAAATAACTCGTACAATCTATGATTTTATAATAACTCCAGATAGTGGAATTCATTTAGAGACAATACTAGTGGCTGTTCATTATTGGAGTTTAACTTCTAAATATTTTCTCTTAACCGTGGCAATTTTATTCTCATGTTTTTGTTTTAGTAGAGTCAATTTTCATAACGTTTCGTGCTTGCTTCGTAGAAATTGAAATTCACTCGCGATATCCGTAAATGTTTAATAAAAAATCCTTGCGCGAAAAATGTTCTTAACCGTAGTTGGTCCTCGGCATGGTGATAGTGGAAGTTTGATATCTTGCTTCCGAAAGCTACTTACACCAGCTACCATTTAGAATAATTGTGAACATTATTCAAAATGAAGTTCATTCGTTATAAACAATTAAACAATGAAAATTGTTATTACGGCCAACTGCATATACGTACAGCAACGGTGTAATTTTTGTCGTGTAGCTCATTCCATACCCTTTCATTTGATACCACATTGATTAAAAAACAAACCCCAGGAGTCGAGATAATAATTTTTTAAAGTTTTGTCGGTAACGATATGTCGATAACAGTACAAGTGGCGCCATCTCGCGTTTGTGGCCTTTTTCGCACTTTCGCACTCCGCCAAAACCGAAATCCTGGATTACATCGTTAATTTAAACAATTGCGTTTTTCTCGTCTTCTAGTGCGTATTTTTTGACCGGACTTGTCTTAAATTAAAGCTATCAACAATATCTATCCTCTGCAACAGTTTGAACAATATGGCATTGTAGGTTCAAAAGTTATTAATAATTGAAAAATTGGCAAAAATGCACTCCGGGTCACTGCAATTATCTCGGCTTCTGAAGGCGCTAGCTCAATGATCGACAGCTTAAAATAAAGGTAAAGGATGCCCCTACCCTATCTAATATTAATATATATTTTTATCCATAATATTCATTATTTTATGATATTTAAATAAGATTTGCATTTAAATACAATATTTTTTGAATAGATTATTGATTTTATATATGTTTTTCTTATTTGAATAGGGTTTTTATGTATTTTAATACAACTTTATATTGAATATCGTAATATTAATATATATTTTTATCATAATATTCATTAATTTAAGATATTTAAAGAAGATTTGCATTTAAATAGTGTTTTAATACAACTTTATAATGAATATCTAATATAAATATATATTTTTATCCATAATATTCATTAATTTAAGATATTTAAATAAGATTTGTATTTAAATACAATATTTTTTGAATAGATTATTGATTTTATATATGTTTTTCTTATTTGAATAGGGTTTTTATGTATTTTAATACAAGTTTATATTGAATATCGTAATATTAATATATATTTTTATCATAATATTCATTAATTTAAGATATTTAATGAAGATTTGCATTTAAATAGTGTTTTAATTCAACTTTATAATGAATATCTAATATAAATATATATTTTTATCCATAATATTCATTAATTTAAGATATTTAAATAAGATTTGTATTTAAATACAATATTTTTTGAATAGATTATTGATTTTATATATGTTTTTCTTATTTGAATAGGGTTTTTATGTATTTTAATACAACTTTATATTGAATATCGTAATATTAATATATATTTTTATCATAATATTCATTAATTTAAGATATTTAATGAAGATTTGCATTTAAATAGTGTTTTAATACAACTTTATAATGAATATCTAATATAAATATATATTTTTATCCATAATATTCATTAATTTAAGATATTTAAATAAGATTTGTATTTAAATACAATATTTTTTGAATAGATTATTGATTTTCTATATGTTTTTCTTATTTGAATAGGGTTTTTATGTATTTTAATACAACTTTATATTGAATATCGTAATATTAATATATATTTTTATCATAATATTCATTAATTTAAGATATTTAAAGAAGATTTGCATTTAAATAGTGTTTTAATACAACTTTATAATGAATATCTAATATAAATATATATTTTTATCCATAATATTCATTAATTTAAGATATTTAAATAAGATTTGTATTTAAATACAATATTTTTTGAATAGATTATTGATTTTATATATGTTTTTCTTATTTGAATAGGGTTTTTATGTATTTTAATACAACTTTATATTGAATATCGTAATATTAATATATATTTTTATCATAATATTCATTAATTTAAGATATTTAATGAAGATTTGCATTTAAATAGTGTTTTAATACAACTTTATAATGAATATCTAATATAAATATATATTTTTATCCATAATATTCATTAATTTAAGATATTTAAATAAGATTTGTATTTAAATACAATATTTTTTGAATAGATTATTGATTTTCTATATGTTTTTCTTATTTGAATAGGGTTTTTATGTATTTTAATACAACTTTATATTGAATATCGTAATATTAATATATATTTTTATCATAATATTCATTAATTTAAGATATTTAAAGAAGATTTGCATTTAAATAGTGTTTTAATACAACTTTATAATGAATATCTAATATAAATATATATTTTTATCCATAATATTCATTAATTTAAGATATTTAAATAAGATTTGTATTTAAATACAATATTTTTTGAATAGATTATTGATTTTCTATATGTTTTTCTTATTTGAATAGGGTTTTTATGTATTTTAATACAAGTTTATATTGAATATCGTAATATTAATATATATTTTTATCATAATATTCATTAATTTAAGATATTTAAAGAAGATTTGCATTTAAATAGTGTTTTAATACAACTTTATAATGAATATCTAATATAAATATATATTTTTATCCATAATATTCATTAATTTAAGATATTTAAATAAGATTTGTATTTAAATACAATATTTTTTGAATAGATTATTGATTTTCTATATGTTTTTCTTATTTGAATAGGGTTTTTATGTATTTTAATACAACTTTATATTGAATATCGTAATATTAATATATATTTTTATCATAATATTCATTAATTTAAGATATTTAAAGAAGATTTGCATTTAAATAGTGTTTTAATACAACTTTATAATGAATATCTAATGTAAATATAAATTTTTATCCATAATATTCATTAATTTAAGATATTTAAATAAGATTTGTATTTAAATACAATATTTTTTGAATAGATTATTGATTTTATATATGTTTTTCTTATTTGAATAGGGTTTTTATGTATTTTAATACAACTTTATATTGAATATCGTAATATTAATATATATTTTTATCATAATATTCATTAATTTAAGATATTTAAAGAAGATTTGCATTTAAATAGTGTTTTAATACAACTTTATAATGAATATCTAATATAAATATATATTTTTATCCATAATATTCATTAATTTAAGATATTTAAATAAGATTTGTATTTAAATACAATATTTTTTGAATAGATTATTGATTTTCTATATGTTTTTCTTATTTGCATAGGGTTTTTATGTATTTTAATACAAGTTTATATTGAATATCGTAATATTAATATATATTTTTATCATAATATTCATTAATTTAAGATATTTAAAGAAGATTTGCATTTAAATAGTGTTTTAATACAACTTTATAATGAATATCTAATATAAATATATATTTTTATCCATAATATTCATTAATTTAAGATATTTAAATAAGATTTGTATTTAAATACAATATTTTTTGAATAGATTATTGATTTTCTATATGTTTTTCTTATTTGAATAGGGTTTTTATGTATTTTAATACAAGTTTATATTGAATATCGTAATATTAATATATATTTTTATCATAATATTCATTAATTCAAGATATTTAAAGAAGATTTGCATTTAAATAGTGTTTTAATACAACTTTATAATGAATATCTAATATAAATATATATTTTTATCCATAATATTCATTAATTTAAGATATTTAAATAAGATTTGTATTTAAATACAATATTTTTTGAATAGATTATTGATTTTCTATATGTTTTTCTTATTTGAATAGGGTTTTTATGTATTTTAATACAAGTTTATATTGAATATCGTAATATTAATATATATTTTTATCATAATATTCATTAATTCCAGATATTTAAAGAAGATTTGCATTTAAATAGTGTTTTAATACAACTTTATAATGAATATCTAATATAAATATATATTTTTATCCATAATATTCATTAATTTAAGATATTTAAATAAGATTTGTATTTAAATACAATATTTTTTGAATAGATTATTGATTTTCTATATGTTTTTCTTATTTGAATAGGGTTTTTATGTATTTTAATACAAGTTTATATTGAATATCGTAATATTAATATATATTTTTATCATAATATTCATTAATTTAAGATATTTAAAGAAGATTTGCATTTAAATAGTGTTTTAATACAACTTTATAATGAATATCTAATATAAATATATATTTTTATCCATAATATTCATTAATTTAAGATATTTAAATAAGATTTGTATTTAAATACAATATTTTTTGAATAGATTATTGATTTTCTATATGTTTTTCTTATTTGAATAGGGTTTTTATGTATTTTAATACAACTTTATATTGAATATCGTAATATTAATATATATTTTTATCATAATATTCATTAATTCAAGATATTTAAAGAAGATTTGCATTTAAATAGTGTTTTAATACAACTTTATAATGAATATCTAATATAAATATATATTTTTATCCATAATATTCATTAATTTAAGATATTTAAATAAGATTTGTATTTAAATACAATATTTTTTGAATAGATTATTGATTTTCTATATGTTTTTCTTATTTGAATAGGGTTTTTATGTATTTTAATACAACTTTATATTGAATATCGTAATATTAATATATATTTTTATCATAATATTCATTAATTCAAGATATTTAAAGAAGATTTGCATTTAAATAGTGTTTTAATACAACTTTATAATGAATATCTAATATAAATATATATTTTTATCCATAATATTCATTAATTTAAGATATTTAAATAAGATTTGTATTTAAATACAATATTTTTTGAATAGATTATTGATTTTCTATATGTTTTTCTTATTTGAATAGGGTTTTTATGTATTTTAATACAACTTTATATTGAATATCGTAATATTAATATATATTTTTATCATAATATTCATTAATTCAAGATATTTAAAGAAGATTTGCATTTAAATAGTGTTTTAATACAACTTTATAATGAATATCTAATATAAATATATATTTTTATCCATAATATTCATTAATTTAAGATATTTAAATAAGATTTGTATTTAAATACAATATTTTTTGAATAGATTATTGATTTTCTATATGTTTTTCTTATTTGAATAGGGTTTTTATGTATTTTAATACAAGTTTATATTGAATATCGTAATATTAATATATATTTTTATCATAATATTCATTAATTTAAGATATTTAAAGAAGATTTGCATTTAAATAGTGTTTTAATACAACTTTATAATGAATATCTAATATAAATATATATTTTTATCCATAATATTCATTAATTTAAGATATTTAAATAAGATTTGTATTTAAATACAATATTTTTTGAATAGATTATTGATTTTCTATATGTTTTTCTTATTTGAATAGGGTTTTTATGTATTTTAATACAAGTTTATATTGAATATCGTAATATTAATATATATTTTTATCATAATATTCATTAATTTAAGATATTTAAAGAAGATTTGCATTTAAATAGTGTTTTAATACAACTTTATAATGAATATCTAATATAAATATATATTTTTATCCATAATATTCATTAATTTAAGATATTTAAATAAGATTTGTATTTAAATACAATATTTTTTGAATAGATTATTGATTTTCTATATGTTTTTCTTATTTGAATAGGGTTTTTATGTATTTTAATACAAGTTTATATTGAATATCGTAATATTAATATATATTTTTATCATAATATTCATTAATTTAAGATATTTAAAGAAGATTTGCATTTAAATAGTGTTTTAATACAACTTTATAATGAATATCTAATATAAATATATATTTTTATCCATAATATTCATTAATTTAAGATATTTAAATAAGATTTGTATTTAAATACAATATTTTTTGAATAGATTATTGATTTTCTATATGTTTTTCTTATTTGAATAGGGTTTTTATGTATTTTAATACAAGTTTATATTGAATATCGTAATATTAATATATATTTTTATCATAATATTCATTAATTCAAGATATTTAAAGAAGATTTGCATTTAAATAGTGTTTTAATACAACTTTATAATGAATATCTAATATAAATATATATTTTTATCCATAATATTCATTAATTTAAGATATTTAAATAAGATTTGTATTTAAATACAATATTTTTTGAATAGATTATTGATTTTCTATATGTTTTTCTTATTTGAATAGGGTTTTTATGTATTTTAATACAACTTTATATTGAATATCGTAATATTAATATATATTTTTATCATAATATTCATTAATTCAAGATATTTAAAGAAGATTTGCATTTAAATAGTGTTTTAATACAACTTTATAATGAATATCTAATATAAATATATATTTTTATCCATAATATTCATTAATTTAAGATATTTAAATAAGATTTGTATTTAAATACAATATTTTTTGAATAGATTATTGATTTTCTATATGTTTTTCTTATTTGAATAGGGTTTTTATGTATTTTAATACAACTTTATATTGAATATCGTAATATTAATATATATTTTTATCATAATATTCATTAATTCAAGATATTTAAAGAAGATTTGCATTTAAATAGTGTTTTAATACAACTTTATAATGAATATCTAATATAAATATATATTTTTATCCATAATATTCATTAATTTAAGATATTTAAATAAGATTTGTATTTAAATACAATATTTTTTGAATAGATTATTGATATTCTATATGTTTTTCTTATTTGAATAGGGTTTTTATGTATTTTAATACAACTTTATATTGAATATCGTAATATTAATATATATTTTTATCATAATATTCATTAATTCAAGATATTTAAAGAAGATTTGCATTTAAATAGTGTTTTAATACAACTTTATAATGAATATCTAATATAAATATATATTTTTATCCATAATATTCATTAATTTAAGATATTTAAATAAGATTTGTATTTAAATACAATATTTTTTGAATAGATTATTGATTTTCTATATGTTTTTCTTATTTGAATAGGGTTTTTATGTATTTTAATACAACTTTATATTGAATATCGTAATATTAATATATATTTTTATCATAATATTCATTAATTCAAGATATTTAAAGAAGATTTGCATTTAAATAGTGTTTTAATACAACTTTATAATGAATATCTAATATAAATATATATTTTTATCCATAATATTCATTAATTTAAGATATTTAAATAAGATTTGTATTTAAATACAATATTTTTTGAATAGATTATTGATTTTCTATATGTTTTTCTTATTTGAATAGGGTTTTTATGTATTTTAATACAACTTTATATTGAATATCGTAATATTAATATATATTTTTATCATAATATTCATTAATTTAAGATATTTAAAGAAGATTTGCATTTAAATAGTGTTTTAATACAACTTTATAATGAATATCTAATATAAATATATATTTTTATCCATAATATTCATTAATTTAAGATATTTAAATAAGATTTGTATTTAAATACAATATTTTTTGAATAGATTATTGATTTTCTATATGTTTTTCTTATTTGAATAGGGTTTTTATGTATTTTAATACAAGTTTATATTGAATATCGTAATATTAATATATATTTTTATCATAATATTCATTAATTCAAGATATTTAAAGAAGATTTGCATTTAAATAGTGTTTTAATACAACTTTATAATGAATATCTAATATAAATATATATTTTTATCCATAATATTCATTAATTTAAGATATTTAAATAAGATTTGTATTTAAATACAATATTTTTTGAATAGATTATTGATTTTCTATATGTTTTTCTTATTTGAATAGGGTTTTTATGTATTTTAATACAAGTTTATATTGAATATCGTAATATTAATATATATTTTTATCATAATATTCATTAATTCCAGATATTTAAAGAAGATTTGCATTTAAATAGTGTTTTAATACAACTTTATAATGAATATCTAATATAAATATATATTTTTATCCATAATATTCATTAATTTAAGATATTTAAATAAGATTTGTATTTAAATACAATATTTTTTGAATAGATTATTGATTTTCTATATGTTTTTCTTATTTGAATAGGGTTTTTATGTATTTTAATACAAGTTTATATTGAATATCGTAATATTAATATATATTTTTATCATAATATTCATTAATTTAAGATATTTAAAGAAGATTTGCATTTAAATAGTGTTTTAATACAACTTTATAATGAATATCTAATATAAATATATATTTTTATCCATAATATTCATTAATTTAAGATATTTAAATAAGATTTGTATTTAAATACAATATTTTTTGAATAGATTATTGATTTTCTATATGTTTTTCTTATTTGAATAGGGTTTTTATGTATTTTAATACAACTTTATATTGAATATCGTAATATTAATATATATTTTTATCATAATATTCATTAATTCAAGATATTTAAAGAAGATTTGCATTTAAATAGTGTTTTAATACAACTTTATAATGAATATCTAATATAAATATATATTTTTATCCATAATATTCATTAATTTAAGATATTTAAATAAGATTTGTATTTAAATACAATATTTTTTGAATAGATTATTGATTTTCTATATGTTTTTCTTATTTGAATAGGGTTTTTATGTATTTTAATACAACTTTATATTGAATATCGTAATATTAATATATATTTTTATCATAATATTCATTAATTCAAGATATTTAAAGAAGATTTGCATTTAAATAGTGTTTTAATACAACTTTATAATGAATATCTAATATAAATATATATTTTTATCCATAATATTCATTAATTTAAGATATTTAAATAAGATTTGTATTTAAATACAATATTTTTTGAATAGATTATTGATTTTCTATATGTTTTTCTTATTTGAATAGGGTTTTTATGTATTTTAATACAACTTTATATTGAATATCGTAATATTAATATATATTTTTATCATAATATTCATTAATTCAAGATATTTAAAGAAGATTTGCATTTAAATAGTGTTTTAATACAACTTTATAATGAATATCTAATATAAATATATATTTTTATCCATAATATTCATTAATTTAAGATATTTAAATAAGATTTGTATTTAAATACAATATTTTTTGAATAGATTATTGATTTTCTATATGTTTTTCTTATTTGAATAGGGTTTTTATGTATTTTAATACAAGTTTATATTGAATATCGTAATATTAATATATATTTTTATCATAATATTCATTAATTTAAGATATTTAAAGAAGATTTGCATTTAAATAGTGTTTTAATACAACTTTATAATGAATATCTAATATAAATATATATTTTTATCCATAATATTCATTAATTTAAGATATTTAAATAAGATTTGTATTTAAATACAATATTTTTTGAATAGATTATTGATTTTCTATATGTTTTTCTTATTTGAATAGGGTTTTTATGTATTTTAATACAAGTTTATATTGAATATCGTAATATTAATATATATTTTTATCATAATATTCATTAATTTAAGATATTTAAAGAAGATTTGCATTTAAATAGTGTTTTAATACAACTTTATAATGAATATCTAATATAAATATATATTTTTATCCATAATATTCATTAATTTAAGATATTTAAATAAGATTTGTATTTAAATACAATATTTTTTGAATAGATTATTGATTTTCTATATGTTTTTCTTATTTGAATAGGGTTTTTATGTATTTTAATACAAGTTTATATTGAATATCGTAATATTAATATATATTTTTATCATAATATTCATTAATTTAAGATATTTAAAGAAGATTTGCATTTAAATAGTGTTTTAATACAACTTTATAATGAATATCTAATATAAATATATATTTTTATCCATAATATTCATTAATTTAAGATATTTAAATAAGATTTGTATTTAAATACAATATTTTTTGAATAGATTATTGATTTTCTATATGTTTTTCTTATTTGAATAGGGTTTTTATGTATTTTAATACAAGTTTATATTGAATATCGTAATATTAATATATATTTTTATCATAATATTCATTAATTCAAGATATTTAAAGAAGATTTGCATTTAAATAGTGTTTTAATACAACTTTATAATGAATATCTAATATAAATATATATTTTTATCCATAATATTCATTAATTTAAGATATTTAAATAAGATTTGTATTTAAATACAATATTTTTTGAATAGATTATTGATTTTCTATATGTTTTTCTTATTTGAATAGGGTTTTTATGTATTTTAATACAACTTTATATTGAATATCGTAATATTAATATATATTTTTATC
Source organism: Nomada fucata (assembly GCA_948146005.1). Classification (NCBI taxonomy): domain Eukaryota; kingdom Metazoa; phylum Arthropoda; class Insecta; order Hymenoptera; family Apidae; genus Nomada; species Nomada fucata. The sequence goes on along the minus strand of OX411280.1, from coordinate 17,462 downwards.
ATAATATTCATTAATTCAAGATATTTAAAGAAGATTTGCATTTAAATAGTGTTTTAATACAACTTTATAATGAATATCTAATATAAATATATATTTTTATCCATAATATTCATTAATTTAAGATATTTAAATAAGATTTGTATTTAAATACAATATTTTTTGAATAGATTATTGATTTTCTATATGTTTTTCTTATTTGAATAGGGTTTTTATGTATTTTAATACAACTTTATATTGAATATCGTAATATTAATATATATTTTTATCATAATATTCATTAATTCAAGATATTTAAAGAAGATTTGCATTTAAATAGTGTTTTAATACAACTTTATAATGAATATCTAATATAAATATATATTTTTATCCATAATATTCATTAATTTAAGATATTTAAATAAGATTTGTATTTAAATACAATATTTTTTGAATAGATTATTGATTTTCTATATGTTTTTCTTATTTGAATAGGGTTTTTATGTATTTTAATACAACTTTATATTGAATATCGTAATATTAATATATATTTTTATCATAATATTCATTAATTCAAGATATTTAAAGAAGATTTGCATTTAAATAGTGTTTTAATACAACTTTATAATGAATATCTAATATAAATATATATTTTTATCCATAATATTCATTAATTTAAGATATTTAAATAAGATTTGTATTTAAATACAATATTTTTTGAATAGATTATTGATTTTCTATATGTTTTTCTTATTTGAATAGGGTTTTTATGTATTTTAATACAACTTTATATTGAATATCGTAATATTAATATATATTTTTATCATAATATTCATTAATTCAAGATATTTAAAGAAGATTTGCATTTAAATAGTGTTTTAATACAACTTTATAATGAATATCTAATATAAATATATATTTTTATCCATAATATTCATTAATTTAAGATATTTAAATAAGATTTGTATTTAAATACAATATTTTTTGAATAGATTATTGATTTTCTATATGTTTTTCTTATTTGAATAGGGTTTTTATGTATTTTAATACAAGTTTATATTGAATATCGTAATATTAATATATATTTTTATCATAATATTCATTAATTTAAGATATTTAAAGAAGATTTGCATTTAAATAGTGTTTTAATACAACTTTATAATGAATATCTAATATAAATATATATTTTTATCCATAATATTCATTAATTTAAGATATTTAAATAAGATTTGTATTTAAATACAATATTTTTTGAATAGATTATTGATTTTCTATATGTTTTTCTTATTTGAATAGGGTTTTTATGTATTTTAATACAACTTTATATTGAATATCGTAATATTAATATATATTTTTATCATAATATTCATTAATTTAAGATATTTAAAGAAGATTTGCATTTAAATAGTGTTTTAATACAACTTTATAATGAATATCTAATATAAATATATATTTTTATCCATAATATTCATTAATTTAAGATATTTAAATAAGATTTGTATTTAAATACAATATTTTTTGAATAGATTATTGATTTTCTATATGTTTTTCTTATTTGAATAGGGTTTTTATGTATTTTAATACAACTTTATATTGAATATCGTAATATTAATATATATTTTTATCATAATATTCATTAATTTAAGATATTTAAAGAAGATTTGCATTTAAATAGTGTTTTAATACAACTTTATAATGAATATCTAATATAAATATATATTTTTATCCATAATATTCATTAATTTAAGATATTTAAATAAGATTTGTATTTAAATACAATATTTTTTGAATAGATTATTGATTTTCTATATGTTTTTCTTATTTGAATAGGGTTTTTATGTATTTTAATACAAGTTTATATTGAATATCGTAATATTAATATATATTTTTATCATAATATTCATTAATTCAAGATATTTAAAGAAGATTTGCATTTAAATAGTGTTTTAATACAACTTTATAATGAATATCTAATATAAATATATATTTTTATCCATAATATTCATTAATTTAAGATATTTAAATAAGATTTGTATTTAAATACAATATTTTTTGAATAGATTATTGATTTTCTATATGTTTTTCTTATTTGAATAGGGTTTTTATGTATTTTAATACAACTTTATATTGAATATCGTAATATTAATATATATTTTTATCATAATATTCATTAATTCAAGATATTTAAAGAAGATTTGCATTTAAATAGTGTTTTAATACAACTTTATAATGAATATCTAATATAAATATATATTTTTATCCATAATATTCATTAATTTAAGATATTTAAATAAGATTTGTATTTAAATACAATATTTTTTGAATAGATTATTGATTTTCTATATGTTTTTCTTATTTGAATAGGGTTTTTATGTATTTTAATACAACTTTATATTGAATATCGTAATATTAATATATATTTTTATCATAATATTCATTAATTCAAGATATTTAAAGAAGATTTGCATTTAAATAGTGTTTTAATACAACTTTATAATGAATATCTAATATAAATATATATTTTTATCCATAATATTCATTAATTTAAGATATTTAAATAAGATTTGTATTTAAATACAATATTTTTTGAATAGATTATTGATATTCTATATGTTTTTCTTATTTGAATAGGGTTTTTATGTATTTTAATACAACTTTATATTGAATATCGTAATATTAATATATATTTTTATCATAATATTCATTAATTCAAGATATTTAAAGAAGATTTGCATTTAAATAGTGTTTTAATACAACTTTATAATGAATATCTAATATAAATATATATTTTTATCCATAATATTCATTAATTTAAGATATTTAAATAAGATTTGTATTTAAATACAATATTTTTTGAATAGATTATTGATTTTCTATATGTTTTTCTTATTTGAATAGGGTTTTTATGTATTTTAATACAACTTTATATTGAATATCGTAATATTAATATATATTTTTATCATAATATTCATTAATTCAAGATATTTAAAGAAGATTTGCATTTAAATAGTGTTTTAATACAACTTTATAATGAATATCTAATATAAATATATATTTTTATCCATAATATTCATTAATTTAAGATATTTAAATAAGATTTGTATTTAAATACAATATTTTTTGAATAGATTATTGATTTTCTATATGTTTTTCTTATTTGAATAGGGTTTTTATGTATTTTAATACAACTTTATATTGAATATCGTAATATTAATATATATTTTTATCATAATATTCATTAATTCAAGATATTTAAAGAAGATTTGCATTTAAATAGTGTTTTAATACAACTTTATAATGAATATCTAATATAAATATATATTTTTATCCATAATATTCATTAATTTAAGATATTTAAATAAGATTTGTATTTAAATACAATATTTTTTGAATAGATTATTGATTTTCTATATGTTTTTCTTATTTGAATAGGGTTTTTATGTATTTTAATACAAGTTTATATTGAATATCGTAATATTAATATATATTTTTATCATAATATTCATTAATTTAAGATATTTAAAGAAGATTTGCATTTAAATAGTGTTTTAATACAACTTTATAATGAATATCTAATATAAATATATATTTTTATCCATAATATTCATTAATTTAAGATATTTAAATAAGATTTGTATTTAAATACAATATTTTTTGAATAGATTATTGATTTTCTATATGTTTTTCTTATTTGAATAGGGTTTTTATGTATTTTAATACAAGTTTATATTGAATATCGTAATATTAATATATATTTTTATCATAATATTCATTAATTTAAGATATTTAAAGAAGATTTGCATTTAAATAGTGTTTTAATACAACTTTATAATGAATATCTAATATAAATATATATTTTTATCCATAATATTCATTAATTTAAGATATTTAAATAAGATTTGTATTTAAATACAATATTTTTTGAATAGATTATTGATTTTCTATATGTTTTTCTTATTTGAATAGGGTTTTTATGTATTTTAATACAAGTTTATATTGAATATCGTAATATTAATATATATTTTTATCATAATATTCATTAATTCAAGATATTTAAAGAAGATTTGCATTTAAATAGTGTTTTAATACAACTTTATAATGAATATCTAATATAAATATATATTTTTATCCATAATATTCATTAATTTAAGATATTTAAATAAGATTTGTATTTAAATACAATATTTTTTGAATAGATTATTGATTTTCTATATGTTTTTCTTATTTGAATAGGGTTTTTATGTATTTTAATACAACTTTATATTGAATATCGTAATATTAATATATATTTTTATCATAATATTCATTAATTCAAGATATTTAAAGAAGATTTGCATTTAAATAGTGTTTTAATACAACTTTATAATGAATATCTAATATAAATATATATTTTTATCCATAATATTCATTAATTTAAGATATTTAAATAAGATTTGTATTTAAATACAATATTTTTTGAATAGATTATTGATTTTCTATATGTTTTTCTTATTTGAATAGGGTTTTTATGTATTTTAATACAACTTTATATTGAATATCGTAATATTAATATATATTTTTATCATAATATTCATTAATTCAAGATATTTAAAGAAGATTTGCATTTAAATAGTGTTTTAATACAACTTTATAATGAATATCTAATATAAATATATATTTTTATCCATAATATTCATTAATTTAAGATATTTAAATAAGATTTGTATTTAAATACAATATTTTTTGAATAGATTATTGATTTTCTATATGTTTTTCTTATTTGAATAGGGTTTTTATGTATTTTAATACAAGTTTATATTGAATATCGTAATATTAATATATATTTTTATCATAATATTCATTAATTCCAGATATTTAAAGAAGATTTGCATTTAAATAGTGTTTTAATACAACTTTATAATGAATATCTAATATAAATATATATTTTTATCCATAATATTCATTAATTTAAGATATTTAAATAAGATTTGTATTTAAATACAATATTTTTTGAATAGATTATTGATTTTCTATATGTTTTTCTTATTTGAATAGGGTTTTTATGTATTTTAATACAAGTTTATATTGAATATCGTAATATTAATATATATTTTTATCATAATATTCATTAATTTAAGATATTTAAAGAAGATTTGCATTTAAATAGTGTTTTAATACAACTTTATAATGAATATCTAATATAAATATATATTTTTATCCATAATATTCATTAATTTAAGATATTTAAATAAGATTTGTATTTAAATACAATATTTTTTGAATAGATTATTGATTTTCTATATGTTTTTCTTATTTGAATAGGGTTTTTATGTATTTTAATACAACTTTATATTGAATATCGTAATATTAATATATATTTTTATCATAATATTCATTAATTCAAGATATTTAAAGAAGATTTGCATTTAAATAGTGTTTTAATACAACTTTATAATGAATATCTAATATAAATATATATTTTTATCCATAATATTCATTAATTTAAGATATTTAAATAAGATTTGTATTTAAATACAATATTTTTTGAATAGATTATTGATTTTCTATATGTTTTTCTTATTTGAATAGGGTTTTTATGTATTTTAATACAAGTTTATATTGAATATCGTAATATTAATATATATTTTTATCATAATATTCATTAATTCAAGATATTTAAAGAAGATTTGCATTTAAATAGTGTTTTAATACAACTTTATAATGAATATCTAATATAAATATATATTTTTATCCATAATATTCATTAATTTAAGATATTTAAATAAGATTTGTATTTAAATACAATATTTTTTGAATAGATTATTGATTTTCTATATGTTTTTCTTATTTGAATAGGGTTTTTATGTATTTTAATACAACTTTATATTGAATATCGTAATATTAATATATATTTTTATCATAATATTCATTAATTCAAGATATTTAAAGAAGATTTGCATTTAAATAGTGTTTTAATACAACTTTATAATGAATATCTAATATAAATATATATTTTTATCCATAATATTCATTAATTTAAGATATTTAAATAAGATTTGTATTTAAATACAATATTTTTTGAATAGATTATTGATTTTCTATATGTTTTTCTTATTTGAATAGGGTTTTTATGTATTTTAATACAACTTTATATTGAATATCGTAATATTAATATATATTTTTATCATAATATTCATTAATTCAAGATATTTAAAGAAGATTTGCATTTAAATAGTGTTTTAATACAACTTTATAATGAATATCTAATATAAATATATATTTTTATCCATAATATTCATTAATTTAAGATATTTAAATAAGATTTGTATTTAAATACAATATTTTTTGAATAGATTATTGATTTTCTATATGTTTTTCTTATTTGAATAGGGTTTTTATGTATTTTAATACAACTTTATATTGAATATCGTAATATTAATATATATTTTTATCATAATATTCATTAATTCAAGATATTTAAAGAAGATTTGCATTTAAATAGTGTTTTAATACAACTTTATAATGAATATCTAATATAAATATATATTTTTATCCATAATATTCATTAATTTAAGATATTTAAATAAGATTTGTATTTAAATACAATATTTTTTGAATAGATTATTGATATTCTATATGTTTTTCTTATTTGAATAGGGTTTTTATGTATTTTAATACAACTTTATATTGAATATCGTAATATTAATATATATTTTTATCATAATATTCATTAATTCAAGATATTTAAAGAAGATTTGCATTTAAATAGTGTTTTAATACAACTTTATAATGAATATCTAATATAAATATATATTTTTATCCATAATATTCATTAATTTAAGATATTTAAATAAGATTTGTATTTAAATACAATATTTTTTGAATAGATTATTGATTTTCTATATGTTTTTCTTATTTGAATAGGGTTTTTATGTATTTTAATACAACTTTATATTGAATATCGTAATATTAATATATATTTTTATCATAATATTCATTAATTCAAGATATTTAAAGAAGATTTGCATTTAAATAGTGTTTTAATACAACTTTATAATGAATATCTAATATAAATATATATTTTTATCCATAATATTCATTAATTTAAGATATTTAAATAAGATTTGTATTTAAATACAATATTTTTTGAATAGATTATTGATTTTCTATATGTTTTTCTTATTTGAATAGGGTTTTTATGTATTTTAATACAACTTTATATTGAATATCGTAATATTAATATATATTTTTATCATAATATTCATTAATTCAAGATATTTAAAGAAGATTTGCATTTAAATAGTGTTTTAATACAACTTTATAATGAATATCTAATATAAATATATATTTTTATCCATAATATTCATTAATTTAAGATATTTAAATAAGATTTGTATTTAAATACAATATTTTTTGAATAGATTATTGATTTTCTATATGTTTTTCTTATTTGAATAGGGTTTTTATGTATTTTAATACAAGTTTATATTGAATATCGTAATATTAATATATATTTTTATCATAATATTCATTAATTCCAGATATTTAAAGAAGATTTGCATTTAAATAGTGTTTTAATACAACTTTATAATGAATATCTAATATAAATATATATTTTTATCCATAATATTCATTAATTTAAGATATTTAAATAAGATTTGTATTTAAATACAATATTTTTTGAATAGATTATTGATTTTCTATATGTTTTTCTTATTTGAATAGGGTTTTTATGTATTTTAATAGAACTTTATATTGAATATCGTAATATTAATATATATTTTCATCATAATATTCATTAATTTAAGATATTTAAAGAAGATTTGCATTTAAATAGTGTTTTAATACAACTTTATAATGAATATCTAGTATAAATATATATTTTTATCCATAATATTCATTAATTTAAGATATTTAAATAAGATTTGTATTTAAATACAATATTTTTTGAATAGATTATTGATTTTATATTTGTTTTTTTTATTTGAATAGGGTTTTTAATGGTTTTAATACAACTTTATATTGAATATCGTAATATTAATATATATTTTTATCATAATATTCATTAATTTAAGATATTTAAAGAAGATTTGCATTTAAATAGTGTTTTAATACAACTTTATAATGAATATCTAATATAAATATATATTTTTATCCATAATATTCATTAATTTAAGATATTTAAATAAGATTTGTATTTAAATACAATATTTTTTGAATAGATTATTGATTTTATATTAGTTTTTCTTATTTGAATAGGGTTTTTATGTATTTTAATACAAGTTTATATTGAATATCGTAATATTAATATATATTTTTATCATAATATTCATTAATTTAAGATATTTAAAGAAGATTTGCATTTAAATAGTGTTTTAATACAACTTTATAATGAATATCTAATATAAATATATATTTTTATCCATAATATTCATTAATTTAAGATATTTAAATAAGATTTGTATTTAAATACAATATTTTTTGAATAGATTATTGATTTTATATATGTTTTTCTTATTTGAATAGGGTTTTTATGTATTTTAATGCAACTTTATATTGAATATCGTAATATTAATATATATTTTTATCATAATATTCATTAATTTAAGATATTTAATGAAGATTTGCATTTAAATAGTGTTTTAATACAACTTTATAATGAATATCTAATATAAATATATATGTTTATCCATAATATTCATTAATTTAAGATATTTAAATAAGATTTGTATTTAAATACAATATTTTTTGAATAGATTATTGATTTTCTATATGTTTCTCTTATTTGAATAGGGTTTTTATGTATTTTAATACAACTTTATATTGAATATCGTAATATTAATATATATTTTTATCATAATATTCATTAATTTAAGATATTTAAAGAAGATTTGCATTTAAATAGTGTTTTAATACAACCTTATAATGAATATCTAATATAAATATATATTTTTATCCATAATATTCATTAATTTAAGATATTTAAATAAGATTTATATTTAAATACAATATTTTTTGTATAGATTATTGATTTTATATTTGTTTTTCTTATTTGAATAGGGTTTTTATGTATTTTAATACAACTTTATATTGAATATCGTAATATTAATATATATTTTTATCATAATATTCATTAATTTAAGATATTTAAAGAAGATTTGCATTTAAATAGTGTTTTAATACAACTTTATAATGAATATCTAATATAAATATATATTTTTATCCATAATATTCATTAATTTAAGATATTTAAATAAGATTTGTATTTAAATACAATATTTTTTGAATAGATTATTGATTTTATATATGTTTTTCTTATTTGAATAGGGTTTTTATGTATTTTAATACAACTTTATATTGAATATCGTAATATTAATATATATTTTTATCATAATATTCATTAATTTAAGATATTTAATGAAGATTTGCATTTAAATAGTGTTTTAATACAACTTTATAATGAATATCTAATATAAATATATATTTTTATCCATAATATTCATTAATTTAAGATATTTAAATAAGATTTGTATTTAAATACAATATTTTTTGAATAGATTATTGATTTTATATATGTTTTTCTTATTTGAATAGGGTTTTTATGTATTTTAATAGAACTTTATATTGAATATCGTAATATTAATATATATTTTCATCATAATATTCATTAATTTAAGATATTTAAAGAAGATTTGCATTTAAATAGTGTTTTAATACAACTTTATAATGAATATCTAGTATAAATATATATTTTTATCCATAATATTCATTAATTTAAGATATTTAAATAAGATTTGTATTTAAATACAATATTTTTTGAATAGATTATTGATTTTATATTTGTTTTTTTTATTTGAATAGGGTTTTTAATGGTTTTAATACAACTTTATATTGAATATCGTAATATTAATATATATTTTTATCATAATATTCATTAATTTAAGATATTTAAAGAAGATTTGCATTTAAATAGTGTTTTAATACAACTTTATAATGAATATCTAATATAAATATATATTTTTATCCATAATATTCATTAATTTAAGATATTTAAATAAGATTTGTATTTAAATACAATATTTTTTGAATAGATTATTGATTTTATATTAGTTTTTCTTATTTGAATAGGGTTTTTATGTATTTTAATACAACTTTATATTGAATATCGTAATATTAATATATATTTTTATCATAATATTCATTAATTCAAGATATTTAAAGAAGATTTGCATTTAAATAGTGTTTTAATACAACTTTATAATGAATATCTAATATAAATATATATTTTTATCCATAATATTCATTAATTTAAGATATTTAAATAAGATTTGTATTTAAATACAATATTTTTTGAATAGATTATTGATTTTCTATATGTTTTTCTTATTTGAATAGGGTTTTTATGTATTTTAATACAACTTTATATTGAATATCGTAATATTAATATATATTTTTATCATAATATTCATTAATTCAAGATATTTAAAGAAGATTTGCATTTAAATAGTGTTTTAATACAACTTTATAATGAATATCTAATATAAATATATATTTTTATCCATAATATTCATTAATTTAAGATATTTAAATAAGATTTGTATTTAAATACAATATTTTTTGAATAGATTATTGATTTTCTATATGTTTTTCTTATTTGAATAGGGTTTTTATGTATTTTAATACAACTTTATATTGAATATCGTAATATTAATATATATTTTTATCATAATATTCATTAATTCAAGATATTTAAAGAAGATTTGCATTTAAATAGTGTTTTAATACAACTTTATAATGAATATCTAATATAAATATATATTTTTATCCATAATATTCATTAATTTAAGATATTTAAATAAGATTTGTATTTAAATACAATATTTTTTGAATAGATTATTGATTTTCTATATGTTTTTCTTATTTGAATAGGGTTTTTATGTATTTTAATACAAGTTTATATTGAATATCGTAATATTAATATATATTTTTATCATAATATTCATTAATTTAAGATATTTAAAGAAGATTTGCATTTAAATAGTGTTTTAATACAACTTTATAATGAATATCTAATATAAATATATATTTTTATCCATAATATTCATTAATTTAAGATATTTAAATAAGATTTGTATTTAAATACAATATTTTTTGAATAGATTATTGATTTTCTATATGTTTTTCTTATTTGAATAGGGTTTTTATGTATTTTAATACAAGTTTATATTGAATATCGTAATATTAATATATATTTTTATCATAATATTCATTAATTTAAGATATTTAAAGAAGATTTGCATTTAAATAGTGTTTTAATACAACTTTATAATGAATATCTAATATAAATATATATTTTTATCCATAATATTCATTAATTTAAGATATTTAAATAAGATTTGTATTTAAATACAATATTTTTTGAATAGATTATTGATTTTCTATATGTTTTTCTTATTTGAATAGGGTTTTTATGTATTTTAATACAAGTTTATATTGAATATCGTAATATTAATATATATTTTTATCATAATATTCATTAATTTAAGATATTTAAATAAGATTTGTATTTAAATACAATATTTTTTGAATAGATTATTGATTTTATATTAGTTTTTCTTATTTGAATAGGGTTTTTATGTATTTTAATACAACTTTATATTGAATATCGTAATATTAATATATATTTTTATCATAATATTCATTAATTTAAGATATTTAATGAAGATTTGCATTTAAATAGTGTTTTAATACAACTTTATAATGAATATCTAATATAAATATATATTTTTATCCATAATATTGATTAATTTAAGATATTTAAATAAGATTTGCATTTAAATAGTGTTTTAATACAACTTTATAATGAATATCTAATATAAATATATATTTTTATCCATAATATTCATTAATTTAAGATATTTAAATAAGATTTGTATTTAAATACAATATTTTTTGAATAGATTATTGATTTTCTATATGTTTTTCTTATTTGAATAGGGTTTTTATGTATTTTAATACAAGTTTATATTGAATATCGTAATATTAATATATATTTTTATCATAATATTCATTAATTTAAGATATTTAAAGAAGATTTGCATTTAAATAGTGTTTTAATACAACTTTATAATGAATATCTAATATAAATATATATTTTTATCCATAATATTCATTAATTTAAGATATTTAAATAAGATTTGTATTTAAATACAATATTTTTTGAATAGATTATTGATTTTCTATATGTTTTTCTTATTTGAATAGGGTTTTTATGTATTTTAATACAAGTTTATATTGAATATCGTAATATTAATATATATTTTTATCATAATATTCATTAATTTAAGATATTTAAATAAGATTTGTATTTAAATACAATATTTTTTGAATAGATTATTGATTTTATATTAGTTTTTCTTATTTGAATAGGGTTTTTATGTATTTTAATACAACTTTATATTGAATATCGTAATATTAATATATATTTTTATCATAATATTCATTAATTTAAGATATTTAATGAAGATTTGCATTTAAATAGTGTTTTAATACAACTTTATAATGAATATCTAATATAAATATATATTTTTATCCATAATATTGATTAATTTAAGATATTTAAATAAGATTTGCATTTAAATAGTGTTTTAATACAACTTTATAATGAATATCTAATATAAATATATATTTTTATCCATAATATTCATTAATTTAAGATATTTAAATAAGATTTGTATTTAAATACAATATTTTTTGAATAGATTATTGATTTTCTATATGTTTTTCTTATTTGAATAGGGTTTTTTATGTATTTTAATACAAGTTTATATTGAATATCGTAATATTAATATATATTTTTATCATAATATTCATTAATTTAAGATATTTAAAGAAGATTTGCATTTAAATAGTGTTTTAATACAACTTTATAATGAATATCTAATATAAATATATATTTTTATCCATAATATTCATTAATTTAAGATATTTAAATAAGATTTGTATTTAAATACAATATTTTTTGAATAGATTATTGATTTTCTATATGTTTTTCTTATTTGAATAGGGTTTTTATGTATTTTAATACAAGTTTATATTGAATATCGTAATATTAATATATATTTTTATCATAATATTCATTAATTTAAGATATTTAAATAAGATTTGTATTTAAATACAATATTTTTTGAATAGATTATTGATTTTATATTAGTTTTTCTTATTTGAATAGGGTTTTTATGTATTTTAATACAACTTTATATTGAATATCGTAATATTAATATATATTTTTATCATAATATTCATTAATTTAAGATATTTAATGAAGATTTGCATTTAAATAGTGTTTTAATACAACTTTATAATGAATATCTAATATAAATATATATTTTTATCCATAATATTGATTAATTTAAGATATTTAAATAAGATTTGCATTTAAATAGTGTTTTAATACAACTTTATAATGAATATCTAATATAAATATATATTTTTATCCATAATATTCATTAATTTAAGATATTTAAATAAGATTTGTATTTAAATACAATATTTTTTGAATAGATTATTGATTTTCTATATGTTTTTCTTATTTGAATAGGGTTTTTATGTATTTTAATACAAGTTTATATTGAATATATTGATTATATATTGATTATATATTAGATATTATATGTTTGGGTCAGGTCTGCGTCATGTTTGGGTCAGGTCTGCGTCATGTTTGGGTCAGGTCTGCGTCATGTTTGGGTCAGGTCTGCGTCATGTTTGGGTCAGGTCTGCGTCATGTTTGGGTCAGGTCTGCGTCATGTTTGGGTCAGGTCTGCGTCATGTTTGGGTTAGGTTTGGGTTAGGTTTGGGTTAGGTTTGGGTTAGGTTTGGGTTAGGTTTGGGTTAGGTTTGGGTTAGGTTTGGGTTAGGTTTGGGTTAGGTTTGGGTTAGGTTTGGGTTAGGTTTGGGTTAGGTTTGGGTTAGGTTTGGGTTAGGTTTGGGTTAGGTTTGGGTTAGGTTTGGGTTAGGTTTGGGTTAGGTTTGGGTTAGGTTTGGGTTAGGTTTGGGTTAGGTTTGGGTTAGGTTTGGGTTAGGTTTGGGTTAGGTTTGGGTTAGGTTTGGGTTAGGTTTGGGTTAGGTTTGGGTTAGGTTTGGGTTAGGTTTGGGTTAGGTTTGGGTTAGGTTTGGGTTAGGTTTGGGTTAGGTTTGGGTTAGGTTTGGGTTAGGTTTGGGTTAGGTTTGGGTTAGGTTTGGGTTAGGTTTGGGTTAGGTTTGGGTTAGGTTTGGGTTAGGTTTGGGTTAGGTTTGGGTTAGGTTTGGGTTAGGTTTGGGTTAGGTTTGGGTTAGGTTTGGGTTAGGTTTGGGTTAGGTTTGGGTTAGGTTTGGGTTAGGTTTGGGTTAGGTTTGGGTTAGGTTTGGGTTAGGTTTGGGTTAGGTTTGGGTTAGGTTTGGGTTAGGTTTGGGTTAGGTTTGGGTTAGGTTTGGGTTAGGTTTGGGTTAGGTTTGGGTTAGGTTTGGGTTAGGTTTGGGTTAGGTTTGGGTTAGGTTTGGGTTAGGTTTGGGTTAGGTTTGGGTTAGGTTTGGGTTAGGTTTGGGTTAGGTTTGGGTTAGGTTTGGGTTAGGTTTGGGTTAGGTTTGGGTTAGGTTTGGGTTAGGTTTGGGTTAGGTTTGGGTTAGGTTTGGGTTAGGTTTGGGTTAGGTTTGGGTTAGGTTTGGGTTAGGTTTGGGTTAGGTTTGGGTTAGGTTTGGGTTAGGTTTGGGTTAGGTTTGGGTTAGGTTTGGGTTAGGTTTGGGTTAGGTTTGGGTTAGGTTTGGGTTAGGTTTGGGTTAGGTTTGGGTTAGGTTTGGGTTAGGTTTGGGTTAGGTTTGGGTTAGGTTTGGGTTAGGTTTGGGTTAGGTTTGGGTTAGGTTTGGGTTAGGTTTGGGTTAGGTTTGGGTTAGGTTTGGGTTAGGTTTGGGTTAGGTTTGGGTTAGGTTTGGGTTAGGTTTGGGTTAGGTTTGGGTTAGGTTTGGGTTAGGTTTGGGTTAGGTTTGGGTTAGGTTTGGGTTAGGTTTGGGTTAGGTTTGGGTTAGGTTTGGGTTAGGTTTGGGTTAGGTTTGGGTTAGGTTTGGGTTAGGTTTGGGTTAGGTTTGGGTTAGGTTTGGGTTAGGTTTGGGTTAGGTTTGGGTTAGGTTTGGGTTAGGTTTGGGTTAGGTTTGGGTTAGGTTTGGGTTAGGTTTGGGTTAGGTTTGGGTTAGGTTTGGGTTAGGTTTGGGTTAGGTTTGGGTTAGGTTTGGGTTAGGTTTGGGTTAGGTTTGGGTTAGGTTTGGGTTAGGTTTGGGTTAGGTTTGGGTTAGGTTTGGGTTAGGTTTGGGTTAGGTTTGGGTTAGGTTTGGGTTAGGTTTGGGTTAGGTTTGGGTTAGGTTTGGGTTAGGTTTGGGTTAGGTTTGGGTTAGGTTTGGGTTAGGTTTGGGTTAGGTTTGGGTTAGGTTTGGGTTAGGTTTGGGTTAGGTTTGGGTTAGGTTTGGGTTAGGTTTGGGTTAGGTTTGGGTTAGGTTTGGGTTAGGTTTGGGTTAGGTTTGGGTTAGGTTTGGGTTAGGTTTGGGTTAGGTTTGGGTTAGGTTTGGGTTAGGTTTGGGTTAGGTTTGGGTTAGGTTTGGGTTAGGTTTGGGTTAGGTTTGGGTTAGGTTTGGGTTAGGTTTGGGTTAGGTTTGGGTTAGGTTTGGGTTAGGTTTGGGTTAGGTTTGGGTTAGGTTTGGGTTAGGTTTGGGTTAGGTTTGGGTTAGGTTTGGGTTAGGTTTGGGTTAGGTTTGGGTTAGGTTTGGGTTAGGTTTGGGTTAGGTTTGGGTTAGGTTTGGGTTAGGTTTGGGTTAGGTTTGGGTTAGGTTTGGGTTAGGTTTGGGTTAGGTTTGGGTTAGGTTTGGGTTAGGTTTGGGTTAGGTTTGGGTTAGGTTTGGGTTAGGTTTGGGTTAGGTTTGGGTTAGGTTTGGGTTAGGTTTGGGTTAGGTTTGGGTTAGGTTTGGGTTAGGTTTGGGTTAGGTTTGGGTTAGGTTTGGGTTAGGTTTGGGTTAGGTTTGGGTTAGGTTTGGGTTAGGTTTGGGTTAGGTTTGGGTTAGGTTTGGGTTAGGTTTGGGTTAGGTTTGGGTTAGGTTTGGGTTAGGTTTGGGTTAGGTTTGGGTTAGGTTTGGGTTAGGTTTGGGTTAGGTTTGGGTTAGGTTTGGGTTAGGTTTGGGTTATGTTTGGGTTAGGTTTGGGTTAGGTTTGGGTTAGGTTTGGGTTAGGTTTGGGTTAGGTTGGGTTAGGTTTGGGTTAGGTTTGGGTTAGGTTTGGGTTAGGTTTGGGTTAGGTTTGGGTTAGGTTGGGTTAGGTTTGGGTTAGGTTTGGGTTAGGTTTGGGTTAGGTTTGGGTTAGGTTTGGGTTAGGTTGGGTTAGGTTTGGGTTAGGTTTGGGTTAGGTTTGGGTTAGGTTTGGGTTAGGTTTGGTTAGGTTTGGGTTAGGTTTGGGTTAGGTTTGGGTTAGGTTTGGGTTAGGTTTGGGTTAGGTTTGGGTTAGGTTTGGTTTGGTTTGGGTTAGGTTTGGGTTAGGTTTGGGTGGTTAGGTTTGGGTTAGGTTTGGGTTAGGTTTGGGTTAGGTTTGGGTTAGGTTTGGGTTAGGTTTGGGTTAGGTTGGGGTTAGGTTTGGGTTAGGTTGGGTTAGGTTTGGGTTAGGTTTGGGTTAGGTTTGGGTTGGTTTGGGTTAGGTTTGGGTTAGGTTTGGGGGTGAGGTTTGGGTTAGGGTTTGGGTTAGGTTTGGGTTAGGTTTGGGTTAGGTTTGGGTTAGGTTTGGGTTAGGTTTGGGTTAGGTTTGGGTTAGGTTTGGGTTAGGTTGGGTTAGGTTTGGGTTAGGTTTGGGGGTTGTAGGTTTGGGTTAGGTTTGGGTTAGGTTTGGGTTAGGTTTGGTTAGGTTGGGTTGTTGGGTTAGGTTTGGGTTAGGTTGGGTTAGGTTTGGGTTAGGTTTGGGTTAGGTTTGGGTTAGGTTTGGGTTAGGTTTGGGTTAGGTTTGGGTTAGGTTTGGGTTAGGTTTGGGTTAGGTTTGGGTAGGTTGGGTTGGTGGGTTAGGTTTGGGTTAGGTTTGGGTAGGTTTGGGTTAGGTTGGGTTAGGTTTGGGTTAGGTTTGGGTTAGGTTTGGGTTAGGTTTGGGTGTGGTTAGGTTTGGGTTAGGTTTGGGTTAGGTGGTTAGGTTTGGGTTAGGTTGGGTTAGGTTTGGGTTAGTGTTTGGGTTAGGTTTGGGTTAGTTTGGGTTAGGTTTGGGTTAGGTTTGGGTTAGGTTTGGGTTAGGTTTGGGTTAGGTTTGGGTTAGGTTTGGGTAGGTTTGGGTTAGGTTTGGGTTAGGTTTGGGTTAGGTTTGGGTTAGGTTTGGGTTAGGTTTGGTTAGGTTTGGGTTAGTGTTTGGGTTAGGGTTTGGGTTAGGTTTGGGTTAGGTTTGGGTTAGGTTTGGGTTGAGGTTGGGTTGGTTTGGGTTAGGTTTGGGTTAGGTTTGGGTAGGTTTGTGTTTAGGGTTT